>BMAV01028257.1:261507-317740 GCA_019973955.1 Trichonephila inaurata madagascariensis
GGTTTGTTTTCTTTCTTGTAAATTTTCTCTGGGTCTTTTACTGTCTCCCTGAAAGCCTAAAACGCTCACAAGGGAGCGTTATCGCCCACCTTTAGAACCTATGGCTTAGAATCAGCTGTAGTCTTGCAAAACAAACCTCAATTTCTTAATTAAGTTTCCTGACTACATTATTTTTTTAACAGCTGTGTAGCCCACGGTTCATTGTAAATGTATTTATGTGGCTTTCGAGCGCTAAAGGTAAAATTTTCGACAGAAAACATTTCGAAACAAAAGTCTATATTCGTGAATATGAAAACGGTTTGTTTGCTTTCTGGTAAATATTGCTCCTATTAGGTTTTATAGAACGACGGTGTACTTCATTTTGAGTTAAAAAACATATCCTACAAAAGCAGTTTTTTTACAAGCAAAAGGATTATGTGTAGACACTTTTTACAATGAAAAGAAAAGCATAGACATTTGAACGGTATAAAATGCCCACTTCTTTAGAAAGAAAAGTGTCTTGGTTCCGTTCTCCTCTCACCTTTTGCTCATTTTACGATTTTTTTTAAAACCCTTGTGAACCCCACATTTCATCTTCTGATGACCCTGAAACCCAAATTTCATTCTTTCTTTTTTAAATTACCATTGTATACCTAGAAGCATTCAAAGCCGCCGCAGAATTCTGTATAACTTCAGCGCATTCTCTCATTCTAATTCAGAAAAATAATAATGATTAAAAAAAGATTATTGAAAACGTAGTAGAAGAAAGAGGGAAGAAATTAGAGGTGAAGCCTTGACAAATCAGAGTTTTCACCTTACATTTTGACTGCAATGTGCGAGACGGAGATGCAAGGTTGCTTTAAGATTAGAGTTGAGTAGACCAAAAAAAAAATTACTAGTGTCACGTATGACCTCGAAAAAGAAAGATCGTTACTGTATAATCTGTTTCCATTCCCAATGGCCCACGGTTGCTTATTACGTTTTTTTCCGATACTTTGATTTGTGAGTGAAATTATTTGCTTAGGTACTACCAGGAAAAGAAAACTTTTTTTCTGTTGAAACTCTTTGAGCAAATTTGTTATCAACAAGGAGAGATTTAAAAAAGATATTTTACAGGTAGGATGATATAGAAATTTATATATTTTTAAAAAATACACAGTAAAATGTTATTTTTTTTTACTAGAGACTTTATCTAAAAGAATGATAATTAGTATTTTTGAACAGCTCATCGCGCGCGCTTAGATTAAATTCATCTTTCTTATATAGTTTTCTTTTTCAAAATTTTCTTGCGACTCGCTCGGAATCCATAATACTTCATAATTATTATGCAGTAAAACGAAACACGCACGAGGCCTTCTATAATCAAAATAATTTTTCTAAAAACTTCTCTTAAACGAAAAATATTTGGCGTACTTTTTCAAATTAAAATAACATTGAACATCCCTTTGTGATGGGTTCTATTCGCGATCCTTCTATTAATCATCTTGTGGAAATTGTTTTTTAACTGTGGTTTGAGTTTAAAACCGCCTTCCGTAGAGAGAACTTGATTTTATGCTAATTTGAGAGCTATATAAGCCCTGGGAATGGGTGTGTTAGAATTAATCCTTACGCTATCATTCAAGTGAGTTAAAATAATTGTCTTTCGGAAACGTGGAAGTACTCCTAAGAAAGAAGACATTTTGAAGTTGACTATAGCAGTGATTCCCTAAGAGGTCTATATGAACCTCTAGGGGTCTATGACGACCTGCAAAGAGGTCCATGTCTGGGAAAAAATAATTTGGGGGTCCATGACTTATAAATGGCGGTCTACAATAGAGGCCCTCATTAACCCAATCGTGACTTTAATTTTAAAAGGAAATTTAATCAAGTGGAAACCAGACATACCTATTTAACAGATTTATTTACTAAATTTAATGAGGCTAATTTGCAGTTACAAGGTGACAGCATAAATTTTATTAAAACAAGGACCACATTTCAGCCTTTCTTGCCAGAATTAAGCTAAAGGAGTATAATTTTGGACGTCGCAAATTTTCCCAGTTTCTCAATTGTCACATACAATCAGCCAGGAAAAGATGTTTTAACCTACGTTCAACATTTAAGTGCCCTTTCTTTTAGATTTCGAAACTAGATTTGAGAATGTTTTGACTATCATAATACCACAGTAGGCAAGGAATTCATATGATCACTTTGAAAAAAAAAAAAGATGTCAGATTACAAGGATTAGGCACTAGGAATAGGCATTAACGAAGATCTTAAAGTAAAGTTTAATTAAAAAGTTAAAAAATTAATATGTGTTTTCTTAAGTTTTAAACACTATACTTCACTGCAGTTAAAAATCTAAATCTTTTAAAGTAAGTAGCTCTGTACCTGCTGTCAAAAACACATTTAAGTTGATGAATTTGTAAAAATTTAATATTAGTGTAAGTAGGGATCTATGCCAAACCGAAAAACCTATCAAGGGGTCTATGAGGCAAAAAAGTTTGGGAACCTCTGGACTTTAGCAACCTAGTAGAGATCCGACAAGTGCTCTACCATCGGATCAAAAGCAGATAAGAGTTTAATTGATTGTCTTATATGCTTACGGTAGGAAACTAATTTATTATCTTTATAAATCTCCTCGGTTTATTATCCTTAGTAGATCATAAATTGATTAATCTGAAACAAAAGTAATTATTTTTATAATAATGTCTGATTCTTCAAAATACCAAACTACACCTTTAACCTTCGGGTTGCGACACCTTTTTCTAGAGAAGGATTCAGTTTCAAAAACTCAACAGATTTGTATTTCTCAACATTACACATTTTCATTCAAAGAGGTTCTATAAAAACTGCAAAAAACACACAGATTTAATCAATACAGTAGAACATTGATTCCCAAAGGGGTCTATACGACATGCAAGGGGTCCACGTTAGCAAAAAATAATTTGGGGGTACGAGATGTAAATGGGGGTCTACAGTAGAGACTTTCATTAAACCAAATCGTGACCTTAATTTTAAAAGAGAATTTAATCAAATAGAAACTAGATTTTACCTATTTATTTACTAAATTTAATGAGGATAATTTGCAGCTACAAGGTGAGAAAATAAGTTTTATTAAAACAATGACCATCATTTCTTGACAGAAGATAAAGGAGTATAATATTGAACGTCGCAAATTTTCCGTTTCTCAATTGTCACATACAATCTGCCAGGAAAAAGACGCTTTAAACTACGTTCCCTTTTTAGGATTTTGAATTAAGGTTTGAGAATGCTTTGATTATGGTAATACCACAGTAGGCAATGAATTCATTTGGTCATATTGAAATAAAAGATGTCAGATTACAAAAATTAGGCACTAACGAAGATCTTAAAATAAAGTTTAGAAAAGGATGTAAGCAATTTTGTCTGTAAAAAAATATGCCTGTTATTTATCCCAAATTATGGAAAGTTTTTAATTGCTTTTCCGATTGAGAAGGAGTTTCAGCGCGTTTGCCAATCTCCACAACAAAAAAGAAGAAAAGACAGGGCACTATTAACAGAGGAGATATTTAGGGTTAAAACCAAAAAGATTGTTGCCAAAAGTTGAAAATTTTTTAATGAATTATGTATAACAGTTATTTTAAACATTAATTAAACTTTAATTTAATTAATTAACATACCATCCTTAAGTTTTAAACACTACACTGCAGTAAGAAATTTAAATCTTTTTATGTTAGCTCTATACCAGCTGTCAAAAAGACATTTAAGTTGATGAATTTGCAAAAATTTAATATTAGGTATAAATAGAGGTCTACCCAAAACCAAAAAACCTGTCAAGGGGTCTATGAGTGAGTGAATATTAACGTCGCACTGTTCAGCTACTCGAGGGCTTTTGGAGACGGACCACGTAATTTTGAACCATGGTCAAGTGACGTGGACGACACCTGAAGGGGTCTATGAGACAAAAATGTTTAGGAACCTCTGCAGTAGAACGTATAGTTTATCTTAATCAATTGGGACCGGACATCGTTCGGATACGCGATTGTTCGGATAACCGAAAATCGAATGTGATCCATGCAGTATATGAAACCGGAGACTACGAATATTGAAAATCATCACATGAGGGAAACGTGCTGAAGAAAAAGCAAAATAGGTGCAAAATGTCGCAATTTTACCTTTATTGTGGAAAATAACTTATTTTTCGCCGTACCATTGTACATCGTTTTTTCGCTGCAAGATCCCTGATTCTCTTGAGCAGCAGTAGTTGAGTAGGACAGCACTCTGATTGTTGTTTGTACTACTCCATAGTTGTCTCTAACGCAAAAAAAAGCATCAGCATTTGATGGACCCTTGATACTTTCGTTGCTGTCCTCGTCTTCATCTGTTTCATCGTCGACAAGGTCGGATTCTTCTTGCACGGAAGTCACAATCTCGTTCTCATTTAGTATTTGAAATCCAGTCTTCTGCATCGCATGCTATCCAGGTTTCTATATCTTCTTCGTCGCATTCTTGAAATCCTGTGATCGATTGGACAAAGTCAGTAATCTCCTCCCTATGGTCGTCATTGAAGTCTTTTTTTGAAGTTGACAAAAAAAAAAGACTGGTCCGGATAATAAACGTTCGGATAAACGACGTTCTACTGTATTATATAATTATTGTACATGTGAAAAAATACACACTATGTATTCCACTGATATTCAGCATCAGTTAGGCCGGTGGCCTTCAAACTTATACGACTCACAAAACCCTTGAAACTTTAAGCCCGGGGTGGCCAACCTTTTTAGGAAGAATGCCACTTTCAGATAAAAAATAATTAAGAGTGCCGCTTCGAACTTTTCGAACAAATGAAAAGGTGAAAAAATGTTACTTATAGCCTTATGTAACTTTTAAGCAAAGAGTACATCTTAATACAAGTTTAATTAGTGGAAATTGAAAAACAATATAATAGATTAGACCAAAGCACAAACTTAAATTTTATTGCTAATCAGTTCAGTTAATTTTGAACGATATTTAGATTTTGTCATGTTCATAATAGAAAACATTTGTTTACAAGCGTATGTTGATTGAAATCTGCAACAGTATCTGACAGCTATATCGAGTAAATTTGAAAAATTGCTTGTGTCAGTACAAATTTCCAAAATTCAATAGAATTCCTTATATTTGATTTTCAGTGTAGCATGGTGCGGTATACGATAATTTCGAGTTGAATTTCAGGTAGGCAATAATTAAAATTTTGCAGAGGATTGTGAAAAAATCTGCATTTTTTTTATCATCTTGAAAATCATCAATCTAGCTCTGAAAGAATCCTGCAAAAGTGGATATATTAAATTTTTAAATCTATCACAGCTAGAAGCACGTAACTTTGGTAGATAGTTCCTGCATTAATGTGAAATATGTAATTTTTTCCCCTCCAAAATCGGGACAAAAACAGCAAAAGTTTGTCCACAAAAGAAGGTATTTGACCAACTAGGGTAGAAAAATATAATCTTTTCTCTGTGTAATCTTAAATTTAAATTATTTTAATGTCTCATAATATCGGTAAGAAACGCTAAATCACATAGCCTATCTTCATTTTAGTATAGCAAGTACTTACTGGGCAGTCCAGTGTTTTCTTCCAGATATTTTCTTTTCTTTTTTTTTAAGATACGCTCCCTAAAATTCCAAAACCTTGCAAGTGAAAAAAATCTTTGGAAAAATTAACTCACACAACAAAACAGGTGCATTCTCTACTCAATAAATTTCTTCTGTAACTCGTTTAAGTTTATTCAAAATAAATTTTGATTATATGGGGGGCTGTCTAAGACTACTGCATTTCAATAAAATTGTTAAAAAATGTTACTTATTATTATTTTTTAAAAATTTTATTAAGTCTTCGCGTGCCACTGTTACAACTCAGCTGTGCCATATTGTGGTACGCGTGCCACAGGTTGGCCACCCAGCTATAAGGTCTTTCAAGGGAGCCCTATCCAAAAAAAAAAAAAATCTTAGAAGAATATATCTTAAAGTAATATTTAAAGTAAGAGCACCACATGTTATAGGAGCTTTAAGTAAAGACAATTTAAAGAATACTGTACTTTTTAATAAAATTTTTTATTATAACATCAATTTCATTTACTCATTGAATCGTGTTCCTGGTGTCTTATATTATTGTATCATATTTAATAACAGGGATATGTGCTTGCATTTTTAGTCAAATTATAAAAGTCTAGGTCAGGAGTGGCGAACCTTTATGGATCAAAGTGCCTTTTTTTTTCTTTAGAAGAAGTGTTTAATGAGGTATAGACGTGCCATCAAATAATTTTTACTTGTGATGGGTAAATAATAAAACTTAATACTAACACAAAACTCTTTGTTTACCAAGAAAAAATACCTTTTGCACTATATAGCTGTAAAGGTTTTAATTATACGTGTAATTCAAATTAATGTAAACATTAATGTGACTTCTGTTGTTGCACATTGGAAGACACAAATGATTTATATTAGGATTGTAACTTGTTACTTTTAGTAGAATGAGTTCTGAATTAGAATCATCTGCCAAACGGTTTCTAAGCAAATAACTTTTTTGTTGCGGTTTACTCTTTTGACAAGAGGATTAGTGATTTCTTTCAAAATGCCGTTTTGAAGACGATGTTCTACATACCACTATTCCAGAACATAAAACACACACCGCTTTGTCGCCTTTACTAATAATGCCAAATTTCTAGATTCACAAAATTTGAAAATCTCTGTAACACTTACTATTTTCCTTTTTGTTCTTTTGCTGAACTAGTCATGTTAAAAACCCTAAATATTACACAAACAAACTGTAAAATATAGTTGTGTCAAAGAAATTGACTATGCTATACATAGACAAATTTTGCATCATAAGCAATTGTAGTCCATAAAGGCCGTATCACACGTACATTTTCCATGCAATTTTTCGTCCTACTGAGGGGGAAGGGTTGCCGTAAACAAAACGACATGCTCTGACGTCAGCCGCGCTCTATCTCCACATTGAAAAATAACTCGCCGATTTTTCTGCTTCGGAAAACGAAAATTATTTCTTCCATTTCGCTTGCGCTTTTGTTGATGGGTGTAAACAGAAATAGAGCACCATTCTATTTAAAATATTATACGCCGTTAAAATATTATACACCATTAAAATATTATACGGCATATCTGAAGTGTTAGACGAAACCGAAGCCGCCATCTTGTTTATGACGTAGGGCGCCGAAGAACCCCATTGGCTGGAATTTCAAGCAATTTTTATTTGGAACAAATTTTTGAGCTCGCTAGCAAAAAATTGTTCTAGAGCCATTGCTATGGCAACTGAGTAAGAATTGCACGAAAAATTGCTTGAAACGTGTACGTGTGATACGGCCTTAAGGCAAGACAATAACAAACGAGTGTGCTCCCCGCAACCGATCATTTGCGTTTATTCGTAATACTTCATTGTGAACTTAGTTATTTTGAAATTAAATGCAAACCAGTTTGATCGCTGGCGTGCCCAAAATAATTTGTCGCGTGCCACTGGTTCGCAATCCCTGGTCTAGGTATATTGATCTTATCTGCAGCCTCAATTCATGTTCTGCGTTAATTTGCTTCTATATTTTGTTTTTGTTGCCACGTATGTTGAGAAATATTTTAAACTTAAATACATTGTTCAGAATGGCATTAAAATGTTTACGGCTGTGTGAGAAATTTCTGAGTATTCTACAAATTTGCAATTTAAAATTTAGGTGCTGTTCCTGCTTAATTTTAGACTTTAACATCAAATCTGTTGATATGTCGATAAATTGTTCATTTTTCATTGGCAAGCTTTCCGATTTATTCATTCACCCTTGAACCACGTGACTTTTACGAAATTTAAAATTTTTATTTTATCCGTAAAATGTTAATTTGTATATATTTTGCAAGCAAACTGCTTTTAAGAATACGATGTTCTATAAAAATAAAAGTTTATGCTACAATGTTAGCGATTAAGCAAACAGTGATCACTTGCGGAACTCCTGCCAAAGTTCCAGGGAACCAAGACTGAAGACCTCTGGTTTGAACAATATGCTTATATGCCTCAGCAAATTCTTTCGCATCATTTCTAAGCTTAAGGTATCCGACTACCCTAAAACCTTTAATTTTTTCAAAAATTGACAAATTTTTTTATGATTTTATTTTATAGACACTCTTATTCAGTAGCGCACACAGGAATTTTTCAAGGGGTCCGGGGTTGAAAAGTTCACCATTCTTATATCATGCTATTTTTGATTTTGTCGATTTTCAGGAACCAAACACAGTTAAAAACTAATTATTGAATAAATAATTAGCATTAATTAATAAAATTAATCATTAATAGCAAATACTTAACTAAATTTTACGTACTATATACTTAGAATTTTAATCAATCAGAAAAAAAATCAAGGGCTTTGGGGGGGTCCAGACTCTCCCCCCTTGTGTGCGCCACTGCTCTTATTAGCTTTGTAAAAGTACCAAGTTTTTTATTTTCCATTCACTAGAACAAAATCTACAAGTGTTTTATTAAAAGCAGATGCACACACACAATAACTTGAAACAAGGCGTCAAACTTTAAAATGCGTTTTACTCGAAATGTGTTTTTTCAAAAATGCTTAAACGGGGACATCTATTGCTCAAAAAGTTTTCAAAATAAATAGCTGAATTTTTTTTTATGTTCTATGTAATTGTAGAAGTGTTTTTTGCCTTTAGATTTATCAAGCACAGCTTTATTAAAAAATTTACTGTCCCTTATGTGAAAAAATAATCACAGTTTTTTTAAACAATTTCATATAATAACTAAGACAAAGTGCTCTAGTTTTTGAAAATGTAAAATATCTCTTATTCTGAAGGTTATTTCAAAAATGAACAGCAAAGCAACACATCAAAATTAAGAATTTGTTCATAAAACTTTTGTACAAAATGGGCCCCGTTTATGTAATTTTTTGCCAACTTTCCCCATTTTAGTAATAATAATTTCTTTCTCTTCCTAATTTTAGCATTTTTTCTTAAAATATACTAAATAAATCTAAAAACCACGAAAAAATTTCCATGTCTCCATTTTTTTAAAAAAAAAAGTTGTCGCAAGTAGTCGGATACCTTAATATTTTCATGCTTTTTTTAAGTATAATTTTGTAGTTTAGTAACTAATTCGTCAGAAAAAAATAATCATAATAAACTAATTGAAAACTCACATAAAATTATTTTTTAATCTAATTCCCAAAAAAAATTTTTGTAAAGGTTGAAAAAAAATTAATAAAATTTTTTAAAAAAGTTGGGCCTTTATCCCAAAAGGGGAAATACCCCCATGAATAATTTATCACAAAAGATATAAAATTTAAAAGGGTAAAAAAAGCATTTTGTCAGTCACCTCTCTATCACCCAACTAATCAGTTCATTAAAACATGTGACGTAATAGTTCATGGTAAATACAATCACTTGTTTTCAGCCAATCGTTGTAGCCAATTTTTGTATTTTAAGTAAGAATTCCTTTAAAAGGTGCATATTTATTAATAAAAAAACTTTTTTGAAAAAGCCCGTTTAAAAATATCTTATAATATAAAATTCTTTTTTTAATTTTTTAAAAAATGGAAAGAATTTTAATAGTTGAACATGTTTCCCAAAATTTTAAAGTCAATTCCTACGCAGATCAACAAAGAAAAATTTTATTTTTTATCTATTTTTATTAAATAGTTAGAATTAATATAAATATGAATATACATATGACAGAATAACAACATTAAGTGGTAATTAATTTTTATTAAAGTATTGTATTGTCATTCAAAACAATCGTGTTTATAAGATTTCAGTTCAACTAAAAGCTTTAAAACGTGAGAAAAAAAAATCTTTTCAAGTTTTGACACAAGTCGCCAAAAATGACGCCAACATGGCTGTAGTTGTAATTCTTTGAATTATTTTTAATCAATTAATTTTTATTAATAATAATTAAATTATTGTATTGTCATCCAAAATAATCATGTATATAAAATTTCAGCTCAATCGAGCGTTTTAAAATGTATTTTATTAACGATTGAAAATTCAACCAAGATAAATAAATAAATATATAGAGTGTGTGAGCTAATAGTAGGAATTGAAAAAGAGAAGTATCAAAACAGTCACTAAAGAACCTTTAAAACCACTCAGCCATATGTTGGGAGTCAGGACAGGATGTACAAAATCTCTTGGGGAGTCAGTCCGCAATGTCAGGCTGACACATACGAGGGAAGGGCGGCGATGGAAAGTTTTTTAGAAGCTTCTTCCATTTTAATAAGCTGCGGGTTTTTAGAATGAAAGAAGATTTTATCCTTTTTAAGCTTAGCTTGCATGTTTTCTCTGTTATTTATGATTTATTAGTGTTTTGCTTCTATGTAATGAGTGATCTTCTCAAAAAAGTATCAAATTATCATCAATAAAAGAATGTGTCACCATATCTCTCGGAATGCTTTCGGATGTACCTACATCCGAAATGATAATTGAATAACACCTCGTTTCATACATGTAAACTACAAAAATAGCATTAAATATTTTATTTAAAAAAAATAACTAAAAACAAAACATACAAAAATAACAAATATTTTTATCAGAGATCTATTGCACTTCAGACTCATTTTCTGAAGTTAATCTTTGTACATTTCCCAACGCTATTTTTTCCTCGGCAGTCAACTGCACAACCGCTCGAAATGCAGGAACATGATCATCAGTCAAAAAGTATTCATCCTCTTTTTCACCACAAGATAGAAACCAAAGTTCTCTGAAATATCTTTTGACGAAGTTCTTTGGACAAGAGCCTTTTAATAGAGAAACCATACGATAGCAGGTTTCGCCTCTACATGAAAGAAATGAAAATTCGTATTAAAAAATACAACAGAATCATGTGGACTAACTAATTCTTGCATATGCATGATTTATAATCAGGGCAGCACTTAAATAAATTATCTGGGTGCCTGTTTATTAAATATTTTCAGATGCTTATTTTTTAACCCGACTCAAAAATCTTAGCCAATATACCTAGCAAATTTGAACCTTTCCCAGACGACGAGCTCAGCATCTGAGTTGGCACTCATCGAGAAGTAAATAAACTACGTGCATCAGCAATTGCTACGTGACGGTCTTAGATTAGAATTATAAGATGCGAGCCGATTACCCAATGATTACAAATCTGTTATAGTACGAACCAAGTATTCCGTGGCATTTTTTCTTAAAGTATATATAAAACCTAAATATGGACAAAGAACATCTTTCTTTTTGAATTTTTTTTGCATGTTGCGAATACCAAAACGACTTTCTTTTTAAAGTTTGCAAAATTTTAGTTGATATATTTTTTAAAGCAATTATGCACCTAGCACATTTATTCCATTTATTGGATACTGTTCAATTTAATGAATTATTTTCGCAACGTAGTTCCATTCGTGTGCTGGGGAAAGGAGTGGGAAGCACGGCTGCGCGGAGAAAGAGGTATCATATAACTTTTCTCCCCACCGTCATTGATGACGCAGTTTCACTGAGCGTGCCATCTGGTGAGAGGCGCAGAAACTATTATCAGAGTTTACTACAAGTTTCAACTGAACTAATGCCATGTTAGAGCTACCCAGTGAGTTGATTAAAAACGCCCAAATCTCATTTTGAACAATAATTAGATAAAAGACAATCCTATAGGGATGACTCACTGGCCTAGCTTCTACAATTTTAAAGATGTGGTATATTTAATGTGTGCATAGCAGTCTTTTATTGTTAGTGTTCTTGTGTTTTTAAAAACTTTCCAGTAAATAAAAACACCTAAATACAATAGAAGGGGCGTGGCACCTGTCAATCAAAATCCTTCTCCCCCCTCAACGAGCCATCGTCCGACAAAAGGGGTCCTTCCACTCGCAACCTGTTAAATGACGAGCGAGGATCATTCCCCTCCCCCCACCTCGAGGAGTTGAGGGGTATATAACTTCTTGCACTTCTCTGATTAGATGCCGATATATCGTGGTATGAGGGCGACGAGTTGAGGGATCGTTGGAGAAACTGGCTGGAGTACCTAGACCTGTCGGTCTCTAACCTCCTATCAGGTAATTTTGATATGCCTTTAGAGAGTTTTACCATTTGCCCATTGTAATAAAATTTTAGAATATTAAAAAATAATAATCATAGAATATAAATATCTAATTTGCTTGGATGTGAGAACATAAATTAAATTATAAAAAGAGCTTTAAAAACATAGAAAACACAGTGAAAATGAGTTAAAAAAGTGGGCGGAGTTAGCCTAGCCAATCCCGATGCAGCAAAAACTGTAGATCTTGAGCGCGGGAAAGGTTGATAGAAAACGTGAGTCGAAATCAGAAAAGTGAAAGGAATTGATCTGATTGGCCGATACAAGAGTTCGGCGAGTTGAGGGATATACGGCTTCTTAAAGTTCCCTGATTGGATGTCGATATGACATAGACGTCCAAACCCCTTCTCATATAAGACGTAGGTTACTTGTCCAAGCTTGTTAGAACAGGAAATGACTTGAATATGATGTCAGTGCGGAGTAGAGTGATACTCAGTTTCAGGGACGTCATCGTAAAGTGGAGTAGTATACGACTGCTTAAAATATTCTGGCAGGTTGTATGCTTGGCGAAGACTGAGAGGCTGAAAACAAATTATGGCGACATTTGAGATAAGAGCCCACACATCGTTTAATATATTTCATTTTCTACTGTGACTTACTGTTGTAATCTGCTCTAGTTTTATTTTTGACTAGTGAAGACTGTTTTTCCAGTTATTGAAACGTTTCAGTGGCGCACACAAGGGGGATTCCTGGGGGTCCGGACCCCCAAAGCCCTTGATTTTTTTCCCGATTGATTATAATTTTAAGTATATAATACGTAAAATTTAGTTAAGTATTTGTTATTAATGATTAATTTTATTAATTAATGCTAATTATTTATTCAATAATTAGTTTTTTACTGTATGTTTTGTTCCCGAAAATCGACAAAATCAAAAGGAGCATGATACAGGTATGGTGAACTTTCAACCCCGGACCCCCTTGAAAAATTCCTGTGTGCGCTACTGAAACGTTTATTATGAATATCAACTGTGCGAACTACTAATAAAATGAGCGTTCTTTTTTCTACAATTACTGCATTAGTTACATATTTATATGAACTGTATTTTTTAATATAAAAATAAAAAAATAAACAGAAGCTAGTCAAGATTGCATAATGAAAATTTTGTTATACTTACTGAAATTTGCCTTTTTTCTTAACCACTTTTTTTTTCTCAAACAAAAATTAAAATATAAAATAGTATGCATCCTTTTATTTTTTGTAAAGTATTAATTTTAAATCGGGGGTGGCCAACCCCCAAGTGACCTTGCGGACCACTTCGGAAAAAACATTATAATCCCGTGGGCCGCATATAAAAATATATACCTTTATATTAGATTTAAACCCATTACAAATATTTATTGCAGTAAAAATTTAAAACAAAGAATGAACTATTATTATTGTTTTCCATGTATACAGACATAGATAATATAATAATTATAATGCAATGATCAAATCATGTTTAATTTATTTATATAATGAAATATTTGTTTCTTAATTTTTTCACTTTGTTTTTGCGAGTCGACCACTATGCGTGTATTTGCTCATCGTAATTCATGTAGCAGGTTTTCGTCCGATAAGTTTGAGCGTGATTTATGTTTGGTAAATTTCGTTTTTCGTAAAGAACGATTTGCAGGTGTAAGTTACAGGAATCAAGTGTGATGCTGCGAGATATCGCTGCAATGCAATAATGCCCATTTCTGGGTATCTATAAAGCAGAAGCAATGTGATAAAATAGAAACAATTAGAAGATTTGCTACAAAACACTACAGTAAAAACAAAAATATTGCACAAAATAATCGTACTTTGTAAATCTGGCGGGCCGCAAAATTATTCAAGGTAGGCCGCGGGTTAGCCACCCCTGTTCTAAATGAATATTGACAAGCAATATCAGTTTTACAAAGTAATTCTTTAAAAAAAATCAATTACAAAATTTTTTTTAACACGCTTTTATAAGTTTTACTTGTATGTAACGGAATCTTTGAACTCGATTTTTACCCACTTTAAAAGGTCAGATCAATTCGAAATTTTGCACACTTGTCAAGGACCGATGACAATACAATAATTTCATAATTTTGTTTCATTGTCCTGATCAGGATCCTTAGGAATAAG
Organism: Trichonephila inaurata madagascariensis; assembly: GCA_019973955.1. NCBI lineage: Eukaryota > Metazoa > Arthropoda > Arachnida > Araneae > Nephilidae > Trichonephila > Trichonephila inaurata. The sequence goes on from BMAV01028257.1 coordinate 275,613, forward strand.
GATTTCGAGATTTGGCGACTAATTGCATACACCATTTCCAGGTTTGGCGATGAAAAAATTAAGCTACAACCCTGTAAAAGCGAAAACGTTTGCATCAGCAATTTCTTACCATAATATAAACAATATTGTCTGGTTTTTCTGAAACGGAAATAATAATAATAAAAAAGACTCGTGCATGTGAAAAAAAAATTATGATCTAACTCAGCGTTATTTTCCGAAAGGAAGCAAAACATAATACATTCTGACATGATAAAAAATAAAATACATATTCACACTGATATAAAATACTTTTAAATGATCAGTGCAGCAAAAAGTATTTAATAATTGATTTATCAATACTAAATTAAAAGCAAGTTTAGTTTTTTCTAGTGGCTTCCATGGGCTTGTCATACACAAAATATTATACATACAGTAGCGCACACAGGAGTTTTCCAAGGGGTCCAGGGTCGAAAGTCCACCATTCTTGTATCATGCTCCGTTTGATTTTGTCGATTTTGGGGAACAAAAGACAGTAAAAAACTAATTATTGAATAAATAATTAGTATTAATTAATAAAATTAATCATTAAAAACAAATATTTAATTAAATTTTACGTATTATATACTTAAAATTATAATCAATCGGGAAAAAAAATCAAGGCTTTGAGGGGGATCCGGATCCCAAGGACACCTCCCTTGTGTGCGCCACTGTATACATATATTGGTAATATGTGCAGTTTATAATATTAAAGTAGTATTGTAGGTTTAGCGTCGAAGTACATTATCATTGCATTGAATACAATGCTGTTGTATAAGGGGGGCGCGATGAAAATTATGACTCAAAATTGGGTCGCAAATTTGGAAAGTTTGAGAAGCAATGTTCTAACCGTTAAACTCATAATTAAAGTCTGTTTTCTAAATTTTCTTGTCATATGTGTGGAACAAAACATCATTGCTTCATTTTACCAAAAGAGCTGAGAATTGATTCAGAGGTCTCACCGGATTAAATAATTTCTCACTAATTCTTCGATTCAAAAAGAGCACTTTTGTGTCCAATACTGATGCAAGTTTCAGAGAGAATATTGAGCTCTTTTTAGTGAAAAATACCATTGACTTAACACCTTCTTTCGCATTAAATATTTCAAACTTAGCTCTTCCACGTTTTCTTCAGTTGTGGCTGATCCTACATTTTGCAAACCAGGCCGTATCGATGCACTGATAGGGTGCCAATGGGTATTCCAGATTCTAAAAAATGACGCATTTAAGAATAATTCATCAATGAATAAATAATAGTTAAAAAAACTAAAAATGCATGTTTTTTCTGTAGATTGAACTAAAAAATGAAAAAATAAATTATAGTTTAAAAAACTAAAAAACACGCTTCTATGTTTAATAGAACTAAAAAGTAAAAAAATAATTCTTAATCTAAGAATAAAATGATTAACCAGAAAATTAATGCCATTGTGGTAAACTACATTTGTACTACATTTTTACACTAACTCAGCATTTCGGAATAGAACTAGTAAGAAATTATAAGAATTGATATAGAACACCCACGCTTTTACCCCAATGACATTAATTTTTTCGCTAATCATTTTATTCTTATATTATGAATTATTTTTTTTACTTTTTAGTTCGATGAAACATATAGGCGTGTTTTTTAGTTTTTTTAAACTACAATTTATTTTTAATGTTATGGTTCAAACTAAAGTACAAAAAGAATGTAATAAAATAAAAACATTTTATTTAAATAAGCTTCGAAAAAAAACTGATAATAAATTTTCTATTTTATATGCATCATACTCATAATAAAGATTCCATCCAATGAGACTTTAATTTCAATTTTTTTTTCAATACTTTTTTTTTGTGAAAAGGAGCCAACATTTCATTACACCTTTTTTGATAAAACAGATTTGTGATTCTTTTGTCTAAAACAAAATATCAAAAAGTATAAATAAAAAAGCAATAGTGCAATTACTAGAAAATATTCCTTACCTTATCACGAAGTCCGTTTTCCTTGTGCACCTTGAAACAAAATTCAGAACTCTAGTTCCGTTTGCAGTCAGAGCATCGTTGACAATTGAGCACATTTCCCTAATTTGACACAAAGGACTACAACATACATGACAAATCGTAGAGCGATTATGGTTTTTATATGGTCAAATAGTTTAAAGCATTCTTCACAAAAAATAAAATTAAAAAATCGAGGCATAAAAACCTTTAGGAGATGCGATAACGTCAAAATGTTTGTCAAGATGCCATAAATAAATATGGTGAACCTCCTTTTTGTTGTTTTGCTAGACAATCTCCATGAATCAAAAAAAATCTAGACATTCTAAAAAAAACAGAAGAGGGTCCAGAAGGACTCGTCCATTTTAAAATCCAAACAAGTCAAGATGTGTTCAGGAGTATTTCCACATTTATATTGATTATTTTTCATAATTCTCATTTAGAATATTTTCAGATGAAAGTTATGTATTAATATGTTAGAAAGATGTCTAATATTTTCCAGGAAAAAAGGGGAAATATCCCTCGTGTAAGGCTCATAACAATGTAAGAAACATCTAAGTAAAAACTGACTCAATATAAAATATTTTCAATCAGATAAAATAACAAAAGCAACATTTACTTGCAAAGAAAATATGAAAAGTAAAGCATTAGAGGCATATTAATAAAAAAAACATGTGAATTTAGCAACATTTTGCTGTAATCAATGAATCATAATGAAGGCTAAATGTATGCAAAAAGATATACAAATGCAAAATTCATGCAAAAATATATACAAATGCAAACTTCATGCAAAAATATATACAAATAAAGAATGCAATTCATGTAAAAATATATACAAATATAGAAATGACACAAACAGTTTTAGATACCACAGTAATTATACAGCAAAAATAGATTCTAGATTATGCGTTAGGAAATATATACATTAGAAAAGAATACTTTACCTATAAATCTGGCAAAAAAAAAAAACTTTTCATAGAATATATCATTAATGAGGCAATATACTGATTACTTTCAAGTTTTGAATCATTTGGATTTGTACTGATATTATTCAAACCAATTTTTACGTTATTTTTTATGCGTTACAAAAAATATTATGTCTAGGTAAAAATATTTAAAAATCAAACAAATTTTTTAAATTAAAAAATAGTATTTTACATTTAACATCCTTCGAATTCTAAAATCTTCATGAAAATGATTTAAACGAATAATGTAAATAAATAGAACTTTTCTTTAAGTAATAGTTATGTGAACTCTATTTTAAACATGTGCATAAAATCTATTTTGAATAAAAAAATGAAGTATAAGGAAGTATATGTACTTTGAATAATATACCAATCAATGATTGAATATTTAAATAAGTAAAACAGTGAAATATAAAAAGCAACATATTGATCTAACTTGCCTTAAATTCCTTTATTTTTCGATTATCCTTCACTGTTAAAATTTCTTCATTGCGCTTTTTTGAATAATTATTTAAGCATATATTCCCGAATGTAATGAATATTTTTTTATAAATATGAAAAAATGCAGGTGTGTTACACTTTACACAAGATGAATGAAACAAATGCGAAACATTCCACAACTCATATTCCAAATATTCTTCTGTTGTGCTTATAAACAGATAATTGGCAATTAACTTTCGAAATTGATCTCTTCATTTGAATGAAATATACATTTGCAATTGAATTTTATATTATGCATGCATAACCCATAATGTACATTAAAATTTTATTCTCTTCTATTGAGATATCCTCTAATTTATTTGAATTGTTTAATACTTCGTTGAAATCCTTAATATCTTCTTTAACATTAAATATCTCTCCTGAATAATTTAAAATTAAATTTTTCAGTTAAATAGTACCATATTTATCCGAAAAGCACAATTATTTTTCAGCTTGCAAAATTTTTCCTGTATTACAAATTTAAACATACTTTTCTTAAGATTGAATAGCCATAACACGATTAACAGAATTAATAAAGCAGATTTCTTCAAAAACATTAACCGTATTAAGAATATTTAGCAATTCATTGAAATATGTTATCTCATTCAAATAAGATGGACAGCCAGGAAAATGCAAGGATATGTATCTTATTTGATGAACAGTTGGGTACATAACAATAACGAGGCATTACTATAAAATGTGTGGAGTTTTAGGTTATGTTATTAATAAAACTTTTAATATACACTCAAGAACATTGAAAATAGTGACCCAAGAAGAAAGCATCGGATTGAAATGAAATTTAATACACATAATGACACAGATGAGAGATTCACTTGATCTAAAAAACAAGACAATTACAGGAATACAGGGTGTGCAACAACACAAATACTGGGCAACTTCAATAGCGCGTTGGACCACCTCCAGCTGCAATACATGCCGCCACACGATCCAGTATTGAGTTGATTAGACACCTATGTTTTCCTGAGGCAGATGGGCCCACAAATCTTGAACAGCCAACTCTAAATCATGTACAGAGTGACACGATGGCATCTGCCGTTTTAGATCCCGCACATGCTCTACAGGGGACAAATCGGGGGTGTGGGCCGGCCATGGAAGAGTCTGAAAATGACGTAGGAAGTCTTGAGCAACTCTTGCTGTATGCGGACGAGCATTATCTTGCTGGAAAATTGCCCCTGGGAGACCATTTAAGAAAGGTCCTACATGGGGTCGAAGAATATCATCAACGTAACGTTGGTCCGTTAAGGTTCCATGCATCACAATTAAAGTGAACCGGCTATCATAGGCTATGGCCCCCCAGACCATTACACCAGCTGTGCAGGCAGTGTGATGTTGAACAGTGTGGGGGGAATTGTACCGCTCACCAGGGAGCCTCCACACCCGATACGGTTATCATCTGTCCCCAAAACAAACCGGGATTCATCACTAAACACCACCTTTTGCTAATCTGTGACATTCCACATTGATCTGGCTTGGCACCATTGTAGACGCAGTTGCCGATGTTCCGGTGTTAAAGGGAGTGCACGGAAAGGGCACTTCGATTTAAGATTTGCTTCTGCAAGGTGTCTGGAAATTGTTTGTGGAACAATTGCTACACCTACGTCTGCTCGTATTGTTGAACGAGTCACTGTGGGGTCCACAAGTGCTTGCCGCACGATCCTTCGATCCTCTTTCCTCGTGGTCTTCCTGGTAACTCCAGACCCAGTTTTCCGTGCATGGGTTCCTTCTCGTGTCCACTGCTCCCAACAATTTCTAACGGCACACTCCGAACGATCTACCTGGCCAGCAACACGGCAAGTCGACCAGCCTGCAGTTTTCATCCCGATGATCAGGCCTCTCTCAAACTCGCTTAACTGTGAGAAATGTCTTCTAGTACGTTTCGCGTTTAAACACCAAAGTCTTCCTACAATCAGCGGTAATCGTCGCGTTTATAAATCTTCGAATTTGCGCTGGCTTATATAGCACCCCTTTTCTGATTGTAGTGCCACCCCGGGTGTATGAGCATGCGATTGGCACAAAACTTGGATCGTTTGCATATCACATTACGCTGTACTTATTTGCAAAGTTTGCAATTGTACTTAGCTTCCTTCTTGAGTCGCTATTTTCAATGTTCCTGAGTGTATTTAAGATAAGGATTTGACCCATTAAAAATATATATATAAATTTAAATGCCAATTTCTCATATAGAATAACATATCTCAATTTACAAATAACTAGTGATGTTGGCATAAATGCATCAGTTTATTATACTCAGTTATCTTCAAAACTAAAAATAAATTCAATAATGTCTCAAGAATAAAGTTATACAATATAAATATTCTATCTTTCTTTATATCCAAAGGTATCGCTGATGCTATGTTCACTACATTTCATATATAAAAGCCCGTGGTAAGGTAAAGCACTATATTACAAGCTTCAATGAAAGACTGGTGAAGTGATGGTCAAACGCAGGGAAAATCGTCCCTCCTTTGATCATGTGACTTGTTTGGGGGTTCTGTCACAGCCTTCAGAATCAAGATAGCCTTGACTGAACCTCCTGGATTTCTTCCAAAGAACCAAGGATGACTAGTAGAGTTCTTCCAAGTTGACTGAGTTCAATCTTCTTAAGGGAGGATAATTCACTGAATGTATAAGAGACCATTAGCCTTCTTAAAATTCCAAAGGTTCTACTAGCTACCACAGTCCTACTTTTAATATGTACTTTAATTAGAATGGGCAGAGGTGATCACTACCAATACTGTCCAATCACAATGAGGGAAAAGTCCAGGGCTGATGAGGGATACATCCAGAGCCTCTGAAGTAACATAGCTAAAAGACGTATGTGTAGGTGAACTGTCATTAAAAAAAAGTAAGAGCCTTATTGTCAGCAGCATTCAACAGATCATATCCTCTAGTATTGCTCGTAGTACATCCCCAAGACGGATGTTTGGCATTAAGATCACCAAGAAAAATACCATCTTTGTCAGCCCCCTTGTAACACACCTAAGGGGAAAAAAACAATATAAATATATTTTTTCCTTTTGGTAGGGGCAGTTAAAACAAAAAAAGATATTGTAAGAAAATAATTATACCTGATTTGAAGCCGTCATGGAAATGACAACAGCTTGTATTCTTAAGATTTGCTCAAACAAAGCTACACGTTCCTTGTGGAACACCAGTTTCTTGATGAAGTGCTATTGCAAGTTTGAGGTGACAGTCTTTCCTCCTCAAAGACTTTTAAGTCTGTATCTTTTACAATTTCAGCAATAGCAAGAAGAATGGCTTTAGTGAAAGAAATATTTAAATCGTCCCACCGTATGGATTTTTTCCTTAATCTATCACAATAGATGGGATTATAACTCTCCAGTTGGTTTTACTAGAACTTAGGGGTCAACGAATAGTAATGATCTCAACATTAAACCCTTCATCAGGATGCACCTTTGATTTTGACTGCAAAACACATGCCATTATTTTTTCAACGCTCATTTATGGAACAAGCATTAAATGTGTTGAGATGGGTCTGTCGAGGTGTTCCGAAAAAATAATTACTTTCATCAAATCCTTTCCCTCCAAACTACACGTCACTTTTTGAAGTAATGTTTCGAAGAATGTTCGAATTGCAAACAGTCGTTTGATTAGTAGTGGATGATCTGTAACTCATCAACCAGCGACCAGGATCTAGTAAAACTTGAAAAATCACTTTCTTGCTGTTGAACTTCTTGACTGGTCTGCGACATCTTTCGCTGATATGAAAGGCTGAGTCCAGCTATGAAAATAATAACAAATTGTATTAATGTTAATTAAATATTGAAACAAAAAATTACACATACTTAATAGTAATAATCATATTTTACATTGCAGTTTCAATCATTTCTAAAGGAGTCCAAAGGTCCGATCTTGACGGACCCCCCAGCAGCATTTACTTTAATTATTAAACAAATAATAAAATTCTAATATTAATTTTTTTTTCCAGAAAAATCTCGAAAATTGAATTTTTATTATAGAGAGAAAAAAATATTTACAAGTCCAATTCCCTAACTGAGATAGCAAATCTTAGCTTAAACAACAGATAGAGGCTTAACAGAAAAAATATAAGTGAGTTAATCCAACTCACCGAATGAAAATAACAAAAAAAATAATAACTACATTCAATCTTCGTCATTTTCCTCACTGAAAGGCGTATCTTCATCAAAAAAATCTACACAAAATACATATTTGTTGGAAAGAATACGATTTTTCTCCCTTTTAAGACAAAATTAAAACAAAAATAATCACAAATCTGTTTTATCAAAATAGATGTAATACAGGGAATGGATTTTTTTTTGCTCCTTATTACAAAAAGGAGCATTGAAAAAAGAACTTTATTGAAGTCACATTGCATAGAAGCTTTATTACGGATATGTTGGGGTACCTATTTCACCACACATCTGACTCAAACCCGCAACACCCAAATCTATCAACATGTCTACCCGACACTGGTGCAGGTACCAAAGATATGTAGGTACGCCCCCATTCACCCAAATCAAGAGAGACCACTTACCTGGGTAGTACAAAATAAGCTTTTGTGAAGACAGGAACACACCACATATTAAAACATTGAAAAAACTGACTACCAAAAATTCGCCGCTATTCTCATACAGAAAGAAAAACACAGTTGGCGCCACCTGTTGGAAATCTGGGAAACAAATTCTCAACACATATAAAATACTAAATTTAATATTAGGGGATTTTTTTCGAAGCTAATATAAATAAAATATTTTTATATTACATTTTTTTTTTACTTTTACAAAAAAATACAATAATTTGGATCATAACATGTAAAAAAATTTACTAAGTCTATTTTTTTTTTCAAACGTTTTTTTTCTTTTAAATTATTATGTCAAACTGATATAGCTTGTCAATAATCATTTAGAATAAATACTTAACAAAAAGTAACAAAAATAAAAGGATATAAAATATTTTGTATTTTACTTTTTATTTGAACAAAATCTGTGGTAAAGAAAAAGGCAAATTTCAGTGTGTATAAAATTTTTTTCATTATGCAATCTTGACTAGCTTCTTTTATTTTTTTTAATTAAAAATACGATCTATATAAATATATAACTAATACAGTAATTGTAGAAAAAAGTACATTTACTTCATAAATAGTTTGCATAGTTGATTCCATAAACATTTCAATAACAGAAGAAACAGTCTTCACAATTAAAATAAAATAAAATAAATAAATAAAAAAGAGAGCAGATCACAATGATTTTTATGAGAGCAGTTTACAACAGTCAGTCACAGTAAAAAATTAAATATTTTACGAAGTGTGGGCGGTTACTCATATGTCGTCATACTTCGTTTCAGCCACTCAGTCCTCGCCAAGTATACTACGGCCTATTTACCACCAATCAGAATATTTCAAGCAGCCATGTACAATTCACTTAACTCGGTATTGACACGAATGAAATAAATATACGTCGATGGCGTAAATAAAATTATATAATTTTTGCTTATAAATGTTCAACAGTCTTTAATACAATTCTTTTGCATACTTTTATAATACATTCTTTTCTTTAAGAAAAAAATGTTTCATAACAAATGCATTGTATGGCATGGAGAACGACAGACACCGTGTGGGAAAATGGCGACGCCGGCACCCATTTCGAAGTCAGCTGTGACAATGGGAGTGACGAATCCTTTTCGAAGCATGATACTAGGAGTTAGAGTAATCATAGGTCCATGCATGTATTTGAAAGTTTTTAATATTTGTCAAATGAATTAATTATAAAGTTATTATTTCTTATTAAAGAAATTTTTAAAAATTTCTGAAATATCGAATATTGATAAACCTTTTACACAACTTTTTAAAAAAATGAATAGAGAATTGGCGGTGCGGTTTAGAAATGATGACAACATTTTCTCACAAAAACTTTGAGAATTCGGGAAGCGGCTTAGATTCGAGTAAATATGGTAATGATTACCAAAAAGAAGGTTGAAAGCCACTTACTTCTTTTGATTAATAAATGCAACTGTATCTTCCAGCATAGCAAATAATTTAACCATAGCTGCTTCCTTACTTTGTTCCTAAGGGGAAATAATAAATTCATTTTGAAAATATTTACAATCAGTCCACAAAATCCGGTTATACACACACATTATGTAAAATATATAAATCCTCGACCAAATAAATTAATGTTAGATTGGCCAATTCACTTAAAAATTAAAATTGATCAAACTTACACAGAAACAATTAAAAAAGAAAATAGAATATATTTCCAAAAAACTGTGATGCTAAATTAGTAGTAAAATCAATGACATAACTAGCGTAAAAAAAATATAAATAAAACACAGAAATCGTAAGAAATTATTCGAATTATGTTCATTTGGCTCCTTTTGACCAGTGTTTATTAATTTTCCTTTAATTTAAAGTTACAAACAAAAATGTTGTTTCAAAAAAGAATAGTTGTAATCCCCTTCGTTTAGACTCCTCCCATACTAACAGCAGAAGACTTTCAAGCCCTCTAGCGCAGGGATGGCGAAGCAGTGGCACGCGACACAATATATTAGGCACGTCACAGGATAATTGTATTTTATTTCAAAATAACAAAGTTCACCATGAAGTATTATGAACAAATTCGAGTAATCGATCCCGGGGTTGAGGGTTTTGGTGTTTTATGGCGCAAGAGCCAGTTTTGGCTATACTGCGCCAAACATTCATAGGTCTGTGGTCTGGACGGGAAAAATTGGATGACAAGATGGAGGGTCGAAAAAGAAAGATCACTGGGGTACCCCGGGTCGTGACACCCGTGTTTACCAAAGATAGTAAACCCTTGGGAAAAGGGGAAAAGATCACTAGGGTACCTCGGGATTGTGACACCCGTACCCACCTAAAGAAGGTGAACCCCCTGAGGGGGAGGGGAGGCGGGGAGCACACTCGTTTATTATTGTCTTACCTTAGTTACGTCGTGGGCTACAATTGCTTATGATGCAAAACTTGTCTACGCATAATATAGTCAATTTCGTTGACACAACTGTATTTTAAGGTTTGCATTATATTTACGATTTTTAATTGTTATTTAACATGGCTAGTTCATGGTATTTTTATTAAAGGCGACAAAGTGCTGTGTGTTTTATGTTCTGGAACAGTGGTATGCAGAGCATTGTCGGTAAAACGGTATTTTGAAACGAATCACAAATCCTCTTGTCAAAAAAATGAACCACAGCAAAACTAACTAATTGCTTAGAAACCGTTAGGCAGATGACTCTAATTCAACGTGTATTCTACTAAAAGTAACATCTTACAAGCTTAGCACAAGTAATTTGTCATCCAATCTGCAACATTAGAAGTCACACTAATGTTACTTTATAATTTGAACTACATGTACAACCAAAAACATTTACAACTATACAGTGCAAAGGTATTTTCTCGTAGTAAATAAAGAGTTCTGAGAATTGTTAGTATAATTTTATTATTTTCCCAATAATCACAAAACATTAGCGCACATGGGGTATTTTTCAAGGGGGGTTGAAAGTTTATCATTCTTGTATCATGCTATTTTTGATTTTGTCGATTTTCAGGAACAAAAACACAGCAAAAACTAGTATTGAATAAATAATTAGCATTAATTAATAAAATTAATCGTTAATAACAAATTGAGATTAAATTTTTACGTATTATATACTTAGAATTATAACCAATCGGAAAAAATGAAGTCCGGACCCTAGGACCCCCCCTTGTGTGCGCCACTGATCACAAGTCAAATTTATCTGACGGCACGCCTATACCTCATTAAACACTTCTTTAGAAAAAAAATGGCAGGATTGATCCACAAAGGTTCGCCATACCCATCACAACGGGTAGAACAATGCTTTAGTGATAGCCAAGCTTCGGTACTATAAGAACGTTCGGGCATTTAAACTTAATCACTTTATTCTGTTCTAAATGTTTGTCCTTTCTAGTTATGTATGTAAATGTGTCTTTGTTTAATAAAAAACGTCTTTAATTAACTTAGTAGTAGTTTTAATAGTGGACTTATTTAGAACCCTTGCGACGTTTGTGCCTTTATTACACATTGGGTCATTCCTTACATAGTTAAATTTTTAACAGGTGATGTGCTTTTAATTAGATCTTTATAAGATGACACTTTAAAATGTTATATACCGTAAATCCGGCACATATAACGTGCACTTTTAACACAAAAACAAGATCAGAAATTTATGGGTGCGTTATGCACCGGGTATAAAAATGACAGCTTCAGAAATAAAAAGAGATCAGCATAAAACAAATTTAGACTTCTATGTAGATCAGAATACTGTTTATTTAAAAATGACATACCTAATGAACCCAAAAGGGGTTGTTCTAAGTAAACTATATATATTTTTTTCAAATGTCTGGGATAATACCTTGATTAAATGTCTTGAAAACGTAAGAGCATTTTATACATTTCAAACAAGTAATATAAAAAATAGTTTTTAAGTCAATTCCTACTTAGATTAACAACGAAAAATTTTATTTTTAGCTACTTTTTTATTAAATAGTTACAATTAATATAAATATGTGTATATATTGTACACATAGGACAGAATCACAACATTAAGTGGTAATTAGTTTTTTAATTATTATTAAGTATCGTATTGTCCTTTTAATTTCAGTCCAACTGAATGTTTTAACAGTGAGAGAAAAAACCTTTTCAGGATTTTGACACAAGTCGCCAAAAGGGTCGCTAAATTCGCCAGCGTGGCTGTATTTGTAATTCTTTAAATAATTAGTTTAATCAATTAATTTTTATTAATTATATAATTAAATTATTGTATTGTCATCAAAATGATCCTATATATATATAAAATTTCCAGCTCAATTGAGCGCTTTAAAATGTATTTTATTAACGATTAAAAATTCCACCAAGATAAATAAATATGCAAATATATAAATAGTAAATATATAGACAGTGCGAGCTAATAGTAGGAATTGTGAAAAAAGGGTGCACGTTTTGCGGCGAAAATACCTAAAAATTAAAAATGTAGCGAAAGTATTATGGGTGCGCGTTATACGCCGGATTTTACAGTAATCCAGATATTTAGCATGAAAGAAAGGAACATTGAAAGAAAGAAAAAATTTTAAAAAGCAATTTATTAGCACTATCATACTTTTTTCAAACAGAGTTCCTTGGTTTTGATCCGTGGCCTGAAATGAAAGCAACACACACACAGGGTGAAAAAGAAATCCACAGAAGGTGCTGATGGCGCTATAGATGAGAAGCAATAGAAAAGTCAAAAGATTGAAAGCTGATGGAAGCCGACGTCGCAGGAGTTGAAAGTTTTCGCTGCTGGATTGTGGGAAGAAAATTAAGAGTGGGTTTTCGAAAAAAGCTCACAGGCTTAACATGAATTGAGCGGCGGTCTCTATTTTTGAGCGTATAGTAATGAGATTCAACGTCTGACCGAACCCGCTCTCCGAACTTCTACACCAAGGATGACAAACTCAAAGGCTAACTTGTGCCAATCTAAGAGCTTTATCACGTACGTTTGAAACCACTGTAATTTCCGACATTTCTATGGATTCGAACTGTTTTTGATGACTGGGGGTGGGCAGTAAAATTTGAAATTCAGCCAATGGGGTTCTTTGGCGCTTTCTACGTCATAAACAGATGTCGGCGCTTCGGTCTCGTCAAACGCATCAGATATGGCATATAATATTTCAAACAGAATGGTGCTCCATTTCTGTCAAAGCCATCAATAATAAAAGCGCGAGGAAATAAAATAAATAATATTGGATGTTCGTTTTCGAAGCGAAAAATCGGAAGTAAGTTTTTTCAATGTGGAATGAAGCGCGACTGACGTCAGAGCGTGACGTTTTGTTTACGGCATCCTTCACCCTCAGATTGGGCGAAAAGATGCATGAAAAATGTACATGTGATACGTCCTTTACGAAATTATAAATTTAGGTGGGCTGCAAAAATATATATTCATAAAACGTAGGTTTATTTCGAATACATTATAGCCTCTTAATGTAAGGGACAAGAAAATTTAATGCTTACATCCTGACACTTGACATATCTTTCCTATTTTGGGAGGGGTTTTTTTACTTTTTATATGTATTGGCCATTGTGCCGGTGTGGCCGGGCCTCAAAATATTCGCATGGACCACATGCGGCCCGCGGTTTGACATTCCTGTTCTACACCATGCCGACATGAAACCTTTCAGCTTAGACAGATTTAACATGTATTGATTGATTGAATATTAACGTCGCACTGTTCAGCTACACGAGGGCTTTTGGCGACGGACCTCGTAGTACGAATCATGGTCAAGTGACGTGGACGACACACCTGAGCGGGCACCCCCCTCTCTAACTACCACACCACACCAACGGGAGGTTTTAGCTCTCTCGACAGATTTAACGTGCATCGCTGCCCTACACGGCGGGTGTTTAGTGGTACTGGGCTCGAACTCGTGACAAGGCAAGCCTCGATCCGAAACCTATACCACTCGGTTACAGCATGCGCCGACTCTTACTCGACGTTCTTTCGTATCAGGACTCGAATCCACATGACTCGACAGAAACAGCACCAGTCACTGGTTTGAGATCATGACACTCTGATATCAGGACTATCAAACGCCGCCAATTCGAATAATTTTACTAAGATTCAGTAACTCACACAAAAAGACAAATAGTATTAATTTCTTACTTGGGAAAGATGAGAAACATAATACTGAATATACGTCAATCGCATAATAGCGGCAGGTTGCTTACTTGTATGGAATTCACAAAGATACAACAACAGATCAGACGGTTGTTCGATGTATCTGTAAAAACAAAACAATTTTAAAAGTTATATAGGGTGTTGCCAGCTCGACCGATATAAATTCAGAGGAAGGATAAAAGGCAACGCCGGGAGGAACAAATCTGCCGGGCCAGCCAGGATTATAAACCACGTTTATTAGGAGTAATGCCAAAATTATAAAAGGGGAAAAAAAGGGGAAAGGGTTAGGAATACATGTTACACGAAGGCTTGTTCAAAAAGGGAAATGCATACGTTCCGGCAGCTGCGATTATGATATATTGTCAAGGAATTTTTCGTTGTCACAAGTCAAAAAGACAGCTGAAGAAGGGAATTTCCCGGACGAGTTCAAATAAATCCGGTATGCGGCGACGTCAATTGAAGCGACACGACCGGGCTGAGGTTCCACTGAAGCCAGGGTCCCCATACACAAGAGTTTTTATGGCCCCAAAAGAAGAAATTTAAGGATGGAAGCCCGGGAAGCATGGAGGCCGCAACGGTCCGCCGAGCTAATTTCCCCTAAATATATAGAAAGGAAGTAGTTACGCACCACATTTAAAAAACAGGTGGTGTATCATCGCGGATAAACCCCCCTTCTGGTAATTGCCCGGTAACCCCACCAGAAACCCGGGGAAAATGTGCTGTTGGAAACAAAATGTTGTGCCAGGAGTTCGGGCGTATATGCATAAATCCCCGTATTCGCGGCGAATCCTCCTCCCAGTCCACGACGGGTACTATTATCGCGATTTTCCCAATTAAACATGGTTTTTACCCTCTTTGGTGATTTTCGTCCCCATCTGCCTACATCACCCCTCTGAATCTGTGGGCCAAATTTGGCAGCACCCTGCAAAAAAATTACACATAATTGAAAATGAACATGTTTCGCAAAAATGGTGAAAGATCGTTCTCGCCTACGTTAAAAAGGGTTTTACAGGGCGATTCTTTCCCCGAAAAATATATTCCACTAAAAAAGAACTTTTACTTAACTATATAGCAAACGACATGTTTTTATTTTATGTGATCTCCTCATTTCTATTTGATTAAACACACTTTTTTTCCGGAAAATTATCCTTCGTATTTTACCCCACACTTTAATGCTAAACTGGGTTATAACTCACAAATAAAGTTTTAAAAAATCAATTATTAAATATTTCAAATTTTAAGGTAGTATATATAAAAAAAAACTCAAACTCAGTGGTGCAACAGCCCATGAGGGCCAGGGTGTGACCATCTCAGTATACGTGACCAATAGGAGCTGAGGTGCATCAGCAGATGTCCCGATCAGGGAGGGCCTAAACGAGACCCCAGGTTTTAAATCCCCCAAACTTGGTACTAATCGACTCACTGCGTAGGGATGAAGGCGAGTTGACTTTGCCCAGCCCGGGGAAAAGAACCCCGGGCCTGTGGTGTGGAATCAATGACCACTCTATTACTGGCCCCTTCACATATCATAAACAAATTATATTTCAGTCGCACAAAATTTATTTTGATGTTAATATATTTTTCCGTCTGAAAATGTGTTTTGAGTTTGATTTTTTTTGTGGTATCGGACCAACAGTTTTGTGTGAACAGACTTGATTTGGGTTCAATATATTCAATAAAGAAATTTTTCAAATTTAAAATTTAAATTTCATGAAACAATTAAAATTTGACTTTTTAAAATTTAAAAAAAGGGAGAGAGTATTTTTAGATATTAATAAATAAAATTTAGGGAACACCCCCAAGGGGCCAAAGGCCCATGTGCCATCTCAGTATAAAATGACTTTTTGGGCGTTGAGGTGCATGAAGAGTGAGGTCAGATGGTCAGTCTCACCGGGAAAACCCCCAATGTTTAGTTTCAAGCAAAAGCCCGGGGTCATATAACCCACTGAAGGGATGAAAGGCTGAGTCGACCTTTCCCAGTCCGGGATAAAAAATATTAATAACTACACCTTTTTAAAATTCCCCTTTCCCTGAAGACATTTTATATTCACAAAAGACTAATTTAATTCAACTTTTTTATTATTTTTTTTCTGTACTAAAAAACCAAGAATTTTTAAATTTATTAACTAAAAAAACAGTGACATAGGCAAAGATAACACCCTGGAAATCAAATTTTCCAAAAAAAATGTATTTTTTTTTTTTTATACTGTCTTAAAAAAAGCAATATTATTTCATTCATTACAATTTTTTAGACACAGGGTCGAGGGTGGTATCGCGCTTCCCCACCATAGGCCCGGGTTCATTCCGGGGTGGGCGGGGTCGACTCACCCCTCTCACCCCTACGGTGGGGTCGATAAATGAGTACCAAGCTTCTTGGGGACTTAAACACTTTCTGTTTCAGACGACCCCCCGATCAATCCGCTCATCCCCCTCAGCCCCCAAATTGGTCACGTTTACGGGCAAAATGAAGCCCTTTTTGGGCTGTTGCCCCAAAATTGTTTTTCAATTTATTTTTAAGCAGCATTTTTTCTTAAAAAAGAATTGGGAAAATAGTTACACCCGGTTAAATTGCAAAATTACAAAAATTTTTTATATTTTTATTTTTGAAATATTATTCTCCTCTAAAAAATTTTTTTAAATTTTCCGAAACAAATATTAAAATTTTTTTTTCACGAACCTTCAGAAAAATCCAAAACAACCCCATAACTTTTACGTACTTAAAAAATTTTTTATCTTTATAAATATAAATTTTTTTTTCAGAAAGGGAAATTTCATCTGTTGTGACTGAGAAACTATTTTCTTTTATTCCAATATTCTTTTTTTTTTTTCTTTGACCAGGCTAAAGGGCCATTTACAGTTTGAAATTTTAAATATTAACATGAAATAACTTAAATTTTTTGAGACACCTGTAAAAAATAAAAAAATTATACAGTTCTTTTTAGCGCTTACTTAGAATATTTCATAAAATTATTTTTCCCCAAAATTTTTCCGACAAAATGAATCAAACGGGAAATAAATATTAAATAATATAAAATGGGAAAGTTAACTCATTAGAGTGGGGAACAGCATCAGTAATGAGTTCATATATTTAAAATTTTGAAAAGTAATTTTAAATAATTATTTAACTTGACATTAAAACCCTTTTTGTGTGATTAAATTAAACATAATTATACAAATTATAATTTGAAACTGAATTTTAAATCTAGAATCTTTTCCCTTTAAAACCTTTTTTTTGTTCTCTTTTCATAGAAATAAACACACAGATACGATAAGTAAAATCTTTTTTTTTCAACAAACAAAAAGAATGTTGAAAATGTTTAAAACATGCTAGTTCAATTTATCTCTATACCATTAAAAAAAATATTTTCCCCTAAAAAACAAAAATTAAAAAAAACTGCTTTAATTTTTTAAAAAAAAATATATCCTCCTGCAAAATACACTGGAAAAATCTTGAGAAAAAAGACTGTTCATATAAAAATTGAAAATGTGTAAAGTTATACACAGAAACTATTTTGTGAACCGATTAAAAATCATATAGAATTTATCATGCATATTGAATGGTAATGATTTCACTCAGCTCTTTTTGGGTTTAACTATTTATTTCAATATGAAAAACATTTAAAAAAATAAATAAAATGGTATATTCTATTACAGTTCAATATCAAAAAGGGGCCGAACGATTTCGAGTCTAGCGCAGGGATGGCGAAGCAGTGGCACGCGACACAATATATTAAGGCGTCACAGGATAATTGTATTTTATTTCAAAATAACAAAAGTTCACCATGAAGTATTATGAACAAATTCGAGTATTGATCCAGGGGTTGAGAGTTTGTGGTGTTTTTATGGCGCAGAACCAGTTTTGGCTATACTGCACTAAAACATTCATAGGTCTGTGTGGTCTGGACGGGAAAAAAAGTGGATGACAAGATGGAGGTCGAAATAGAAGATCAAGGTACCCGGGGGTCGTACGACACCCGTGTTTACCAAAGATGGCCGACCTTGGGAAAGGAAAGATCACTGGGGTACCTCGGGATTGTGACACCCGTACCCACCTAAAGAAGGTGGTGAACCCCCTGAGGGAGGGAGGCAGGAGCACACTCGTTTATTATTGTCTTACCTTGGATTACGTCGTGGGCTACAATTGCTTATGATGCAAAACTTGTCTACGCATAATATATAGTCAATTTCGTTGACACAACTGTATTTTAGGTTGCATTATATTTACGATTTTTAATTGTTGGCCCAACATAGCTAGTTCATGGTATTTTTATTAAGGCGACAAAGTGCTTTTGTGTGTTTTATGTTCTGGAACAGTGGTATACAGAGCATTGTCGAGAGAGGTAAAACAATTGTTTTGAAACAGATCACAAATCCTCTTGTCAAAAAAATGAACCACAACAAAACTAACTAATTGCTTAGAAACCGTTAGGCAGATGACTCTAATTCAACGTGTGATACTAAAGTAACATCTTACAGAAGCTTAGCACAAGTAATTTGTCATCAATCTGCAACATTAAGTCACACTAATGTTACTTTATAATTGAACACATGTACAACCAAAAACATTTACAACTATACAGTGCAAAGGTATTTTCTCGTAGTAAATAAGAGTTCTGAGAGTTGTTGGTACTTAATTTTATTATTTTTCCCAATAATCACAACGGTAGCGCACATGGAGCACCAAAGGGGGTCGGGGGTTGAAAGTTATCATTCTTGTATCATGCTATTTTTGAGTTTGTCGATTTTCAGGAACAAAACACAGCAAAAGCGGTATTGAATAAATAATTAGCATTAATTAATAAAATTAATCATTAATAACAAATATTGAATTAAATTTTACGTATTACGCCACTTTAGGTATAACCAATCGGAAAAAAAATCAAGTCCGGACCCTAGGACCCCCTTGTGTGCGCCACTGATCACAAGTCAATTTATCTGACGGCACGCCTATACCTCATTAAACACTTCTTTAGAAAAATGGCACGTTGATCCATAAAGGTTCGCCGCCCACCTGCTCTGGCAGGTAGAACAATGTCAGTGATAGCGAAAACACCGGTACTATAAGGAACGTTCGAGCATGTAGCTCCAATCCTTTTTAATTCTGTTCTAAATGTTTGCATCCCTTTCTAGTTATGTATGTAAATGTGTCCTTTGTTTTAATAAAAAAACATGTTTTAATTAACTTAGTAGTAGTTTTAATAGTGGACTTATACATTTAAAAGAACCCTTCCCCGCGTGTGTGCCCTTTGGCTACATTGGGTCATTCCTTACATAGTTAAATTTTAACAGGTGATCTCTGCATTTAATTAGATCTTTATAAGATGGAGAGTATTTTAAAATGTTATATACCGTAAAATCCGGCACATATAACGTGCACTTTTTAACACAAAAACAAGATCGAAATTTAATAGGGTTGCGCGTTTATGCACCGGGTATAAAGACGACAGCTTCAGAAATAAAAAGATCAGCATAAAACAAATTTAGACTTCTATGTAGATCAGAATACTGTTTATTTAAAAGAAATGACAGACCTAATGAACTTAAAGAGTTGTTCTAAAAAGTAAACTATATATTTTTCAAATGTCTGGGATAATACCTTGGTCTGTCTTCCATGAAAACGTAAAGAGCATTGCACACATACATTTCAGTTTCTTAGTAAACAAGTAATATAAAAAATAGTTTTTAAGTCAATTCCTACTTAGATTAACAACAACGAAAAATTTTATTTTAGCTACTTTTATTAAATAGTTACAATTAAATAAATATGTATATATTGTACATAGGACAGAATCACAACATTAAGTGGCAATTAGTTTTTTTTTAATTATCATTAAAGTATCGTATTGTCCTTTTAATTTCAGTCCAACAGATGTTTTAACACACGTGAGAAAAAACCTTTTCAAGTTTTGACACAAGTCGCCAAAAGGGTCGCTAAGTCGCCAACATTGGCTGTATTTGTAATTCTTTAAATAGTGGTTTTAATCAATTAATTTTATAATTATAATTAAATTATTATTGTCATCCAAAATGATCCTATATATAAAATTTCAGCTCAATTGAGCGCTTTTAAAAATGTATTTTATTAACAGTTAAAAAATTCCACCAAGATAAATAAATATACAAATATATAAATAAATATAGACAGTGCGAGCTAATATGGTAGGAATTGCAGAAAAGGGTGCGTTTTTTGCGGCGAATATACCTAAAAATAAAAATAAAAATGTAGCTTGAAAGTATGGGTGGACGTTATACGCTGGATTTTACAGTAATTAATCAGATATTTAGCATGAAGAAGGGACATTGAAGAAGAAAAAATTTTAAAAGCTTATTTATTAACTATCATACTTTTCAAACAAGAGTTCCTTAGAGTTTTTTTTTATCCCGTGGCCCTGAAATGAAAGCTTAACACACACACACAGGGTGAAAAAGGAAATCCACAGAAATGAGTGCTGATAGCTATAGATGAGAAGCAATTAGAAAAGTCAAGAAAGATTAGCTGATGGGAAGCCGGCGTGTAAAGTTGAAAGTTTTTCGCTGCTGATTGTGGGAAAATTAAGGGTTTCGAAAAAGCCTCTGGAAACAACAGTGAAGATTAATGACGGCGGGTCACCTATTTTTGAGCGTATAGTATTAATGTAACGTCTGACAGGCCCCCGCTCTCCGAACTTCTACACCAAGGATAAATGACTCAAGGCTAGCATTGCGTCTAAAGGCTTTATCACACGTACACGTTTCGAGCAATTTTCAACCAATTTCGAACAATTTCCTATGGATTCAGGAACGTTTTCCCAGTGAACTGTAAAAGTTGTTCCAAATAAAGGGATTGCTTGAAATTCCAGCCAATGGGGTTCTTTGGCGCTCGTCATAAACAAGATGTCGGCTTCGGTCTCGTCAAACGCATCCCGGAAGTATGGCATATAATATTTCAAACAGAATGGTGCTCCACATTTCTGTCAAAGCCCATCAACAAAAGCGCAGGGAAGTAAAATAAATAATTTCGTTTTCCGAAACGCGAAAAAGGAAAAATCCAGATGTAAGTTTTTCAATGTGGAGATAGAGGCGCGACTGACGTCAGGCGTGACGTTTTGTTTGCATCCCCTTCACCCTCAGATTGGGCGAAAAAGATGCATGAAAAATGTACACATAATGATACACGTCCTTCCACAAAGATGTATAAATTTAGGTGGGCTGCAAAAATATATATTCATAAAAACGTAGATTTATTCGAATACCACATTATAATAAGCATAATGTAAAGGACAAGAAAAATTTAATGCTTACATCCTGACACTTGACATATCTTCTTTATTACTATCTTTCCCTATTTTGGGAGGGCTTTTTTTTTTTACTTTTATATGTATTATTGTGTGCCGGTGTATTGGCCGGGCCTCAAAAATGTTCACTGTGGACCACATGCGGCCCGCGAGTTTGACATCCCTGTTCTACACCATGCCGACATGAAACCTTTCAGCTTAGACAGATTTAACATGTATTGATTCATTGGATATTAACGTCGCACTGTTCAGCTACACGAGGGCTTTTGGCATTGAGGACCTCGTAATTTTGAACCATGGTCAAGAGTGACGTGGACTGACACCTGAGCAGGCACCCCTTCTCCCTAGCTACCACACCACACCAACGGGAGGGACGTTTTAGCTCTCGACAGATTTAACGTGCATCGCTGCCTACGGAGGGTCTTTGGTGGTACTGAGCCGAACTCGTGACAAGGCAAGCCTCGATCCGATATCTATACCACTCAGATTTAACATGTATCGGTACCTCTTGACTCGACGGATATTTCGTGGCGGACTCGAATCCATGACTCGGCAGAAACAGCTTTCAGTCAATAGTTTAAAGATCTTGAACTTGCCTCTGCTATCGGGACTATCAGAAAGCCGTAATTCGCGAATAATTTTACTAACAAGGGGAGGGGGCACGACTAAGGAAATTCATTTGGGATCGAGACTTGGTGTAATGGTAGAACTCTTTAGGGTGTTCACCCCTCAATGTAATTCCGTCGAATGGCCAGTCAATTCGGAGGAAATCAGCCTTCCGAAATTCATGCTTAGTTTTTATACAATTAAATTTTAATTTTCCGCAACGGTTCATTAGCTTGATTGGTAATCGTCTGCTTTTATGCTGGAAGGAAGTCAGGGTTCGATTCCACGCGATCAACTTTTTTCTTCAATTCATTTATTTTTTTTTTAAATAAAATAAATTTATTTATGAAAGGTTTATTAAATGATAAATGATATTTTTGTTAATAAATAATATTTATAATAAATATAAAATATATAATAAATATTAAATGATATTTTAAAAAATTAGTTTTTAAATAAGTTTTATAATGTGAAAAATATAATATACTAGAAATAAAATATTATATGTAATATAAAATAATTTATAAAAATATGGTATTATTATGAAACAATTATTTTATAGTACACTATAATAAAAAATATGTATTTTATATGTTATTAAATTAATTATTTTTACAATTTTATAAAATATTTAATAAAAGTTCTTTTCAAAATAAATTTATTTGTTCAAAAAGTTTTATTTAAATCATTTTTTATAAATTTAATTAATTAATTTCTATAATAAATTAATAAAAATTTCAATAATAAATAATAATTTTAATAATAAATTAATAATATTTCTTATTAATACTAATGTAATAATAATTAATTAATTATAATGAAGTAGTGATTAGTTAATTAGTAGTATAAATAGTGATTAGTTAATTTTAAAAAATAATAATTAATTTACTAATGTTAATTATTAATAATTTTTATTAGATAGTATTTTAAATATTTTATTTAATTATTATTTTTTAATATTTTTAATTAATAATAATTGCAATAATTTTTACCTGTAAAAAGAATTTAAGTTTAATATTTTAAATTTTTTATTTTATAAAATACAAAAAATATCATTTATATTTAATAAACCTTTCATAAATAAATTTACATTTAATTTAAAAAAAAATAATTAAATGAATTGAAGAAAAAGTTGATCGCGTGGAATCGAACCCTGACCTCAGCATAGAAGCAGACGATTTACCAATCAAGCTACGAAGACTCGTTTGCTGAAATAAACTAGTATGCGCATGAATTTCGAAAACTGTTCTCAATGCCCGTCCATTAAATCCCGAGTAACACCTAAATATACCAGAATCTCGATCCCCAAATAATCACTGTACCCTCTGCGTCCAGCCAACTCACACAAAAGACAAAATAGTATTAATTTCTTACTTGGGAAAGATGAGAAACATAGCCTGAATATCGTCAATCATAATAGCGGCAGGATAACTTTCGCTTCGTATGCGATTCACAAAGATACGCTTAACCAGATCAGACGGTTGTTCGATGTATCTGCAAAAACAGGCCTAAAAAGAAGTTATATAGGGTGTTGCCGAACTCGACCGATAAGAGACCAGAGGGAAGGATAAAAGGCAGCATGGGGAGGACAAATCACCATAGAACATGGGGTCGCAAACCACGTTTATTAGGAGTAATGCGCAAAAATTATAAAGTGGAATGAAAAGGGGAAATAAGAGGTTAGGAATACATGTATTACACGTAAGGCTTGTTCATAATACGAGCAATGCATCACAGTTCGACGGCAGAACTGCGATTAGTGATATATTGTCACAGGAATTGTTCGATTGTCACAAGTCATAGCACAGCTGACACCGAAGGAATTCCGGACGAGTTCAAATAAATCCGGTATGCTGGCGACGTCAATTGAAGCGACGACGATCCGTGCCGTGAGGTCTCCACTGAAGCCACCGGTGTCTCATACACAAGAGATTTCCAGTGGCCCCAGAAGAAGAAATCTTAGGGATGGAAGTCCGGGAAGCATGGAGGCCAAGCAACAGGTCCGCCGAGTCTAATTCACCTCCTGAGATATATAGCAAGGAGGTAGTTATGCACCACATTTGAAAAACAGGCTGGTGTACCATCGCGCATGAACCACACGTTCTGGTAGGCATTGACCGGTAATCCCACCAGCAACTCCGGGAAAACGTGCTGTTGGAAAACAAAGTATGTTGTGCCATTGAGGAGTTCGGGCAGTATATGCATAAATCCCCGTATTCGTTCGGCGAATCCCCTCGTCTGGCTCATTGTCCTACTGACGGCTACTATTATAGCGATTTTCACCAATTAAACATGGTTTGCGACCCCATGCTCTAAGGTGATTTGTCGTCCCCATGCTGCCTACTATTACCCCTCTGAATCTGTCGGCCGAATTCGGCAACACCCTGCATATATAATTACATATAATTGAAAATTGACATGTTTCTGCAACAAATGGTGATAAGATCGCTCTCGCCTGACGTTAAAAGAGTGGTTTATACACTGGGCGCATTCTTCCACTGAAAAATATATTCCATCATAAATATAGAACTTTTTTACTTGACTATATAGCAAACGACATGTTTTATTTTATGTGATGCTCCTCATTTCTATTTGATTAAACACACTTTTTCCTGTGAAAGTTATCCTTCGTATTTCATCTCCTACACTTTAATGCTAAACTGGTAGTTAAGGTATCAAACTACGTTCGGATCCGTGATTTTTAAAAGCGCATAAATGGATAATTTTCATGATATTTAGTGTCACTTAGATTAGAATACATGTATAAAATTGTTTTCAGGACATACTGAAAAAAAAATTACTTAAGTACAATATTTCGGCAAAAAATTAACTTAGAATAACCTTTTTTCAAAATGTTCTCCTTTTGTGAAAATGCTTCTATTATAATAATATTTTAACCTGTATATAAACTCAGACCTCTGTGAGAGGCTCGAAACTATGATTTTTGAAAAATTCACATTATTTTCAGAGTTGTAACTAGTGAAATATAATTATCGGCGTTTTTTTCTTAAGAATTCCTCCCTTCTTCTGTTATCGTAAAACATGGGATAGAAACCCACTTCAAGATGTATATTTCAAAAATTCTAGTTGAGCCTCTGTAGAGGTCTGAGCTATACAGGCAGTATTATTATAATAGAAGCATTTTTCACAAAAGGAGAATTTTTTGAAAACTGGTCATTCTATGTTCATTGTTTATCAAAATATTGTACTTAAAAATTTTTTTATTGTAATACTATTCTTAAAACAATCTTATTATACATTTTTCAAAGTAAGTGACATTCAATATCATAAATATTATCCATTTACATACGCTGTTGCAAAATCACGGTTCCAACCAGCAGTCAGTCTATAACTCTCCCATTAAATAAAGTTTTAAGAAATCAGTTATTAAATATTTCAAATTTTTAAGGTAGCTATATCATAAAACTGAACTCAAACTCAGTGGTGCAACAGCCCATGAGGGCCAGGGTGTGACCATCACAGTATACGTGACCAATAGGAGCTGAGGTGCATCAGCAGATGTTCCGATCAGGTCAGTCTGAAGCGAGACCCCCAGTGTTTAAGTCCCAAAGCAAGCTTGGTACTCATTTATCGACCCACTGCAGTAGGGATGATAGGCTGAGTTGACCTTGCCCAGAACGGGAATAGAACCCGGACCTGTGGTGTGGAATCACAATACGCTACCACTCCACCACTGGGCCTTCAGCTATATCATAAACAGATTATATTTCAGTCGCACAAAATTTATTTTGATGTTGATCTTGTGTGATCAGACTTGATTTGCGGTTCAATACATTCAATCAAGAAATTTTTTCACAATATAAATTAATTTCAATTAAGAAACAATTAAAATTTGACTTAAACGTTTAAAAAAGAGAGAGATATATAATTTTTTGAGATATTAATAAGCTAAACTCAGTGGCGCAACAGCCCACGAGGGCCGAGGCCTAATATGCCCATCTCAGTATACGTGACTTTAGGCGTTGAGGTGCATGAACAGATGTTACGGTCAGATGGTCAGTCTCACGCGAAACCTTCAATGTTTAGTTTCCAAGCAAGCCCGGTATTCAATTATCAACCCACTGAAGGGATGAAATTCTGAGTCGACCTTGCCCAGCCCGGGATAAAGATATTAATAACTACACATTTTAAATTCCTTCCATGAAGACATTTTACTATTCACAATTAAGACTAGTTTAATTCAACTTTATTTTTTTTTACTGTACTAAAATGACCAAGAATTTTAACTGGTTAACGTAAAGGCAGTGACATAGGCAAAGATAATACCCTGGAAATCAAAATTTCCAAAAACAATGTATTTTTCTTTTATACTCGTCTATAAATAAAGCAATATTATTTCATTCATTACAATTTATTAGACACAGAGGTCGAGTGGTAGCGTATCGCGCTTCCACACCATAGGTCCGGGTTCTATTCCTGGGCTGGGCAGGGTCGACTCACCCTCTCATCCCTACTGCAGTGGGTCGATAAATGAGTACCAAGCTTGCTTGGGGACTTAAACACTGAGGGTCTCGCTTCAGACTGATCACCTGATCGGGACATCTACTCATGCACTACAGCGCCCAATGGTCACGTTTACTGGGATAGGCACAGTAGGCCCTGGCCCTCATGGGCTGTTGCGCCACTGAGATTGATTTTACAATTTATTAATTTAAGCTGCATCTTTCTTAACAAAGAATAGGAAAATAGTTACATCTGAGTAATAAATTGCAAAATTACATAAAATTTTATATTTTTAAATATAATTCTCCTCTAAAAAGATATTTTTAAAGTTCGCAACAAATATTCAAATCTATTTTCATGAACCTCTTCAGAATAATACAAACAACTGTTTATAACTTTTATGTACTTCAAAACTTTAACTGTTATAAATAGGGTACACCGTTTACAGAAGGCAAATTACATCTGTTGTGACTCGAGAAACTATTTTTCTTTGATTTCCAATATTCTTTTATTTTTCTTCGACGCGCAGGCTAAATGAGGCTATTTACAGTTATAAATTAATGAAGCTATTTACATGAAATAACTAATTATTTGAGCACACTCTGTAAAGATAAAATATTATACAGTTCTTTTCTTAGCGTAAAACGTAACTACTAAGAATATTTCATAAACTTACTTACCTAAAATTCTGTTGCCAGATTCAAAATGAATAAAAACGAGAAGTAAATATTAAATACTATAAAATAGGAAATGTTGAACTTATTAGGAGTGGCAACAACATCAGTAATGAGTTCACATAATATTAAAATTAAATTATTATGACAAAGTGAGATTTCAAATAATTATTTAACTCGACATTGATAAGAATCTCTGATTCACACACACACAATTAAACATATATAATTATACAAATTATAATTTGAAACTGTGAATTCTCTTAAATCTTGCAATCTTCTCTTAAACCTTTTTTTTTTTTTTGGTTCTCTTGCATAGAAATAAACACACAGATACGATAAGTAAAATCTTTATTTTCAACAAACAAAACAAAATGTTGAAAAATGTTTAAAACATGCATAGGATTCAAATTTCATCTCTAAGTATCATTAAAAAATATTTACTACATCACACATTTTAAACAAAGAGCATAAACTAAACTGAACGTTAATAATTTTTTTTAACTATATAAAATATATCCTCCTTTGCAAAAATACACCGAAGCATCATAGAGAAAATGACTGTTCATATTAAAATTGAACATATGTAAAGTTATACACAGAAACTATGTGTCAACCGATAAAAAATTCTCAGTCATAGAATTCATCACCTGCATATTGAATGTTAAATGATAATCGGTTTAACTTCCCCGATGGCGGTGTTGCATGCTTGTAAAAGCATCGCGCTGTAAAGAGAGTTCTAATATCCTGCTTTATGGATTATTCAGGTATTCATCATTTGTTGCACCCGATCTGTGACATTTTAAAGTGCCCGCAATTGTCAGCCTAGAATAGTTGGCGAAAAATCTCGCAATCTTACAGCCCAAGGAAGAGTATCAACAGCTCAGCGACTATTCAGACGTATATGAACCATATGGGACGCTGGCATTATTTTGTTGGAAAATGCGCTATGTGAAGGATAATGAAAACGGCTGTAATATGCCATCAATTCAACTGCTAAAGTTGTAAGAAGGATGGTTTTGAGTGAGTGAGTGAGTGTTGGGTTTTATGGCGCAAGAGCCAATCTTGGCTAAGCTGCGCCACAGGATGGTTTTGAAGAGACTCACCATCATAAGAGTTAGCCCTCCATACTATGGGCAATAATTGTAAGCCTCTATAAAGGCCTTATCACACGTTTGCGTATTTGGAGCAATTTTTCTTTCAAGCAACCCTTTTGAGCAATTTCAACCCAATTTCTACCACAGCAAAGACGTCGAACAGCATTTTCCTGGTCAGCTGAAAGAATTGCTCGAAATTCCAGTCAATGGGGTTCTTCGTCTCCCTGAGTCATAAACAAAATGACAGTAAAGGTGTTGTTGTTTTTTTAAATTTTGTTTATAACTTCTAGTTAATTGTATCCGAACTTGGGTATCATCACGTTCGAAGATGTTCAACAGGCATAACAGAATTATTGGTTGGATCTATAAGAAACTGCAATGCTTAGTGTGAGAGAAAAGATTGTTACCCACAATTGTTTCTGTTGTATACTACGTTATCCGTGCAATAGAAACACGCACATTCACACGCGAAGTTTCAAAATGATCGGATCACATTTTTCAAGGATGTTTCGGTGTTTTTTGCAAAAAATAAACTCAAACTGTATTGAAGCTCTCAGTATTTCTATTTTTCCAACTTACATCATCTTGACGCACTGAAGCACCAAGGGTGAAAATTCCGGCATTCCTTCCACATGGTAGGGGCGATATTCTAATGGTTTGGGACAAATGAAAAATACTTGATCGCCACCACTAGCTATAGATATGGCAGCTTGAAATAGAAGTGAACTTTTTAATCTAAAATAAATGAAATCAAATATGTCAAGAGAATAATCAACTTATGCAAAAGCATGTATGTGTATGTAATGTATGGAAATTTTATTTTACTTGCAAAATATTTATAATTTTAAAAAGAAAAATGATTCATCGGTATTAGACAGAACCATTAACAAATGATTAACATGTGAATTTATTGAAATTAGATAAAATCAGTACAAAAATTTTTGTAACATAAGATGGAGCATATTTTTTTTTTCGATGGCTTATTGATTTAACCCTTTATCTACAGACGGTACTTCTAAGTACTACTCACTTTAAAATTGCATAGAATAACCATTTTTACGAATATTTTTGGACGATACTTAGCAGGAATATTCTTTTAAATCCCCTCTTCCAAGATATATGGCAGCACGGGTTCTATGATGAGTATTTTAGCGGAGAGGGCGAATAGTTTTATAGCAGGAATTGCGTTTTCAGCTGACATTTTGATCGGATTGTGAAAATTGTCATTTTTATTCGAAAAAAGTAGTTAATGTCAAATGGTAAGTGACTTATTTTTATTTATTTATTTTTTTGTATCTTAATGAAGACCTTAGAAAACGATTTGACTACTTATTTTAAGTAAACAGTATATATAATTAATTTTACAGTTAATTATCTTTAATTAATTAATTAGCTCTAACCGATTAAATCTCCCAAAATTGAGAGGTTTTTATGTATATCCCTTAATTTTCAATGTAGTGATTAAAAAAAACAACATTGCATGAAAAAACTGCAGTAAATCATGATGCGGTAGATAAAGGGTTAACATGGGCCCATGAGGCACATAGAATCTATAACAATTGTTTATGGGTAGAAATCATTTATTGAATGCACCATTAAAGAAAAACAAAGGTTCTATTGCATAAAAGTCTTTTAAGATCAGTATTAACTAATGCATGTGAAACTTGGTCCATGTCTCGAACAGATGAGAACATGATAAGTATCTACAAAAGAAAGATTTTAAGATTTATTTCTGGAGGAATCCAGGAAAACGGAGCGTGGCGAAAAGGTTAAATTTCGAGCACTATCACTCATATAAAGAATCTGACATCGTTAACTTCATCACAGTACAACGAATTAAATGGGCACAAGCCCCGTTGTCAGAATGGACGAAGACCGCACCACTAAAAAAGTCTTCAATGCCCAACCAATTGGCTCACGAAGGCAGGCCAAATCTAAGACTGATTGATGGCCTAGAAAAAGATCTCCTAGTTTTGAGAAGTAAAAATTGGAGAACACTAGCAGGAAGAAGGCTGGCCTGGAAAAAGCTTCTTGAAAAAGCCAAGACCCACCCTGGGCAGTCGAACCACTGAGGAAAGAAAGGAAGGAATGCACCATTGCTTTCCTTTCTTTTATTAATCATAACAATAACATAACTTAAAAATAAACATTTTGAATTGATCATGAACGAATCAAGAGTCGATTCTGTTACGAATTTTCTTAGAAAGAACGATGTTACAAATCTTCGAGAATAAACAGTTATATGGAAACCCACTTTTAATTTCAAGATATTTTTTAATCTATTTTGATTGAGAAAATAATCATTTCGAAATACTTCATTTCCTTTTTTTTCTATACATTACAAGAAAAAAATCCCAAAACGTAAAATGCTGAAGCAGCATTTTGATTGATTAATTAATACATGAAATTTTTAAAAAAAAAGGAAAATAAAATTTTTAAAAAGGTACAAATAAAAAAATTTTAAAAAAAAAAGGAAACTTTTCAAAAAAAAATTAAATTAAAAAAGGAATTTTTTTTAAAAATTTTTTAAAATTTTTTCAATCAAACATTTTTTAAATAAACAAAAAAAAAATTAATTTTTTTTTATTAAAAAAAATTCCCCTTTTTAATTCATTTATAATAATTTTTATTTAATTTAATTTATTTAATAAAAAATAACTAAAAACCCTTTTTTTTGTTGACCTAAGTAAAAATTTGTTTTTTTTAAAAAAATGTATATTACTTTTTTCTTGTTAAAATTTAAAAATTTTTTTAGAAAATATATCTTTCGGTTTTTTAGAACTTATCAATTTTACCCCTTCTTTTTCCC
Organism: Trichonephila inaurata madagascariensis; assembly: GCA_019973955.1. NCBI lineage: Eukaryota > Metazoa > Arthropoda > Arachnida > Araneae > Nephilidae > Trichonephila > Trichonephila inaurata. Next base: position 306,653 of record BMAV01028257.1, read on the forward strand.
ATTTTGCTTTCCTTCTGTTTATTACTTTTTAATTCTTTATGAATACCCCTCCCCTCCTCTGATAAGAAACCCTCTCCTTTAAAAATTGTAATTTATCCAAACTTCATAACCCTGAAAATATACCTCCCACCTTATCTTTTAAACATATTTAATATATATTTTATTTGGGATTAATCATGTTTTGGGAATTGTCTTTTTCACGGGAAAGCTTTAATTTTATAATTTGAGATTTTTCTTTAAATTTCCCTAATTTAAAGAAATTGTCCTTCGATCTCAAATTTAAAACCTTCCGCTGGGGAACATATTTTCGAGATTTGGGGTTTTTTGTTGGGAAATTTATTATAAAGATTCCTTCTAATACCCACTTCACCATTTCAGGGGGGTGATTTAAGTGAAATGACCTATTCAAATAAAATCAGACAAATTTTAAAAAAATTTGTCTGGGTGGATTTTTTACTTTTAAATGTGATTAATCGCATTTAAAAATAAAAAAAACACACCCTGTGCCTCTCGCGTCCTTCTGCAACAAAATCCTATGTTCTTTGACGGCCAAAAATCAAAACTTTTCCCAAACCCCAAAACCAAGAAGATAAACGAAGATAATATGTAAATGAGATATACTATAAAAGGATAGGTTTGATGATAATATATAGGGGGAAGCTTAAGAATAGTAGTGTGGAATCCTTCTGATCAATAACGCGGCAAGCTTAGAGATATAGTGTGGAATCATTCTGATCAATGCGCGGCAAGCAGTTTTTTGTGTGGATCATTCGACGATAGCGGCGTTAGAGATAGTAGTGTGGAATCCTTCTGATCAATAACGCGGCAAGAGAGATAGTAGTGTGGGAAACATTCTGATCAATAGCGCGGCAAGCTTAGAATGAAATTGGGAAACATTCGATCGTTAGTGCGGCAAGTTTAAAAGATAGTTAGTGTGGAATCTTTTAGATCAAGAGTTACAGTCCGATATTTTGGGAAAAAATAGAAATCCTATAAAAAGTTGGGAAACTTCATATATAAAGTGAAATATAAATATCTCTATAGGTGAAAGAAGGAGATCTGCAAAAGGTAATATTTGACATAGGTATTTAGATGAATCGATTTATTAACTATAATTAAGATAAAGGATCTAGTTGCGTGATCTGACTTAAATACACGGTTTAATTGGGTGTTGACTCTCACTTTAAATATAGTTGTCAAATTAGAATTAAGTAATATAAGTTATTCTTAATAAAAGTTGTATTAAGAACTACTATGTCTCATCATTTTGATAATCCCACACCTCTAGCTTACGCGGAACCGGAACGACATAGTCATCACAGGATGGCTATGTCGCAACCCCAATATTTATTGAATTATTCTGATTTTTATGCACGAAAGAAATGTAAGAATATGTGGTTTAGTAAAAAAAATATTATATATTATGAATATATATTACATTCATAATACACTGCTATATATAGCAACATTAACTATACCACTCAAGTTTTATTTCCGTATTTACTGGAATTAAATGAATTCACGAGAATGAATTTAAAAAAAGGACGTAAATGTTTTTATTTTTTCCCATTCAGAATAAAAATTTCACAAATCTATATCTTGTCTAAAAGAATTTTAATACAATAAAATAAAACAGCATTATATAAAAAATTAGTTTAACTTCTTTTAAAGTCCTTTTTTTCTGAACCCTTCCTTAAAAAAAAAAAAAGAAAGCCTACGACAGCAATAATTGCTATGTTATCACCATGTTCTTTATAAAATAAATAATGTATATATTGAGAGACATTTACTAGTTTATCATATAATTTAAAGAATAAGACAGACTTCTTAAGAAATGCTCCGGTGGTCTCGACTTTGGATACAGAATCTTATTCTAAAATTTAACAATAGATGGCAGCACGAGCTGATATTTTAACAAAATGTATAACGTGCTACTTGAACACACACAAATAGGTACAGCATATAAATTAAAAAGTATGTTGACGTAATTCATACCCAGACATATTTTTAAAACTCCAAATGCACGTTATTTAAAGTGCATGTGAATTATTTTATTTTCAAAAAATTTTTTAATGTTTTTCTTATAAAACAAAACAAAATATGAAATTGCAAGTGACAATGCATACAAGTACTTATGAAAAAAAACATATTTTTAAAAAAAGTTAAGCATAAACTTTTAGAGAAAAGGCCATTAAATAGCTTTTAAATACGAAAATTTAATTGATATTTTAGGTTTTAATGTAATTTAAAACTTCGCGATCTCTACAACTCCCTTCCACAAAAAATCTCTATACTGACAAAACCAAAATTCATCACAGTTATTACATGTCCTCCCTCCCCCCTTTTTATTTTATGCAAAGGGAAGAAAAAGTAATCATGTATGAGTTAAAAACGATAGACTTGATAAAATATGTTGATCAGAGGCGTCAGCTCGTTACTTCATTGTGGTTCGAAATAAATAGGTCCATCAGTTCAAAGCTCTCGTATTGCTTCCAGAACGAACGTTGCAAATCAACCTACAGCATAGTAATTAATATATTGAAGAATTAATAAAAATAATACAATGAATACGGAATTTAATAAACATACAGCTATAGTTTTAAAAAATTTCTGAAATGAAAGTTAAATTTAGAATTTTAAAAGCGAAACAGTAACGAACTTATACCTACAGCATAAAACAGCATGGTTCATTACATATTTACATCGAATTTTACCAAATAAAAGGTAAAGTGACATTTCCTTTGAAAAGCATTAACATTCTAAATACTCTGGCTCTTAATTATGTACTTTATTGGTTGGTTGATTGATTGTTCATTAACGCCGCCATGCCAAAAGAACCACCGAAGGCTATTGGCAACGGACTTTCAAACTTATAAATCAAGGTCAAGTGACGAGGACGACATCCGAGCTGGATTCTCCAAATTTCCATACCACACCAATGTGAGAAACCATCTCGGACAGATTTAAAGTGTTTCCTGTAATTTCCAGGAATGGGTGAGTGAGTGAATATTAACGTCGCACTGTTCAACCACACACGAGGGTTTTTGGCGACGGACTCGTAATTTTGACCATTGTCGCGATGAGTAATGCCGCGATATCTGCGCTAGCACCCCTCTAACTACCACACCAACGGAGGATGTTTGAGCTCGACAGATTTAACGTACATCGCCCCTACACGGTGCATCTTTAGTGGTACTAAATCGAACTCGTGACAAGCTGAAGCCGCCACGACTGATACCTGCGTTGACCACTAAAACTACCGCGGCCACGTATCAGGACTGGATAGAAGCAACTTCGCCACGAGTTCACGACCAGGACAACTCAGTTATTATGGCCAAGCATGAGATGGGCAAGCGACTTCTGTGGCACATCCCTCTTTCATCAACACAACGGTAATATGAAAGTTTTTGGTAATTTGATGTGTTTAGATATATATATGTACAATGGAATATAAATAAAATCGTTATAACACTGGAAGAAGGTTGGGGAAGTTGGTTTATCTAGTTGGCACAAGGATGCATATTTATGAAATTGCGCCAAAAATCAACATTTTATACATTTTAAGTATTGTTAAAATGTTGAATGTTTTTGAAACTCTTTTCGAGAAACAAGTCTTCATCTACGGTTTCCGTGTGCCCACTCTCACGTCAGGATTTTAACTCTTTGCGCTATGCACACATATACGAGTACACACTGATTCTCCTTTTGTGTAAATAAAACGTGCTGCCATCTGTCGAGGGTGTAAAGGGAAGTATTAGGAAAAAGCACCAAAAATAAATTTAAATTCTTTCGTTTACCGGATTATGTGTGTGTGCTTACGGCTACTCAAAACATCAACGAAGCTTTCTGAAACATTTTGGAGCAATGCGATCGATGGTGTGGATTTGTATAAAAGAATTAGCAAAGATTCAAATTCTATCTGTGTGCAGGAGAAAAACGACTCAATACCTCTCCAGTAGATCTATGGAACTATTACACTTTACAGATTTTCAAATTTGCAGGATATTTCTTTGTTGAGTAGAGATTCGTTAAGAACGGGTTTTGCGGAAACCTAACCAAAAGATAAAGAAATCCAAAAAAATAAATTTGAATTCTTTTGTTTGCCGGTATATGCTTATGGCTTCGAAACATCAAAGAAGCTCCCAAGAAGATTTTGGAGAAATGCGATCGACGCAGATGATTTGTATAAGAAACCGTCAAAGATTCAAGTTTATCTTGTGTGCAGGAGAAAACGACTCAATCCTCTCGACGAGACTGCGGAACTGTTACACTTACAGACTCTCAAATTTGGCAAGGAAGTTTCTTTTGTTGAGTAGATTCGCTAAAAACGGGTTTTGCGGAAATCGACTCTCAAGAGAGGACGTTAAGGGGGCGTAAGAGAAAGTACACTTGCGTTTTAGAAATTCTAGTCCCGTACTTTTTAAATAAAAGAGGCGAGGGGTATAAGGAAGTTTTGAAGACAACTAAAAGCTTAATGCTAAGAATATCAAATAACTTAAAACAATACATAGTGATATACAGTGGCGAACAATAAAAATTTTCGGGGGAGTCCACCATTCTCGTATCGTAAATCAACACGCCGCCAAACACATGTGTTCTTTGGATTTTGTAATTTGGGGGAACAAAAAATTGTACAACATAAATTATTAAATCAATAATTAGCATCAATTAATTAAATAAATTGTTAACAATAAATACTTCATTATATAAATTTTTACGCAATTACATACATGGTAACAATAGTATATAATATACTAGTAAGATTATATAGATAAGCGAAAAGTTTTGTTTTGACCTATTCCTACAAAAAACCTATTTAAAAAACACCTCTGAATAGTTTAGTTTTCATCGATAAGAAATTCTACGTTGGTTGCAAAAGAAAATCACCACAATAAAAAAATAATTTTGAGTACCGTAAAACCAAAGAAAAATTTACCTATATTTTTAAGCTCCTTTTTTTTTTATTTTGTGTATTCCCCTATCCCGCCCCCCTTTTTACGAAGGAATCTGAAATGTATGCAATATTTTTTTTTTTTAAGTCATTTATTAAGATATTACCCGAATTTTGAGAAAAAAAAAAAGAAATTTCTGAACTACATTTTTTTTTAGTTCAATGGGGTTTTCATTTAAATCAGGGTTTTCCCAACCTTTTGAACTGGCCCCCCTTTTTTATGAATATTTCAAACCGCCCCTACTATTCTGGGAAAATAAGAGCGAAGGTGAAAACAAAATTTAAAATTTTTAAAAAAAATATATTCTATTACTAAAGAATATATTTTTTAATTTTTTTTTTCCAAAAACCCCCCAAATTTTTTTTATTTTTGCAATCTAAAATAGTTATTCCCACAAATATATTTAAATGTATAATATATATTTTAGTCTAGATTGAAAAACCTACTGAATTTTTTTTTATTTTAAAGAGTAGAAAAAAGGGCTTACCTATTAAAAAGACAATGGGTTTTGATGATACAAAAACATAAAAACTATTCTTTCAAAATAATTAAATTGAAGTTTCACCCTTTTAAACAATCACACGCCAATTCCTGGTTAACATATATAATTATATTTTTGAATAATATACTAAAAATACAGGGGAAAATTTTTTCCCGCCCACCATAAATAAATTACACTCAAAATTAAAATTTACTTTTTCATTCAATTTAAAGTAGGTCTAATGAAAGAATCGTTTTTCATCCACTTCCCGAACTACCGAAATATGTGAAATTTTTTTTAAGTGACAAAATGATTTTAAAAAACAATCACAACATAGGAACCCGTTTTAAAATTTTCATTTGTTAGACTATACTTGGGTTTAAACTGCCCAAAGACCCTCCGTGCCCTCTCAACGCCCCCTAATTTTTCTGGGGCTTTTTCTGAACCCCTGAAAGCCTCAAACGCTCACGTTGAGAACCTCTCTCTATGATTTAAAAAAAAAAACAGTTTTCCCTACTCTTTGAAAAGTATACTTTTTTTATGCTCATAGAAATTTTTTTTTGAAGTTATCTTGTAAAACCCGGCGGATAACGCGCACTCGCGAAAATTTTTGATCAAATTTTTTCGTGTTAAAAGTCATTTAAAACCGGATTTTACGGGATACAAAATTACACCGATAAACCCATATTTCATAAAACAAATTTTACATTATTATTCATATGGGAGAGGAATCAGAATCAATTTCAAACAACCACTGCAAAATTTTTTCAATGATTACGATAAATTTTTTCATTACTTTTTTTCCCGATGAAGACCCAAAATGATAAAAACGCAAATGCTCATCACGAAATTCATTAAAACATTTATCATGTAGATTACAGACCAACCCTTAAAAAGGCTGCAGGCATCATAAACTTTTTGACATTGAAAAGGTTAAAAATTTTAAAAAAAAAACTATTGTATTGTTTCGGGGGTAGGAGTGGATGACAGAGATTTATTATACGACATTTCTTTTAAGCTATTAAAATTTAAAATTTTAAAAAACACTATCTTGTTGCCGTTAGAATGAATTCTTTTTCCCTTTCCAAACCTTTTAAAAAAATTTTATAACCGTAACATTGGCAAATCAATTTAAAATAAATATTACGTTATTAATAAGTGTGATAACACACTGGTAATAAAGTGAAAATTTTTTTGCATAACAAAATCATAGAACAAATTAATAAAAAAAGTATTTTTTTGAATATATTTATTTGAAAATAGCGAGTATTTTTAACGGGTATCTACATGCGGGGTAACAGCCTCCGGAAAAGGGGGATCACTTTGTCTAGAGGTCATGTTCCTTACAGGAATCCATATGTCGCGGGTTCTACCCTTTCCCGGATAAGCGCCCACTTCAAATTTAAAACCACTGATAGCTAGGAAATTTCCCGGGACAAAACCCATCGACTAAACACCTGGGTAGGCGCCAAGCATTTGTCCCATACCTAAAAAGAACCCAAATTTTTGTCAATTTTCCCGCCTTTCCCCCTTTTAAGCTAAAAATTCAAAAAAACATTATTATTGCATATATATAAAATTCTTTAAATGTGAACTTATACGCTTTTTCCCCAGAGCCAGTGCATATACGGGGACGCATGAGTTCATCTTTTTTTAAATACATAAAAAGGGTAATTTTAAAAATATATAAATACTTATTTCGTAAGCTTTAAACGAGAATTTGGATGATGCTTGATACAAAATCAATGCAGTGTTTCGTCGGGCCTTTTTCCCCGGGAACAAACCTTCCCTATGGACTTGGTCCCCCTTTCTGTCTGGGGCGGAACCAGTAGAACCCGGGAAAGCCCATAAATCATTTTGGGGTTTCCTTTTCCCGCTATCTTTTTCCGATTTTTCCCCATATAAAAGGGTTTTGTTCCCCTATAAAAGGGGGGGTTCTTTTGCCTTCCATGGCTGTCGTTACTGAGTCTTTGGGAAATATGTCACATATATATGTGTGTGTGAATTATTTGAAAGGTCTGGCCTCAAAATTTAAACATTTTAAATAGCCGATGGTCACTTTTAAAAACATGACGAGTGTACTCATCAATACACAAAATCCTGTAATTCTCCACGACAGTATACTCTTCAATCACAGTTAAATGGTTAAAACGCTTAATCAAAGTAATGAACACCCCCTTTAAAAAAAACAGAATTTGAAAGATAAAAAAAAAAATTTTTAAACCCTTTTTTTTCACACTATTAAATATTACATACCAAACCCTTTTCCCGGGGAAAAATAAATTTTTTCCGTATTTCTCTGCAATGAAATCGTTTTTTTTTTAAGTGTTTCCCGACTTTTTGGCCACACAACATTTATTTTCTTTAAGTATTTAAGATTTATTTACAAATTCGTCCCCCTTTTTTTTTTAAAATACTGACACTGAAGTTGAAAACTTAACACTGAAAAAAAATGGAATTTTAGCCTTTAAACCCCCCAAACGTGCTGATCTTACAACATCAGATTTGTGACAAATAAATCGGGAAAAAAAATATCCTTTTGGGAGTGATCAAAATCCCAAGAACTTTTTGTAAATTCCCCGTGATTCAGAATGAATGGAAACGAGGGCACGGGGTTGGCTCTCCAGAAGATTCAAACCTCTTCATATTCAGCCACTCACCAATATTTACCACCATCAGCATGCGTAAACGATGTTAGATCAAACGGTAACACATCTTTTGAGCAAACTGTTTAAATTTAAAATTTAAAGTCGCATTTTGAAACACGAGGATTGTTGGTGGCGGACCTTTTTAATTTTGAACCACGGTCATGTGGAAAACACTTTGAGGTACATTGGGGCACCGCACTCCTTTACAACCCCACAATTTAAACCCCAACAGATTTAACACTAGCACGTCCGTCGGTGTCAATTAAACACCGGGGCCTATTTTTCATTGTTCTCCTTTTAAACATTTTTTTCAAAGGGGAAATTTTAAATTTTTCAACTATTAATCATTTTTCCCGGTGATTTTCACAGTAAAAATTTTGTGGACCCCAGGTTAATTAAAAGGGGTTTTTTTTACACCTAAATATACCCAGAACATCCCCTGGGTAGTTTTGACACCAAGGCTTTTTCATAAAAAAAAAAAAAGCCCTTCAACGGGGAAAATAGTTCACTAAGTAGATACCATTAGTAAAAATAACTTCCTAAGTCCCCTTTTCACATTTACTTGACCTTGAATGTACTGTTTTTTGGGGTTACTTTGAAATGAATCAGTTATACAAAAAATTTTTGTGTCTAAGTGTTTCGTTAAACAGTATTTACTTTTCTGTACCAAAAAAAAAAATTTCATTCCCATTTTTAAAATTAGTGCAAACGAAAACCATGAAACGATGGCTCGTAGAAAAAATCAAAGCCCCGATGAAATTGCTAGTTTGTTGCGAGATCTTTTTCCCGAATAAATCGGATGGTGATTAAACTGTCCCTGCCAAATTTTAGAACCGATGGAGACATAAAAAATTGAATGAAAGGGACGGCGAAGAATCTGGAAATGCAGATGTCACTGATAATATTCTAGTAAATCCTGATATAAAATATTGATGTTCCTGGAAGATATGCGATTCGAAATGTCTTTTGGGCAAAGCAGTGGTCCGGGGAAAAAAATTTGAAACTACTGCCAACGTCACTTTCTTATGATATAAAGGGTCATAATTTTTTATAATTTCCGGGGAAAAATTAAAAAATTTTTTAAAACTAAACCCTGAACGTGGTCCTGCAATATTTAATTAAAAAAATTATTTTATATATTTTTTTATCGCGGTGTCCGAAGCGGCACCGGTTCTTAAGGGTAATCCAAATCCCCGGGGGGTTTTTAGTATTAACGTACATCAAACCTGTAAAATTTTTCGGGAAAACAGAAGTCGAAACCCAGACTCGATGACCAAAAGCTTTGTTTCGACTTGTGACCCCATAAACTCCCATTTTGGGGTGGCTTGGTGGTAACCCAGAGGTCATGGTCCCCCTCGAACCGGTGTGTCCTGGGTTCGAAATGTTAGTGCCAAGGGAAAACTAGTTGTGTACAGCAGGGTTACTTAACCGCGTCCCGCGGAACGTTTAAGGGGGCATGGAAACCCAAATGGGTCCAAACCCCGGACCTCGCCCTCGGTGGGGGGGGTTCGCGTTTCGTTTTTTGACTCTGTCTTAATAAGTTCATGATCCGGGTAATTTCAATGTAGTCACATATTTTTCATGTACATATTCTTCGAAAAACATGGAATTTCAAACTGCATGTCAAGTGGCAAAAGTGGTAAGAGTGTATTATTATGCGATGACCGTTGTTCATGGCTAAACATAGACATAATACCCAAATAATCATTAAACCCTCACTTAGTCGAAATGGGGCCACCGGTAGAGCCGAAACGAGATTTAGGTTTTAATTGTAAGTCATGCATTGTAATTTTTTCCCAAATTACCGTTTGAATGAATGTTTGGCAATACATACCAACCTATTTTTCAAGATCTCAGGTAGGGCTTACTTTTGCATAGGGCCCAGGGCCTCAAATAATCTAAAAGTTTTCTCTGGGCCCAGAGCCTCAAAGAGTCTTAAGACGTCCCTGTGCCTGAGAGCTATTTGTGCGCCCCACGCAACCAACTGTATCAACGGGGCCCAAATTGCGACTCACCACGAATCATTTACTTAAGCAAACACAGTCGCATCAATCGTGAAAAGCTGATTCTCCTGTCTAGCTGGCGTCGGTGTTCCATAAATATGTTTCTTTTAGTATGCACGTCTTAGGTCTTCGTAAAGGCTGTCACCCAAAAAAGTCTTGGCGGTCCCTTAGTCAATTGCGATCGACTTAATGCCCATCTCTGTTATCACTCCACGGGGTCACAGTAGTGGGTTGACTACGGTAGGCGTTTCGCGTGCTAGTGACACTGAAGACCCCGTCGATGCACGTAAAATATATCAAGTTAAAAAATTCTCACGTTCCCTATAGTAGGAAAGTTTGGAAAGTGAGGTGCTAGGGTTTCGTCCTCGTCGATTGACTGAGTGTTTAGAATTACGAGGTCCGTTGCCAATAGCCCCGTTTAATTCCCTAGAGCCACGTTAAAAAACAATCTATCCCTCACGGGATAAAGCTCACAAACATTGTTTTCGGGAGATTAGATTTGATTTTAATTTTCACACTCTAAAGCAACACGGGAGCCAATGGTGACGGATCCAGTAATTTTGAATCACGGTCATGACAAGAACGACACATGAGTTGCCACCCCTCTCCCTTTTTAGCTTTTACACCACGTTATCGAGAAGACTTTGGGCCTCAACATATTTAACGTGAAGCCTCCAAACGTTGGTTTTAGTGGTGCTAGGCTCGAACCCACGACTCGGCAACACTGGCCACGAGTTCGCGACCATAAACCACTCTGCTACTGCTGTCACTTGTATTTGGGGGGAATTACGAAAGTTTCATATAGAAAGTTTGTTTAAAAAGAAAACTTTTTCAATGATTAAACGGTCCCTAAATGTCTTAACTTTTCTTTAAATCAATACAGGGAAAAATTTATAAATTTGCATTTCCAAACCGAAATTTCATTTTCTAATTGACAAACCGAGTATTTGCGGGGAAAATAAACAGCATTTTTTCCCCCATGACATCTATCCCCAAAAAAAATT
>BMAV01028258.1:0-94457 GCA_019973955.1 Trichonephila inaurata madagascariensis
TTTTCATTAACTGTAATAGTAGCAATAATTTCTGTATCGGATATAATGAACTGATTCGCATGTGTTTTTTTTCACCTGTATAGGGCAAGTCTGAGTTATCCGGACTGCTAAGTTATCAAGTGCCGAGTTTTCGTGACTCTATTGCATCGTCTTCATTAACGCTACATTTTTTTTTTAAAGTTCTCCAAATCTCAAATTTTATTAAAGTTCTGCAAGTGTCTAATTCTAAAATCCATTTCCGAAACTCATTCGTGTGTATGAGAAAAAAACAAGAAGTAGTTTTTGTTTATTCTTGATTTCAGTTGATAATTTTCCTCAAGCACTGATTTTCTTCAAATAAACATTAATCTCATAAGGAATATTATTAATTATAAGGACTTCATTTAGCATGAGTGAAGAAATTTTCGTAAATTATTTCTGTAACAGAATAGAATTTTCAAGCAGTCCTAAAGCTTCAATTCATGTTCAAGTATGTGAGTAGTTATATACTGCAAATAGTAAAGAATTTCATATATTACCGTATATTTTAGAATATGAACCGAGAGAACGTTTTTTCCACAGAAATTTACCTAATATTCTAAACCCGTATTTAAGCCGAATTGAAAAAAAAATACCTGTAATTTGCAAACATTTCACCTTGAGATCAAAATTGTAGCTAAGTGGGTATAAGGGATAGAATATTTTGCAATCGAACTGCAGAAAATAAAATGTTAAAGACAATAGTTTTATTTATACTGTGTTGAACTAAAATTTCAATGCTATATTGACTAAATTGACAATTCTATATTGACTAAACTGACAATGCTATATTGAACTAAAAACTGACTTTCTATCAAATATTTTTTGATTTTTGTATAATTTGATTGGTTTTTTTTATTTAATGCATTTAATAATTTTATACAAATAAAAGAGTTTATTTTGTTCAGTTATTCAGATAATGTGTAACAGTATGAGAATAAGCTTGAATATTTTAATGCAAATATATATGCTTACACAATAAATTAATTATTATTCTTGTGTAATAATTTTCCAATACAGTTTAATTCTTTCAGGAAGTTAGTAAGAGTGAATATTAGTATGCAACTGTTTACTTAGAAGTAAAATAAATAAAAATCGCAAGAAAAATACAAAAAAAAAAAAGCGTAGTTTTCTTTGGATTAATCCGTCAATTAAATATGGAACAATGTGTAGTTTTATCAGAGATTTGTTTTCATTTGTTCAAATGCACTTTATTAGTGCATAAAATTATTGTTACGGAATAGCGTAAAACATACGAAAAAATGTGGTAATATATTATCATATGACACACATTGAACTGAAATAAGTAATAAGAATGAGAATTCAACCCGCGAATGTTTTATATTGGCACCAATTGATTTGCCAATTTCTTTCCTAAACGTTCTTTCCGTAATTACAGTCGGCATACGACAATCACGAATTTTAAAATGGCGGGAAATGTTTCCCTCAGTCGTAAAAGGGATAAATCAATCATTAATTAATTAATTAATCATTAATTAATCATTTACTCTGAAATCAATATATTTTATTGATATATATAAGTAAAAGTATAGCTTTATAACCCTTTGATCAATAAAAATATAAATTCAAAATACCCACATTAATAATTTTGCATGTTTTATTTCAATTCTCCATTTTATAAAAATTTTGAAAAATTACTTAATAATGTTATTACTTTAAATTTCAGATTTTTCAATAAAAGCTCTAAAATTACGACGTAGGTCTTATTCAAATTAAATCTTGTAAATAAGATTCGCATTTCGTGCCTCAATATCGAAACTTATTTGAAACATATAAACATAATTCATTTATGGGACAGATTATGTTGACAAACGCGATTTACTTTCTTAAGACTCCGCTTGTACACCTTGATGAAAAACTCGAATGAGGTACAAAGTTATTTATAAGATAAACATAAACTAGAAGGAAGAATTTGCATGAATTCTTCCTCGTCGTGACTTTTCCTTGATTGGAAGCAATGCGACATGAAGCAGGTGGCTGCAGAATCCATTCCATTTTATAACTTATTTCTAAATTACTGAACACAATTTTCCCGTCACGTTTTTTTATTACGCCATCGTTCGAAAACATCGTCCAAAATGAATCAGTAAATTCGATTACTCTTGTTCGATTACATCGAACTTCTCTCTTTCGTCAGAATAATCTGGTAAGTTTAAGGTAAGTGTGATCCTTAGAAGTAAGTATTCTAGAATATCTCTGTGTGTTACTCGCACAAAATCAATTAGTAATATTATTCGCTTGTGATTAAGCTAGAATTAGTGAAAAAGTTGTTACGGGACACTTACAGAATAAGCGATTCGTAACTATCAAAAAATTAAGGGGACATGGTACGATTTAAGCAAACATTTTTAATTTAAGGATTTTCAAAATTTTTTTGATTGGCTCTATGTGTGTATACTATGTAAAACAGATTTTGTGCTCAAAGTTTCATAAAAAGTTAGCCAATTAATTTTTTAAGGAAAAAACTTAATACTTGGGAAGTGATTTTAAAATGCTACTCCTCCTACAAAACCTTACGTACACGCATGAAATTTGATTTACAAGTACGTTCAACTATGTATAACAAAAGTTGGTATGGGTTTTGCGATAACACGTTTGGTATTTGTATAATACTTCTTTTTATGAATGTTTATTAAAAATTCCTTAAAAAATTTGCAAATTCTAACTTCAATTATTTTTTAAAAAATAAGTATTGCTTTGATTCAAAAATGCATACCAACTTTAGTTGCATATACTATTAACAATAGGTAAAAAAAAATTCAAAGCATTAAGCACAATAGAAAAAATGCCTTAGCATTTTAAATGAAGACAAACTAGTTATTTTACCTTTCTGAGATAAGTCAGTTTAAAGTTTTGAATTGCCATAGGGATGTAAATAAAAATGAATGTAAAAGCTATCCTAATTCTGCGTTTATTAAGTTTAGAGTTTTCAACTTTTGTGAGGTTATAGAAAAGTATATAAAGAATAATTTCGGTTAGAAAAATTAGATTTGATTTTTTGACCGATTTTTGTCAATTGAATCGTACTGTGTCCTCTTAATATACCATAAAATCCGGCTTGTATAGTATGCACCATACTTTCAAGCTGCATTTTTTTTTAATTTTTAGGTATATTTGCCGTATGACAAGGACCCCCATTTTTACAAAGGAACCAGAAGTGTGCGTTTACAATGCTAATATGTTTTTAAGTCATTTATTCGAGTAATTATCCCAGGATTTTGAAAAAATGGTATACTTTAAATATCATAACCCTTTAACTTCATTAGATATGCCATTACTTTCAAATATATAGTATTCCGATCTATGCAAATGTTTAATTTTTCTTATGCTCATCTCTTTTTTATTTTGAAGTTATCATTTTTATACCTGGCATAGAACAAGCACCCGTAAATTTCAACCTCATTTTTTGTGTTAAAAGTGCGAGTTATACGCCGGATTTTAAGGTAATATTTAAAAAAGCTTTTTTTCCCTTTTATATATATGTATATATATATATATATATATATATATATATATATATATATATATATATATATATATATATATATATATATATATATATATATATATTTCTTTGAATATAACGAGTTAGTAAAGGTAGCCATTAACACCCAAAGTTCCAGCTAATACTATAACCATTTTTAAATTAAAAAAATTTTTCCCCTTTTTTCAAAATACTTCCAGTTTAGCTATTTAACAATTCGGAAAACGCCCAGTATAACGATAGTGTTATTTTTTATAAAAAGAATTCAAATATCCCCCAAAATGATTTTGAAACCTTTGGGGAATTTTGGATGTTTTCGGGGAAAATCCATTCCTCAGAAATTAATAAATTGGGGAATAAACAAAAAAAGTGTAGGGCCCAAAAATAAAAAATTATTTTTAAATTTCCTTTTTCATGAGCAAAGTTCGAAGAGCTGTATCTCAGAATATATAAAGCTTGCTAAACGTAATTCTACCTTCAATTCTAAGTAATATTAATACTATCTTTTAATACATGGAAATCAAATTAACTTTTTAAACATAAATATATTAAATGTCTTTGATTTAAAATCATAAGACAAGAAAGAAAAAAATTACTCAGTAGCAGTTGTTGAATTGAAAAAGAAAACAATATTCTTGGAAGGGAAAGACTTTTTCATACTTCTTGAAAATTCCATACCCTAGACAAAGTTTAGTCCTAATTTATAAAACTATTAAATTGAAAACTTTAAATGACTGTACAAAACCTCTTAAACGTTTTTAATTATTTCTGGCATTCCCAACAGTATTTGTTTTGTTTTTCTGAATAAAAGAATGAAACATATTACATAAAACTAGCGGAAATAATTTCTAACCTGAAAGAACCTAATAGTTTTAAATTCAATAGAGAAAGAGAAAATATAATTTCTTTATCGTCTTAAGCCAATAATTATTAAATATTATTCCTTGATGTCTTAGGAACCTGAGACTGGATTTTAGAAGTGCCTTGAAATAATCCGGATATAATTTTTAAATGACAGGCATTTTTCAAGAAAGAAATCGTTGATGCCGAGGTATGGTTAAAGTAATTAAATTGTAACTTACTTTAAATTAAAACTAAATTATACTGTAATAAATTATATATACCGTAAAATCCGGCATATATATATTACGCGCACTTTTAATTCAAAAAATAAGAAGGAAATTTAAGGGGGTGCGCGTTATACGCCGGGTCTAAAAGTGAGTGCTTTAAAAATAAAAATAGATGAGCATAGAAAAAATTAGACTTCTACATACATCGAAATACTGTTTATTTAAAAAAAATAACAACATTCCTTATGAACTTAATGGTTGCAGTACACTACGGATGTAATTTTACGTGTAGTTTTTAAAGTAAATTTATGAAGTAAATTTACGTTAAATTTTTTAAGTAAATAATTTAGTATGGTAATTTTTAAAGTACGGTACGCGGGTGTAATTTTACGGATAATTTGTTAAGTAAATTTACAGTAAATTCAATAAGTAAATAATTAAGTATGATAAATTTAATAAGTGAATAATTAAGTACGATTAATAAGTAAATAATTAAGTAAGATAAATAAGTAAATAGTTAAGTACGATAAATTTAATAATTAAATTTACGGGTTCCGTTTTACGACGGGTATAAAAATGAGCGCTTTAAAAATAAAAATATGAGTATTAAATAAAATAATAAAACTTCAACATATATCGAAATGCTGTTTATTTAAAAAAAATAACAATATTCCTTACGAACTTAATGGTTGATATACACTATTTTCTCTAATGGAATAATACCTCGAATAAAGGACTTCGAAACATATCAGCATTGCGTACGTGCATTTCTAATTTCTTCGTAAAAAAGGAGGTGCACGTTATTCGGCCAATATTCTTAAAAACTAAGAATTACAGCTTGAAAGTATAGGTGCACGTTAAATGCCGGATTTTACGGTAATTTAAAAAATATATTTTGAATGTTATATATACATGAGTCTCACTAATGTAGCGAATTCGATTATTCATTAAAATGAGAATTCAAAATTGAAAGAAATAAAACTTCTTTAGTAAAATGAACTACATCTAAAAGAAATTTATTAGTTTAAGCAATGCATTTAACTTTATTACGAATTTTTTTTTTAACTTTTCGTTTTTGATGCAAATTGCATATGTAGTGATAAAATTGTCTTTTACTAAATGAGTTAGATTTTAGCTTCTATTTAAGCGTTTTATATTTTTGCATATACTCTCTCTTTTGCATATTTCTAACATTTATATATATAATTCAATTCAATATATGAACATTAGAAGAAATATTAATTTTTTTAATTTTAATTCAATTAAGCATAGTGTATAAGTACCACTGTAAAGCTGGATTGTAATTGTTAATTTATGAAAGATGTTGATGTAATAATAGTGAAACAAAATTAGAAATTAATATTGTCAACACAGAATAAAAAAATTTAAAAAAAACAGAATCACGTTCCTTTTTTTAAAATTCAAAATCAACCCCATTAAGTTTGTTTTTATGTTAAATAAGGCACAAATTTCAGGAATAAGAAACTGCAAAATTAATCTAAGTTCATTTAGTTGTAACGAAAATATCTTTTTATTTTATAGCATACACAGAATTTAAATGTGTTTAGAAAGCAAGTTTTTTTTTTAAATTAACAGCTAATTGAAATACTTATTTTTCACAAAAGTAAAAGAGATAAATGATAGAACCCCATTTCAGACAGAAAAAAAAAAATCGGATTAAAGGACTAAGGGATACTATATTAAAATAACTTGCTCCTTCTAAAATAGTAAAATCTAAATACTACCTTTAGATTTAAAACCGTTTTTTAAAACTCCACTTAATAATCTAAAATCCATTTTTTTAAATATCCCGAATATAAATCATGTGTTGTATAAAAAAGCGCTCTAAATCAAACAGAAAGGTAAAATAATCTAAATAAAAACCCTTTTGCTGTACGAAAGTGGTCTAAATATATTATATGTAGTTTGTTCCATATTTTTAGGTTCTTTTTTATCATTATATATAAGTGAAGTCTGCTCTAAAAACTAAAAATCATTCTTTTTGGAAAATAACAGTCTATGTTTTCTGTTTTATTTCCTTGTATATTCTTTTATTTCGATAATACAAGTTTTTTGTAACATCTTTCATCCACCCCCCTTTTTTTCGTAAGACAATAAAAATAATATGAAAAAGTAAGACTTATTTTTCCTCCAGGAAATCCAGTGTGACTTCTTTATTTTCCAACATAAAAATTAATCGGTTGAATAAGGCGCTACACACACGAATTCCTATAGTTTTAATTGATAGATCCGCAGTATAGAACACATATAAGATGTATTAAATTGTTTTTATACTAGTTTTTAAAAATATTTTGAAATCATAATCTAATTCCTTAAAGTTATTTCCAGATATAATTTTTTAATTAAATATTTGTCGGATCTATGTTATTTTATAATACTTACAACTTCGAAATTTTAGGGGGAAGAATACTTTCAACTTCGAAATTTTATGTTATTACTTGATCGTTTCATATAAAATTCATTATTCTAAGTTTAAACTTTAGATTTTAAGATAGCATTCAATTTTCGTAATTTATGTCATAACTTCTCAGAAAATATTTTATCATCATCATGCAAAATAATCTTAAATATTAATATGTTCCACATTTGCCTATATATGAATCACGTATCATTTGCTTTTTATTTTTTTTTGCTTATTTTTGCTTATATTTCCCTTACATTCCTGATTTGATGACATATCTCGCGCTTAACATTGGCAATTTTAAAGAATTTTTTTTTGTTTGTTTAAATGTTTTAATCTCAATGAATTTTACGGGATTATAATCTAGATTATTTAAGATCTTTTGAAGTGATAACTTCTTTAGGCTCATTTTGCTGGAGAGTGAACTTGAATGATGCGTTTTAAAAAGCCAAGCATTGTTACTCTCGGGTTTGTAACGCTCGTAACAATGGTAACAATACTACTGAATGGGAACAATACTGCTGTGAATCATTTGAGTTTAATGAGTCATATATCGGAGAAATTTGTGCAGCGACATGTAGAGCAAAAAATGGACGAATAATTCTAATGTGGTTACTATTTATATTTCACCAAATCAAAGTGTAGTTCACCAAATTTAGTTGCCTATACTGTGAAGCCGGATCAACTCTTCTGAACAAATTGCCTGTTATTTTAAATGGGGATTTTAATGTAGATTTTTCAAAAGACAAATCAAAGCCTTTAGGAGATTTTTTAAAATCAAAACTCAATTTAATTATATCAAATGCTCCAAATGAAAGCACGACAAAGTACGAACAACGCTTGACGGAGTTTTTTTTAGATATTTAAATAATTTTGATTCTAAAGTATTTATAACCTATTTCAGCTATCATAAACCTATTGTTTCCTTCTTAGAATACAATTAATTCACAAATATGATTGTATATTTCGCAAAAAATATTACTTTATGAGTACAGACGTGAATAAATAATTTTATATGACAATACTAATACCCCTTGTTTTTATCCACCTAACTAATCCCCGAAATAACATTACAAAATTTGAAGTTATCACTTCTATCGTGTGGTCATAAGCTCATTCTTTTTTTTTTTAATGATTTTGCGAGTAAAATAGATATTTAATCGAGTCTTATTCAAAATCTCGAATATTTATTCAAAAATGAAAAATTCAGTGAATTGAAACAGAATAGATAATTTTTTTAATAATAGACAGTAACCTGTTTTCAAGGCAAAATTAATAAATGCAAGTAAATTAAATATTTTTTTCCCCAAAATAATCACTTTATTTTTAGTAAAATATATTTTTTGTGTGAAATATATTTATATTCCGAAATAAATGAGAATTAAATTAGAGCCTTTAAAAAGGTAAAAAAAAAAAATTTAAAGAGTAAGAGTTAATATTAGATAATTATTAATTTTAAGAGAAAAATTGATAAAAATGGATTATGTTATACTCAAATTCTTTTTTAAGAAAAAACTTCCTTAAATAACATTTTTTTGTTTTGTTTTGAAATAACGCTTTCTTTGAAAAAAAAAGTTATGTTTCAATAATTTTAAATATAATTTAAACAAAGAAAATACTTTCGAAAATATTTTTTCGAAATGCTTTGCAAAAAAATATTTTACAACTCCCAAAATGTACAGAATCAGTAAATAATAGTAATTTTAAAATAATTATTGAAGTATTAGGTATCCGACTACGTTCGAAACCATGATTTTAAAAAAGGGCATAAAGTATAATTTTCATGATATTTAGTGTCACTTAGATTAGAATACATGTATAAAATTGTTTTAAGGACATTTTGACAAAAAAAAATTATTTAAATACAATATTTTGGCAAAAAGTTAACTTAGAAAAACCTTTTTTCCAAATGTTCTCCTTTTGTAAAAAATGCTTCTATTGTATTAATATTTTGCCTGTACATAGCTCAGACCTCTGTACAGAGGCTCAACTAGGATTTTTGAAAAATTCAAATTATTTTCAGAGTTACAACCATTTGAAATAATTATCGGCGTATTTTCTTAAAATTTCTCCCTTCTGTTTTCATAAAACATGGATAAACCAACTTCCGAGCAATGCATTTCAAAAATTCTAGTTGAGCCTCTGTACAGAGGTCTGATGATAAGCAAATATGAAAACAATAGAAGCATTTTAAAAGAGCACTGGAAAAAGGTTAGTAATTTTTGCCAAAATATTGTATTTGAATAATTTTTGTCATAATGTTCTTAAAACAACTGTATACATGTATTCTAATCTAAGTGACACTAACTATCATAAATATTACCCATTTACTCGCTTTTGCAAAATCACGGTTCCGAACGTAGTCGGATACCTTAAAAGTACAGATCCGTATGCATGAAAACATTCAATACAGGGATCATTGTTTTAAAACGCTATCATCTGAAGAAAACTCTAGAAATTTAAATTGTTTCCTTTTATCTTGGCACTGGATGCCTGGATTAAATTGTTTCTTCCTTTAAATATATTTAATCAATAAGATAGGCAATAATGGTTGTGAGAGAGGATATTATAGAATAGAGGTCGGCAACGTATGGCACGCGGTATAACTCTCAGTGGCACTCTGCACTAGTCTGCAAATTTGTTAATTTTGAGAGGGTGGAAATTGATAAATTTCTAATGGACCTTAATTAACAAACATCTTCTGAATTCTAGACATTTACGGAATTGCGAAAAAATCTAAAAGATAATTCTAAAGATATATGTACAGCTATTTTGTAAATTATTGAATGGCATTGATGGAGAGATTTAATTGTTTAAAGAGAGAAAATTGCGTGGTTCTCATATCCTAAGTAAAAATCGCTTCTCATATAAAAAATATTTCGAATCCGCAAAGAAACTGTTTAACAATTGAATGCTCAGTATTGTCTCAAATTGAAAATCACCAATTATACCCCTGATATTGCGATATGAAAGTAGAGTGGGGTGCAAGCACTAGCCTTAAAATTTTTACAAATCTTTTTATTTAACTATAATGAAGAAAAATACTTATATTTTTTGCTGTCCATTTCTTATTTTAATAAATATGTTTAAAAATACATAATATATGTACAATTTTAATTTTTTTTTTTTATTTTTGTTGAAGAAATGGTTATATATTATGCTGTTTATTTTTATGTTAAGAAATATCTTTAAATGATGCAAAATTAATATACAATAAGACTGTAAATCTATATTATTAACCTTTGCATGCATTATCGTTGGCAAAAAAATTGTTTCAAAAATATTCTACTGTGTGGTACGCTGAATCATATTGGTAGATTGGCTTCGCCCGGCACAGCTAAAAGGTTGCCGAACCCTGTTATAGAGTATTGAAAATTTGTGCTTCACTACCTGTAATCTATCTAATAATGTTTTGAGAGTTCTGAAATATTGATAGCTTATATTTAACTTTTTAGGACAATAAGAGTAATTTTATATATATATATATACTTCTTGTCTAATTACAATTTGATACAGCAGTATTATTATATATATTTTCAGTTAGATTTATATTAATACATCTGTGTTTTTAGACAAATTATGAAGATGGAAGAAAATTTGACTTTATTTATACGCATTACCAATGGAGCGTTCTTTTAAAGGTATTTTTTCCTTTGTCTTTTTCTTTTCGTTGAGAAGTTTTTGCCTAAAATTAATCAAAATATATTTTTTAAGAATGTGTTCTTTTTGATGAAAACTTTTATATGAATTTAGGAAACACTTATATAGAGTTAGTTAAAAATTTTCAATATTGTTAAGCAAATAAATTAACCCTCTAAGCGATCTGCACTTAAAGTCTTGTCATTCTGGAGATGCTTCAAAAATGCACCGCACATATTTTTTTGCTTTCAGGTGGGGTTCTCAAAAGCGGTTGAACATTATTTTTAAGAATGCGGCTCGGCCACTTTTGGGAATCTTGCTTGAAAGCAGAAAAAGCATCTCTGGAATGGCGGAATTTTATATGCAGACCGCTTGGAGGGTTAAACGAATGCAACATAAATATTCATACTGAATTCAAAAGGCGTTTATTATGCTGTTGCAATAAGTTTCTAACAAATTTGTTAAAATTTCGAAAAATAAATTATGAAAAAATGTTTTGAATTTATGAATTTTTATGAGTAAATGTGTGTGTGTATTTTCAGGGTATCCTCAAACTTTACTGCAATTCGTACATTTGTATTTCACTTAAAAGTCAGATTTTTTTTTATGTGTAAAATGTTCTTGTTAACACTGACAATTAAGAATATGAACAAGGTTTTTTTCAAATATCTTACATGGCTCTTTATCATAATGAAAGAACAGGACCTTAATGAAGAATGCATATATCATTCACGAAAAAAGGCAAAGTAGAAAAGATGCCTCAATTCCTCAAATTCTTTATCACAAACGTAAAAAAAAAAATGTTGCAGATTTTTAAACTTTTTAATAAATTTTTGTAGAAGCACCAGTTATTAAGCAGTGAGACATTAAATATTTAATACACTTATGCATTTCATTAAATGTAACAGCAGTTAAAGTACAAAAATATTTTTGATGTAACATTGTTTTACATTTCGCATTTCAGATAGCAATTATATAAGGAAGTTGAGAACTTTATATATTGTTAAGTAATTATAATAATTTAGCTTTGATATATATTTATATTTTCTGTACTTGAAATATTTTCATATACATAGTATTAATTTGTAATCATGATAATCTAAAGATCAAAGTGAACATTTCCTCGTACATCGTTAATGATATAATTGTGAATATTTCGATGAAAGGAATGAAAATTTAGCATCCATGTATATTTACATTTTCTGTACGTGAAATGTTTTCAAAAAAATAACATTTATTTGTAATCATGATAAACTAAAGATCAAAGTGAACATTTCCTAGCACACCATTAATGACAAAATGGTGAACATTTCAATGAAAGGAATGAAAATTTAGCAACCATATAAGACATCTTTAAATGGAGTTTTAAAAAATTTCATCTCCTTCTGAAGGAATGTGGCCTATAGTCGTTTTACAAATAAATTAAGATGCATTTTATTGTGTGATAGTTTATATGCTCATAAAAGTTTATTTCCTTTTAAAGAACGTGCAAAAAAGAGGATACTGTTTTTCTTACTTTAGGGGCTTAAATATACTTATTTTTCCTGCACCCCCAATAAAATTTACCTTTTCTTCTAGGAAAAAAATATATCTTCACAGTTAAGGAAACAGAGGAACTGCAGAATACATCAGTTAAATTTCTATACGATTGGACGAGAATTGAAAATAATGTGTTCTTTAGGAATATATGAAAACATTATATGTAAAACTTCATATAATATTTTTTTTTTACAAATAGAAAATACAAAGTAAAAAGAGATTTCCGTTATTTATTTTCTGTTATTTCGCTCGTCTGAAAGAAATATCATAACCATATACTACCAAAGAATATTGTTTGTTGGTTTTCTGTATCAATTCAATTTATGACATCATTGAACTATTATATGAAGTAGAATCACACAAGCTTAAAAATATATTAACCGAAATTGAATTCATTAATAAAAAATAACTAAGTAACCCCTTTATCAATAGGGCAGCTTACAGTATTTTTACACTTTCGTAAATTCGAATACATTGGACATTATACCTCTAAACTTTTAAAAAATAATGATATTTAAACAGAAAAATCTTTAGTTTCCTTTTTTCTACGAATTATTCTTACACAATTAACAAACGTGAGAAAAATTATGTTTCTTTAAATCTTGGCAGTTTATGTTGAAATCAGTCAGCTTTTTTCTAGACATTGACCAACTGCATTGTAAACAAAATATTAAACAAAAGAATATTGATAGTTTAAGAGGAATAATATATAGGAACACTCTTAGATAAGAATAAAAGTAGATACCTATTTAAGAATTATTTTATTTAAACTCGACTAAGTAACAAATAAGAAATAAATGTAGCATTGTATTTGATTTTCATAACTGTATAAAAATTAATTGTATACTTGTTCAGTAAAAAATAAATAGCTTTCCCATGGAATTAAAATATTGGTCCCTCTCTCTACTCTCTCATCTGTATTACGAATAGTTGATTAATTTTTTCACAGAATAAACAATAAATGCATAGAAAATTATAAAGAAGATATTAAATAGTGGAAAAATTTTTTAATTGTACTAAAAAAAAACTAAAAAATCTATCATGAGATTCATCACATTTTCGCTTCAACAAAAATGGACAAACATGATAATCTTTACGTAATACTAGGAGAAGAGGTACTTTAGGTCAGTGCTCCCCAGCCCTCGAACCGTGGATTAAATGGTACCGGGCCGCTTAAGAACATTAAATTACTTCCATTTTATTTACTGTGGTGCATTTCTCTAGGGAATGTGCCATTTTTCATGGAAATCCCATGTTAAACCCTTTAAATTCATTTTTTTGGTGCAACTGAATTTTATTCTGAAGGCATGTGTAAATACACACACAATTAAACTAAAATTATTAAATCAAAACAATATAAAATGTAAACAATAAGCGTCCCATCCTCAGCGGGCCGTGGTAAAATTATCAAACGTTGACCGTTCCATGACCGTAAAAAGGTTGGGAAGCACTCTTTTAGGTTATACTAACGATACACCAACCCCCATTGTGCAAACTATGCAACAGCTCATACTCATTGCTCAAATTGTAAAACTGTAATTTGCATGTATTACGCAGTTCTACCTTTTTCAATATATTGTAAGCAGAAAAAAAAATAAATTTCAAGTTTTCATCTCCGCATTTTAATTTGTACTTCAATTTAGTGCTTCGTCAAAAAATTCCTAATAATTCGTTCCTAATGACCTTTACCTCTAAATTGTTCTGAATTTTTATTCCGTTTTTGCTTCTGCAGCTTGACAGAGCCACATACAATTGTCCTTGAGTAAATATTGTTTCCATTGATGTTACACATAAACCAACATTTTCAAAACTCTGCCCCTGTATCTTATTAATAGTCATGGCAAATGCCGGTTTTACAGGGAATTGAGTATGTTTCTGTACAAATGCAAATCCATGTCCCCTCGAGTGTCCAGTGTGATCCTTGGTATAAATACAATTTCGTCTTTTTATTTTATGATAAAAATTGTAATATTCGCAAGCAACACCGCCGTCATAATGACGTTTGAATGTAAACTTGGCGAAATATTGGCGATACAGCCAAGTTGGTATCTATTTTGGTGACCAATTTTGGCGCCTTTGTGACCATATCGATGCTTCTGGAAATTACTGGAGAAATCTATAACATCACAACCTATGACGTAAGCCCTGGAAGGCAGAGGGGACACCCTAGGTAAATCGTTCTTGGAGCTCCTCTTCAGTTAAATTCAATTTTTTAAGTTGCATTTTTACTAACTATACCTTATGTATAAATCAATTTATTATAGCATTATGAAAAACCTTTTTTATATAGAGAGACATAACTATAAAGAAAGAAAGAAATCATGAGAGAAATTCTACTTTTACGATCTACTGTTCTCACCAAAAGGTACTTTCATTCGGGGAAAATTAACAGCTAACAGGGCAGTTCTGTTTCACGGTTTAGCTTCTAATACGATACAAAGATCGAATTTGTATTTTAAGGCTTTGTGTTTTGGGTTATGTGTTAATGAAAATTTATAATGCTATAGATCCTAATTAAGTGCCTGAATTTTAATTAAGTTATAGCCCTGAGCTATGTTTGTTGGAAATTAAAGAAATTAAGAACTCAACAAAAATACTTAGCACTACATAAATAAATTCAAAAATATTTCTTATCTAAAAGTAAACAATTTAAAATAGCACAGTTTTTGCTGAAAAGGCAAGGAACTAATCTGCCTAGTTAAAATCTAAAAAATGATTAGAAAATAAGCGTAAAATTATCTCGTTAAAAATACTTAGCACTACATAAATAAATGCAAAAATATTTCTTATCTAAAAGTAAACAATTTAAAATAGCACAGTTTTTGCTGAAAAAGCAAGGAACTAATCTGCCTAGTTAAAATCTAAAAAATGATTAGAAAATAAGCGTAAAATTATCTCGTTAAAAATTATCTACTATATCATATGAATATAATATATCAAATTATATCAGCAACCATTATCCAATTTTTCTTTTGAATAAGTATTAATTAAAAATATGGTTTACATTTGAAATGCTAAATAGAGAATTATTTTACTTAAAAGGAAATCATTTCCTTTGTTTATTAAAATTATTTTATCTCGTCAAACACTGATTCTTGATAACAATCCAAATTAGTTAAAAATGATAAATAAATTTTAAAGAATATTAAATTAATCAGCAGATTAAAAAATGCGAAATAAGGCATGAGAATTTTATAACCTTAGCTCTTACGGATTTTTTTCTATGTTTTGTTCAATTTTTTTCCTGCTCCTATTTATATAATCCATTATCATATAAGTAAAAGAAATATGTAAGTAAATTTCACTCTAAAGGTTTTGGCCTTAAAAATGACACTTAAATATATAAATAGTATTTTGAAAATAAAACTAATTTAATTTTCATAGTATGGTTTGAAATGATTTGGAAAAGTAAATTTTTCTTACCAGTATTTAGTATTTTTCTTTCGGGATTTAGTACATTTAATATAATTTATTTCTCTACGTAAAATAAAAATTGTAAGCTTATAATACGAATATAATTTGGCTGTTTTGATTAAAAATAAAAATAAAATAAATAAATGAAAAACTCTTTACTACAACATATAATTTTTTTTCCAGGTATTGTTTAAAATCTGGATAAAGATAAAACAACGAAATAAAAGAAAAGACTTAGAAGTGTTGTAATTTTACGGAGCACAAAAGTAAGTGTTTGTTTATCAATACACAGCCTTGAGTTAAAATACCTTGAAAATAACAGTTTAATGGAAGGTGATGTATTATCGGAAGCATTATATCATGTTATTTATGCACTGTAATGCTCTTAAAATTCAGTAAATTATTAGAAAATTTTATATTTCCTCTTAATATAATATTCAAAACTAATTACTTAAACTTACATTGGAATTTTTTACATGTACACACACATAAATGTATGCATATTTACACAGTGGGTGATCGGTTAATGAACAGATCGGTTAACGAACACTTTCACGAAAGATTTTAGTGTTCGGATAACGAACACTTTCAAGAAAGATTTTTTGTGTTTGGACAACGAACACATATTCGGATAATGAACAAAACGAATTCTAACGAACACTTCTCGGCTCTGAAAAAAAATTAATATTAAACATATGTTATCATTTTGCATAAAAAATAATATCACTGAAAGGATAAATGTTTAAAGCATGCTTAGTATTGATAATTACTAAATGAAACTTGAATTACTAATGAATTTAAAGGTCATTCAATAATTATTATTATGACTAAAATCAATACACACTTGAATGCTTGAATTTCAATATGAATATCAATATTTTCTGACAGCTGACAAGTTATGGGCGAGTGGATTTGATGACATGGCAAATAAGCGAATTCTTAATTTTTTCAAACAGTGCAGACTATAAAATATAAAGGTGTCGATGACGCGCTACCGCCGTAAAATACGTGAAATATGAGAAACGGGCTAAAAATCGTTTTTCATCTCTCCTGAATTATGTTGCTTACCTATTAAACTTCAAAGTTATATTGAAAAAAAATCCAATAGAATATTCATACAAATTAGACCATCAGTTTCGGTTTTGATTTCATTTTTTTAGGTCTTCCAGAACGAATTAATCGATTTCACATAGAAGTCTATGGTGAATCGATCATCGGTTAACGAACAATTCGGATAGCAAACATAGTCTTGGAACGGATTATGTTCGTTAACCGATCACCCACTGTATATGTAATAATTCCCTTTAATATCATTTTTAATAACTTTTTAATTATTGATGGTCCATTCCTTCAGGACCGGCGTTTAATTATTTAACTTGCTTACCAGCATATTCGGGATTTAATTGTAATCGAATTTAAGAAAATAACAGCTTGCAATTTTGCAAAGTAAGATTGCGTCAGAAACCTTCGAACGGTAGTTGCGGACCAATCAATGCTTAAGTTATAAAAAGTCACGCGGAATTCACCGCCTAGTATAAATAGCGAGAGTTCTTTGTCCCTTTCTTCGATTACTTTACTGTGTGGCAAGGAGAAGAATTTTTCTGAAAAATAAACAAAGCATTGTTGGTAAATCGATCCTGATGGAAGGCAGAAGTTTGGGTTTTAGAATGATGTCAATATATTATATTATATTCAGTGTCCCATCGTTGATATGAAGGCGACCGATACCATCTGCTGATATGCATGACTAAATGATAAAAATACTTCACAGTTGCCTAGAAGCAGTCAGGATGTAGCATTTCTACTTTCTACGTCTTACATATTTTAAGCTATCACTATAGAATAACGATATTTTAGTTTCGTCCCTCCATATAACTTATGACCAATAATCATTTGTCCAATTAATGTTTTCCATTGCCCTCTGTAGTCCCTTTTAGCGCTACTGTAAACTGAGATACGGCTTTTTTCGTGGAATTCTACCTTTTAGTCTTACATCTGCTAATCTACTCCTGATTGTTTTTGAACTGACAGAAATACCAGCATCACTCAGATCGCTTCTGATGGCTGTCCATGAAATTTTTTTTATCTCTGAGATATAGTATTTTTGTTCTTCTGTAATCAACAAATGTGCTGCTTTTTTTTAATTAAATTTGTCTCCTGACATCTTAAACAAAACTTTCAGTCTCCAGTTGTAGTCACTGAACTACTCACCTTTCATGTAATTTTAACATAGAAAATACCCCTTTCTCGTCACACATGTGTCAAATCTACTCTTTAATTTGATGTCATTGCTTTTTGACTAAATATCATTATTGTCTTGGCCAAGAAACAGTCCTGACCTCAATCCTATCGAAAACTTGTGGCACCGTTTTAAAACTTTTGTCCGAATGAGGTATCCATGAAATAAAAAGGAATTAATTGAGGATATAATTGTTTCCTAGCATCATGTAATAACGAATAAAGAGCTTAAAACTATTAAACTGATTGACAATGCTTGGAGAGCTGTTACTCCTTTGACAATTCACAGCTGTTTTAAAAAGTCAGGCTTTCCCTCGCCGAATCTGGTTGATGTTGACGATCACTGAATTTAATGCTGAACCATCCCCTTGGGAAGCTCTTCTAGAACAAGATAACAAGATTTGACGTTTGACGACTACGTGTTGGTTGACACGGACATAGCTGTATGGGGAGCTCTATTTGACGCTGAAATTGTGGCTTTGGACCACAATAATACAGAAAGTGATGAAGACGAATCGGAGGAGTTGACTCCGGTAACTCTGTCAGAAGCTAAAGAGTCACTAAACAAACTACGCAACTTTTTCCTTCAAAATCATGTTGATGCAGACATTTTACAGGCTTCATTTGTTCTAGAAAAATCTATTGACAAAGTTAGATTGAATGCCTTAAAACAAAAAGATAACAGATTTTTTTCGACAAAAAGATTAATTATATATAGTATGTATATTCTTTTTAATAGTTGTTTCAAGACATAAGTGTATTCTTTTAATATAGGACTTTTAACTTCTGTTTTATTTTTATACTGTATAAAATGTACTTTAAAAAATTATGTACAATTGTTGCTTTATTACATAGTTTTAAATTAAAATGTGTTAGAAAAGAAACTTCTCTTCGTGTATTTTGAGAGTTTTTTCCTACCCTCTTGATAATTCGAAGTTTTTCATTGGTCCCTCCAACTTCGAATTATCAAGAGTCGACTGTATAAATATAGGCTTATTCTCTAGAAACACAAGAGATAACATCCAACAATCACATTCGAAAAACACATAGACAGTAGGAAAATCACACAATGAAGGACATATGAGTAACCGAGATTAAAAATTATAAAATGGATGCTGCAGTATTATAAACATTGCTGACTTAAGAATTATTTATATAAAAGTAGAGTTGAACATGTTTTTTGGCCAGCAGCCAACCTTATATATATATATGTATACAGTCAGATCCCGATTTATCGAATTCATCAGGACTGATCCTTTTATGCGTTATACCGGGGGTCCAAAAAATACAAAATTTTTGCACTTATATTTTGGAAATCCTATAATAAGTAACTCTACACACAAAAATATTCATAGTTAAGAATTTACACACTTTTTATTCATCAACTAAAATACTATTAGCGAATTACTGAGCAGCAGTTAATAGCAAATTTTAAAATACTGACTTATAGATAATAGATGTTTCACAATATTTTTAATTCCTGATTCGAGCGAGAGATTTTTTTTTGATTTTATGCAGAGAAGAGAATACTACGTCATTTACATCCTATTGCAAGAGGTATCTTTTCATTGTTTCTAAAGCAATGCAAAGCATTAGAAAATGTAACACTTTGATAGGAGTCTCATTATCAGTTTCTGCATTTAAATTGCTATTCACTGTCTCCGAAAAATCAACTATTTCCTCAACTTCAGTTGAGCAGATAGACAGTCCGTCATTAAATGTAGCATAATCCTTAAAATCTATCCCAAGAATGATATTTTTTCCACATGACCTACAAAGCCGTACGTATAATTAACCTCAATTCTCACAAGAGAAAGCAAACGTTGAAAATCCTTTAAATATCCCCTGCGTTGTGGAGAGGGATGAGATAAGAAATGAACTTCCTGTCCTATTCAAAACTCTCACAATAAGTTTGCATTTATGAGTCACACCTGGACCTGAAAAATTTAATAATGCGCTTCTCCTTCCCGTTGGAATTTACTACTTAAAAGAAAACTCTTTTTCTGTTCCGGACAAAAAGTTATATGTAATTTTGTAACTGGTCTATTCGCGTTCTTCCTACTAATAATCCTCTTGGGGAGTAATGGGTCTTTAAATATTATTCTATTGAAAACTTTCCTCCTCCGAAGAAGATGCAATGTATTCAAATCAGGGCTTGTATTTAAAGATTAACTCTCAAGTTCGAGAGAGAGAGAAGTTAGAAGCGAACAGGATAACAAGTAGTGATTAACATAAAACTAGGCGAGAGCGCTTCGTAGATTATTTGATGAATATTAAGATTGACGATTTGGTCAATTAGTTGTCAAATTGAATTCGGGTCGATATTTGAATTAGATTACTTTAGAAATTATCTTCAAATATAAGAAGGTGTATCGCCTAGACGTGCTAAGTGTACGTGATCCGATTTATTATTATATCTCCAATTATCTCATCTGCCTCGCCATTGATCCCATATTTAACTACTGGTGCCTTTCTTAACTTGGGTTGGTGATATTTGTTACGTTGTTGAGAATTGTTAATAAATAGAGTTTGTATTGACTATGTGAGCTAATCTTCCTTCTGACCCTCATACACTAAAGGATGTGAATTGCCCATCCATTACGATTTGAAAAGAAATCCAATTTTTCCTAATTCAAAATGATAATAAAATTTATTTTTTCACAATTCATTAAATAGGGGCAAATTGTTCGTTAATAGAGGATTTTGCCTTCGTTTTAACCGGGGATTAAGAAAATTCTTTAAATCGTGAAATTGGTTAAAGAGGGGTTCGGTAAATGGAAATGAAAAAAACTGAATGGAAAAAAATACCATTGTCCATCTCCAAAACACTTGCCACGGAGGATTAATGTTTTAACTATCTTAGGTGGAAGCTCTACCAACTATTGAATATGATTAAATATTGTTTATCTTTTTTTATGACAGGTATCCAATTACTTACTGGTAGATAGTTATATTCGATCGGGCTCCAATCCGAAGAATTAGAAATGATATCTATCCAATTTTGACAGCTGTAAAAGAACCATAATTGGACATTAAATACAGTGTGTATGTAATTATTATCTTAATAGAACTTTAAGTCACTTTTTATTCCAAAAGTTTCAACAAACTGGTTGAGGATTTCCTTTAATATTTTCAATATATGAGAGCAGTTTTCTTTGAAAGTGGTGTAAGTTCATTTTTGACAAAAAAAGAAAAGGAAATATCGAATACAATCTGCTATGGTCTTTTTATCTATCAACAGTTAGTCGAAAAAATATTTCAAAATTTTAATCATTTTGTCAATACAAATTTACGTAATTAATGAACTTACAAATATAATTACTTTGAATGTGGTAAATATCTCCATATAATACACCACTTGAAAAAAAACGTCTTGTAGCATATTGATTTATAGAGCTTTCTTTGAACTTGTATTTCGCATTTTCATTTGCAACAAAAAATGTAACAATTAGCTACCACTGTGCTTTATAGAACACAGCAGGCATTTTGTCATCAATTCTTTTATCAATTGCCACACAACTATTCAGCCATCTGACCCAAATTGGAAAATTTTGATCAATCAACAAATATTATACTTCTCATTTCTAAAAGGTAAATTTCAATTGAAAATTTTGCCACAAAAGTATTTCCTTTGGTCCCCTTGGGATCATAATAAATAAATTTTCTTTTTCTGCAGCCCCCTCTCTCCTCTCTTCTAGAGGTTGTTCACATTACTTGAACACTTATGTAATAGTTGATAGACTAAAATATATCAAACTGCTATTTCAGTTCCTACTCAAGTGCTTTTTCACTATTAATTACAGTATTTCTGATATCTTTTTCTGGATAAACATCAAATTACCAGAATTTAAGCAATCATGCTCATTTTTAAGATATTTTTTCAGAACTTTTAATAAGTTTTCACAGTCTTATTGCATCAAAAACAGTTGACAGCCTCACACGCACAATTTTCAAAATGTTTTTTTATTATTTTGAAAAATATCTCATGATATTTGATAACCACACTTCAAATTCAATTCAGTTCACATTATAGCAGTTCTTCTTGATTACTTAAAATTCCTAGCTTCTAAGATGTTTTAATGAAAATTTCCTCATTTCCAATCGACAGACGATAATTTGTATCACGTTATTAAAGCGGCTTTGATACAAATTATTTCGAACATTGTGATTTTCAGAAACAAATATGTTTTTAAAAAAGCAAAATATGGTACATTCTAAAAAAGCTTCAAAGATAAAATTTCTTAACCTTTAAAATTGGGCAGAACAAAGGCAACACCGCATTTTTTTCTCATTTTTCAGTAGTATCGCTGCCGAAGTAAATGAGAAAAAAAAAGTGATACAGCATATGTACCCACGAGTTTTAAGGGTTAACGCGAAAGTAGTTAACTTTTCAATTTTTGCACAGAGCTTTTAAAGAATCAGAGTTACAGTGGATAAATACTAAACGACTCGTTGTCAAATGATTTTTACTCTACAAGTTAAATTGTTCTAAAAAATATGGTTTTATTGCTTTTTCACACTTTTTTCTTTATTCCCGACTATATCTGTTATAAGCAGTTGCATGTGGTACTCGTCATCAGAATACAAATAAAATTTAGCTACTGATTAATTTATAACAAAAAACTGAGATATTTAAAAAAAAAAGATCTTAAAATAATCTACCCAAACCAAAATTGAATATAAGTCGAATTAAAAAAAATTGTTTTAGAAGAGGGATATCTTATTTTAAAATACTATTTCATAAAAAAATTATCAAAGACAAATATGTATTGTTGCCATTCACGTACAGTAAAATTTTTGAAGTTTTTCTAAGAACAAACCTGAGTTGAGTAACTTTGTCTTTGCCTATAAAATACCCAAAGTTTTCAGACAACTTATCATTTTTGTAAAATTATGAGTAGAAAATATTTTCATAAGGATATTTGTACAAAGAAAAAAGAAATGGAAGATTTCTCTTCGAATTTTTCGATTTTTAATCTAAATTTTCAAGGAACATATCGAAATAGATATTTGCATAGAATATTAAGATAAACATAATATCCGAAAAGCCAGATTACTTCAAAAATATTCATTACATTAAAGACAAAAATGTTATGTTGTTAAAATTGCTATCTAGAGGTACTTTAATCTAATTTAATTTGTTTTGACGCATATCCACAGAAATTATGATCAGTTAACTATCTACTTTATGAAACGAAACAAAAACTTTATTTTGTTTACAAGTGCGATAACACTAAAATATAGCACAATCCGCTTTACAACTATAAATAAATGAAATAATGTATACCCTAACTAATTTATTAAGTAGTTTAATCTTAACTTTGTCGGGGGTTATTGTGCGTAACGAGAATTATCCAGAGTATTACTGATTCATATCTGCTTTGCAGGAGTATTTTCATGCCATTTTATCAAACAAAATATTTATTGCCAAGTCTTCACTTAACAGCGCGGAATTTTTCCGTTATATATATCTTATCTCACAAAAGAATTTTACGTGTGACCGTTAATTAATTTTACTTAGTTAACTTTTAGCCTTAAAGGCTTATATATAGTATATTTACATATATATAATATTTCTTTAAATAAAAAAGGAGAAATAGCAGTAGATAGTTGCATTTATTACAAGATGATTATAAAAAATTTATGTAAAAAGGATAATAAGCATATTTTGCGAAAGGGACGCAATGTGATGATATTTTTCCATAATCATAGTTGAAAAAGTACACGGACTTTATTTTATTCTTCCTTGTATTTACAGGTAATAAAATTTTTATTATTCATCAAAAGGTCCTAATTTTGTGAATGGTTCCTAAGATTTGTACGAAAAAAGAAGTAAAAATTGTTTAATTGAAAGTGTGTGCATATTTATTTTTTAACAGTTTCTTTACCGGTAGAAATGAATCTATAATAGCAAAAATGAATTTGTAGTTGAGGATTGATGAACATAATTGAAGTCACATATTAGTTTCCAACAAGTCGAAAATCCTTTTGCAAACCTCAAAAGACCATTGATGAAGCTTATTTTTTGTTATGAACCTCGCAGTATCCAATCAATCTTCGCTATTATAAACCAGACAATTAACACTGCTGGCCACCGTAAATGCAACACCCTGAAAGAATCATGCAAATAACATGAAATTTACAACATGAATTAGCGGAGGTGAGATATGCAAATGATTAGAATTTCAGCGCAGACACACATCACGCGCGCCTGCGGCGCCACCTCAAAGCGCTATTTAAGGCTTGGAGATTTCGACGATTTTAAGTTCGGCAATTGTGTTTTTCTTGTGGTTTTTTGAAAAAACGATCAGTTATGTCTCGTAGAAAACAGCGATCAGCTTTTGATCAAGTATCCGAATTCGACAGAGGAAGAATAGTGGTCTACCGATATTGTAGATTATCTTTCAGGGAAATCGGTAGTCGTGTTGGACGAAACCAAACAACTATAAAGTGGATATGTGACCATTGAATGCAGGAGGGTACGACGGACCGACGTGGTCGATCGCATCCACCTCAGTGCACCACTTCACGTGAGAACAAGCAAATTGTGCGCATGGCAGTGACGGATCGCTCAGTCACATCATGAACCATATCACAGCACATTGAGTCTGTAACACATCATTCAGTGACTGCGCGTACCATTCGACGCCGTTTACAGCAGAATGGTCTGTCCGCAAGACGTCCATTGCTGGGTTTATCCTTGACGCAGAACCACAGACGTCTCCGACACCAATGGTGCAATGAAAGAAGGAAGAATGGAATGAAGTTGTCTTTACTGACGAGTCACGCATCTGTCTGCAACACCACGATGGTCGGATTCGAGTCTGGAGATACCGTGGAGAGAGGATGCTGAACATCTGCGTTATGCACCGTCACACTAGTCCTGCACTGGGTATTATGGTATGGGGCGCTATTGGATATCACTCTCGCACTCCTCTAGTACGCATTGCCGGTACTTTAAACAGCTAGCGCTACATCTCCGAGGTGTTGGAGCCAGTTGTTCTTCTTTACCTTAAGGGCCACAGCCATATTTCAACAGGATAATGCGCGACCACACGTGGCACGCATTGTCCGAAGGTTCTTCGTCAATCACCAGATTGAATTGCTTCCCTGGCCGGCTCGCTGTCCGGATCTTTCACCGATAGGAAACATGTAGTCCATGGTTGCTCAACGATTGTCCCAGATTACAACCCCAGCTGCCACACCAGATCAACTTTGGCAACGTGTGGAAGCTGCTTGGTCTGCTGTACCCCAAGAACACATCCAAAATCTCCTTGAATCAATGCCTAGGCGTGTGGCAGCTTTGATCTCCAACAATGGCAGCTACTTTGGCTACTGATTTTGGCAGGAACCACACTTCACAGAAGTCTATAAATTTAATCATTTGATACTTGGTCAACATGTTATCTACAAATAAATTTTGCTGTGGTATCTTTTGTCTTTCTTGGTGTTGCATTTACGGTGGCCAGCAGTGTATCTGAGACACAAATACAACTATTTAATCCATAAAAGAGTTCTCCTTTTTGAAACTTCGTTTAAAATGTATCATTAATATTTATTTTAGAGTAATACTGAAGACATGAAAAATTATAGGATAACTTTCCTTATTAACCCCTTAACTGATTCGCCCGCATACCGTACGGGCTACCGAAAGCTGACCGCAATCGGTTTGCTCGTACGCTGTACGGGCACTAATATTTTCTTATTTCTATCTTTTATTTTTGCACATATTTTTAATTCTTCTTGGTGCTTTTCAGAGATGCATTTTGTCCATGGTACTGAAATACTTCTGATACGGGATTTTCTTTCTGGTGAAGGTAAGAGTTTTCATTGAAGACAGGAATTTAGATTCTTGAAAATATTCGATAAAGAACAGGAATCGGCAAGTCAATGTGCAATTTATTGCTTGAGAAGAAATGAAAATGGAAAGATATTCCAAGAAAGCCGATATTATCTCTGTCCCCATAGCAATGTAAGACTAACAAAATTAAACCGTGCTTCAAATTTTGTGTGCATATATTCTATATGCATACACATACAAAATCCTGAACAGTTTCAAAATGTATGAACATGAAATTTTTTTGTAAGTATGAGAGAAATTCCTTGAAGATAAATGAAACATTCTTCACAGAGTGCAGTGTACTTACAAAAAAAAGCATTTAAGGTTTTTGTATTCCACAATTATAAAGTAATAGTGTTAAATTTAAAATTTAAAATTAAAATAAAATTCTTCCATTTTTCGCATTCAGTTAAGTATTATGCTTAATTATGAGCAGGAAAAAAATGTGCCTTTTTTGGAACATTTTAGTCAAAAAAATTGACTATTTAAGGGGTTAACGATGATCTTCTTGAATTGATTTTTTTTCAAATTAAAAGTATGCATATTTATTTTTGATGTTTGTTCAGTTAAAAATACAATGCCAATTTCTTCACAGGTAGGGATGAATAAATAACAGGAAAAAGGATACAATTAAGGGTAAATTAAGATGATGAGAGTCATTTATTTATTTATATTAAGTCTAGGATCTCCTTGCATGCCCTATTCCCAACAGATAATAAGAGAGCTCATATTACTTTTTGTTATTAACATTGGAATTTCAAATCATTACTCAATGGCTGATATGAAACGGTTCATTTTCGTGAAATGTGAACTAATTTATCGTTAAAAGCTCCTTTTGGAAAAGTTTGTTCAAAATACATAGTTTTAGTTATTTACTAAATTTAAAGTGGAAATATTATTAATGGTAACTTTATTTAATAAGTAATTATATTCATCGCTTCAGTAAGAAATTTAAGTATGAGTACATTTGTATACGAGAAGATACTTAAATGTTTAAAAAATCATTATTAGAGAAAAATTAAAAATGGGTGATTTACTTTATTTTTCAAACCCTTGCTTTCACGGATGTAGTTACTTATTTTTGTATAATATAGTTTTCAAGCAGATATATATTATAAGCAAAATGTATCTCCATTACACAATTTAGTAATGCAATTTATTTTTCCCATATAAATTAATCGTAATGTATTTAATGAGATTTTTCATTATTTTTTATTAAATTTCCTACAAATGGAGCTAAGTCTCAAAACTGCAAATTAATACAATAAATATTTCTTTAGTTTCAGTTCATGAACTCTGTTTGAGGAGGAAACAAAGTTCCTAATTTAAAATTTAAAAAAACGAAGAAAACTTGGAGGATATATGACCAAAACAGAATATCTAACAAAACAAAGCTACATAGCATGAGATGATAATTTACAACGGTGTTCAAATTATGTCATGATCAAAGAATCATGACCATGTTCCGAAAATTTTAATTTACATTACATTATTTCATTTTTTTTTCAATACCAGACTTAGATTAGGCTATGTTTCATAGAGGCTATGTTCATTAGGCTATGTTTCATCCTATGATCATAGGCTATGTTTTGAGAAGCAGCGGAACAGCCGTTGGTGCAAGTAAAGATGAAGTACGCCTATTTTCCAGTAAATTCGCTTTATTCTGTTCTTACGGAATAGAAAAAGAGTAACACTTTTTAAATCTTGTTGAAAAAAAATTTAATGAAACTATCATAAATGAAGATGATAGAAGAAGAGTATTGATTACAAACTTAGAGAAGTTTTAAAATAAAATCAAAGTCATACCTATAAAATTATAAACTTAATTAAATTTCAATAAATATTATTTCAAAAAAGATGAAATCTTTGCTTTTAATTACAAAAAAGAATATACTACCTACTTTTTATAAAATATAAAGCAAAGTGTGAGTGGAAATGATTTACTATAAACCACACCTATATATTTTTATGATTGAACACTATTTCCAGGAGAATGAATTCATTGAGAATAAAAGTTTTGCCTTTTAACGTCTAATTTATAAGAAACAAAGGATCGTTTCATAGTAAAAATATCAATTTATTAATTTATTTTTGAGCAAAAACCTTTAAGTTACTTAATTAAATTATCGATATAATTAAATATTTCAGGAAACGTTTTACAAAAAATGAATTAAAATGAAGAACGATTGAACTTCTCACGTTTCTATTTGGAATAAACTACATGAACCCAATTATCGTGAACTCAGAACGTTCACTTTATTAGATTCGACAAAAAAGAAAAAGAAAATAAATTTATTTATGAGCTTAGTGCGTTTTATTTATGAGCTGTGTTCATTTCCATTTCGAGAGTTCCCAAATTGAAATAATTGTTAATTATTGCGCATAATTAAAATAATGTATCTGCGTGTTGGGTGCTAATAACTTAAAGGCTTCGTTTTAAGCCATTATAATATTTTAACTAGAGCTAATTTTTCATTTTTTCTCTCCTTAACTCATTGTTAAGGAAACGTAGATAAAAGTATTTTCTCTATAGAGCATTATTTTTCTCTAAATAATAAGCTTACTGATTATCTTTCCTAATTCTTTTAAGATAATACGTTGCAAATTAACGTTATATTTTATTAGAATATTTTATTCCTAAAAGAAAAACTTTCTTCAACAATCAAACTAAATACAGGAAAAAGTCTCACAATGTTACTTTTTCATGTAATTTTGCAATTAAATAAAATCATTACCTCATTATCTCAGCTTTCCATTTTCTATAATGAGAGTGCCATTTCATAAAGTATAATGACGTGTAAATGATAATCGATGGACTACTTTCTTATCCATAAACTCAAATGATAATCGATAACTGCCGTAGTAACAATAAACCTTTCAAATTAGAGGGACTTTCCACACAAATCATTTCTTTTATACGCCTTCGAGATGAA
The DNA here is from genome assembly GCA_019973955.1 of Trichonephila inaurata madagascariensis. Lineage (NCBI taxonomy): Eukaryota > Metazoa > Arthropoda > Arachnida > Araneae > Nephilidae > Trichonephila > Trichonephila inaurata. The sequence goes on from BMAV01028258.1 coordinate 28,619, forward strand.
AAAACCCTTTAAAATGCACGTTATCTTTAAGCAATTAAAGCACTTTTTATTTAATATTAAAGATTAAAACCCAAAACTCCGAAAATTTTTCAGATAAAAGGAATACTTTTCAAATAAATACGAATTCGAGTATCTACACGCTTATAATCGCGTTTATGGACTATTCAGTTCATATTTCAATATATTCCACAAAGAGGCATTTTACCCTTTAGAATGTTAAGTTAATACATGCTCAGCATTGTAACATAGGAAACAAAATATTACTTAATTTTCATTTTTCAAAACAATTTTGTATAAGTGTTCTAAAAGATTTTATGCAAGTAAAAAACATGAATCAAATAAAAAATAACAAATAATGTAATGAAATCTGATAATTTTTTTTTATTTGTAAGAAATCAGAATATCATACTTAATGTATTTGCTTATTAAGGAATAATTAAAGTATTAAGGAGTATATTTGCTTATATTCCCTAAAATAGTCCCTTTTAAGCTATTGTTAAGGAACGCAAAAATCTTCAACAGATAAATAGGTAGATTAATAAATTCTGTATTGAATATAGTTTCATTAGTCTCTCTCATTCTTCTTCATCTCACACAGTTTTGACTACAAGGATAGTAATGATGTTAATGGAATTACTTCGAATATTACACTGTATAATATTAAAAGCAGAAGGTGAATATTTAGAGTATGCACTTTGCATTGCCAGAAAAGATATCTTTCATTATTCTGAGGCATCAAGAATGTAACGAATGTAAATTTCAGTCATGATACGTATAATAATGTTTTACGCCCTAAAAATTTCAGACCGAACAGAATTATCTGAATAACAAATAGCGTGAAAATCTATAAATCAGTTTAAAATATTAAAAAAAAAAGAGTTTGTTAGAATACCAGTTTTAAAATAGGAATGTTTTAGAAAATTAATTTCAAGAACTGTTTTATATTTTGAACAATAATCAAACGGCAAAAATGACAACCCGGTTCTTTACCTGATTTACCTATCTTAATATAATGCCACATAATGTCCTTATCTATTTTCTAATTCTACCTACGTTCCTCATTATTCAACATGAACTCGCTTCAATTGAAACTGGAAGAAGGTTAAAATTTTAGATATACAGATATTTATAATCTTATATATACAGATATTTATATTTAGATATTTTAGATAACCTCTATATTGCGAATTTTTCTATATAGCGAACTTTTTCCTGGAACCAAGAACAATTCACGATTTTTTTCGTAAAACAACCTCCCTATAGCGAAGTGCATTTTCTATATAACGAACTTTTTCTCTTGTGACTCAATTTTTTTTTCTCCTTATTTTTGAAGTACCTTTAGACATTTCAAGTCATACTCTCTTTTAACACATTTTTGGTGGTCATAATCTTTAGCTGGTTTTATTAGATGACTAATTCGCCGAGAACAATAGAATTATCGGCATTTCGTCCTAGAAGTTCAACCTTTAATCCCCATTGTCCAGTTCACTGGAAACATCTTCGATATCCCCTTTTACCCTCAGTGGAGTCTCGTGTCCTTGAACTAGTCTCCGTTCATTTGTAATATTGCTCAGTCGTACTGGTAACTTCGTTTCTTGTATCTCGAAAATGTCAAAACGTAAGTGGTTAAGTATCAAAGAAAAAAAAATTGAATCTTCAGGAAGCGGATAAGGGCGTCAAGAAATTTTTCTTGCAGTTCTTCTTTCTTTTTTTAATAGGTGAGATAAAAAAAATAAATATATATTAATTTACAAAAAGGTGTGAATAATTACTTTTTTAAATATATAGTGTTTATGAATTTAAAATTTATTTTATGTGGTTTATAAAGAAAATTGAAAGATGAACCTCTATATAACGAACTTTTTTGGGAGATTTAGCGACTTCGTTATGTAGAGGTCCGACTGTATCTAACTGTAACAATGGCATCCTTAATTTTACGCGAATTTATCAAGAACATCCACTTCTCAACCTTGGAACATTTCACATCCCCGCCTCCGTGCTCAATTTTCCCCTCTATAATAGTCCCCCAGGAATATTTAAGATTTTTTTTTAAAATTTTTTTGGTGCCCCTAATTTTGTGGTTTTATGGAATCACTTTAATTCCAAAAAATATTTTCAGTTTTCTTCCTATAATTAGCCAACTCTCCCCAATTTATTCAATTTCACTTTAACTCCCTTAATTTATTTATCTTCGTGTTTTAATGTTTTCATTTTTAAAGCTCAATTGGGTTAAATTTTTTACTGATTTTTTAAAATAAAGTAATTTAATTATAAAAAAAAAATTAATTTTAAACTTTTTAAGGGTAAAAAAAATTTCTTTTTTTCTTCCCTTTTAATTGTGAAAAATAAAAATTTTTTCTAAAATTTTTAAAAACTTCTTTAAAATATATAGTTTTATAATTAAATTGTTTTAGGTAAAAAAAAATTTTTTAAAAAATAATTATTTTAAAATTTTTGGGGAAAAATTTAAAAAATTTATAGATCCGCACGGGGTTTAATTTTAAAATGGGTCCAAAACTTAAAAAAATTTGTTTAAGCACAGTTGAACAAAAATTTATTCCGATTGTTTGTAGCCCTACATTCTCAAAGTCGGAATAAATAGTACCCCAAAAAAATTTGTTATTTTATTATTTTATTATTGAAACTTTAAAAAAGTACTTATTTTCTTTAGGGAAATCTAATAAATTTAAAATAATTTTTTATATTATTGTTTTGGTGTGAATGTATTTTATTTTGAAGGAATGTTTAAAACAACAATTGAATTTAAATTATTAAATCAAAGCAATATAAAATGTAAGCAATCAATACCTCTCCCCCCTCTCTTAGCGGGAACGTTAATGTTATCAAACTTTGACCAGTCCTCGGCAATAAAACGGTTGATGAGAATTGCTCAACACCACTCAACAAAAGTTATGAAATAAAGTTAAATTGGTCTCTCTCCTCTCTACGCCTCGTGAATTTTATTTAAAGGATATTTCTTACTATCGATACTTCATCATAAAATAATTTTGCTTAATCTGCTAGAGCAACGGTTCTTAAACTGTGTTGCGTGGACCCTTGGGGATTTAATGTTAAAGAGTTCCCCTTATTTTACAGACTCTGAAACCTCGTGCAAAAATTGAAAGATGTGCCCTCCAAGACTAACTGATCAGTAAATTCATTACTTAACTAGATTACTAATTAATGCAGAAAAAGCACATTATTTATTTATTTATTTGAAATAAGTATTTTGTAATACACATATACATATAAGTAAATGTTGCTATTTTCTAAAAGGAAAAAAGCGTTTAAAAAGTCTTTCTAAATAGCAAAAGCAGTCTTTGAAAAACCTTTTAATCACTCAGCCATGAGTTTGGAGTCAGGAAGGGGTGTTCAAAATCTTAGGGGTCTACGAAGTCAGGGGTCACATAAAGGGGGGCGCGAAGATCAAAAGTTTAAGAACCGCTGTGATAGAGTGTTTTTTGTGTTCTTAATGCAAAAGAAAATATCACTCACACCTTCAATGTAAAAAAAAAAAGGAATTATCTTTTCCTTTACGCCAGAGGTTCCCAAATTTTTTTGCCTAATGGACCCCTTGACAGGTTTTTCCGTTTGGGGTAGACCCCTACTCACCTAATATTATTTTTTGCAAATTCATCAACTTATATGTATTTTTGACAACAGATATAGTGCTACTTACTTTCAAAGATTTAAAATTTTAACTGTAGTGAAGTATAGTGTTTAAAACTTAAGAAAACACATTAATTAATTAAATTAAAATTTAATTAATGCGTAAAATAACTGTTACATATAAAATAGCTTAGCAATAAACAAATGTTTTTAGTGGGAGTGATGAATCTGGGGATGAAATAAAAAGTTTCAACATTTGGCATCAATCTTGTCAAGTTTAACCCTAAATATCTCCTCGGTTAGTAGTGTCCAGTCTTTTCTTCTTTCTTTGTTTTGGGGATTAGCAAGCGCACTGAAACTCAATTGGAAAACAATAAAAAACTTTCTCATGATACTCCATAATATGGAATAAATAACAGGTATGTTTTTTAAAGCCACAGTGGTTGGAATCCGTTTCTAAACTTTACTTTAAAATGTTCGTTAGACCCTAATTCTTGTAATCTGACATTTTCTTATTTCACAAAAAGTGATCATATGAATTCATTTCCTACCATGGTATTACGATAATCAAAACATTCTCAAATCTAGTTTCAAAATCTAAAAAAAAGGACATTTAAATGTTGAACGTAGGTTAAAACGTCTTTTTCCTGGCAGATTGTCTGTGACAATTGAAAACTGGTAAAATTTGCGTCGTCCAATATTATACTCCTTTAGCTTAATTCTGGCTCAAGAAAGCTGAAATCTGGTTTTTGTTTTAATAAAATTTATGTTGTCGCCTTGTAACTGCAAATTAATCTCTTTAATATTAATAAATAAATCGGTTAAATAGGTAAGTTTAGTTTCCACTGGATTAAATTTCTTTTAAAATTAAAATCACGATCTGGTTTAATGAGAGTCACTATCGTAGATACCTATTTACACCTTATGGACCCCTTGCAGGTCGTCATAGACCCCTGGGGGGTCTATATAGACCACTTTGTGAATCACTGTGTGTGTGCGTTAGACTCTATGACTTACATATGCTGAATGAATAGCTATATGTTATCTTGTTTTTATGTAAAAAAATATTTTTAAATGTGTGATGTGGAATTAAAAATTATATAATTATAGTAAAACTAATAGTAATAATTAGTAGGAATTATAGTAAAACTACAAAATCTGCATTTTTATTACCTAACTCAGCAGGTATAGTAGCAGGAATCGAATTGTTTTAAAAATTTCTTAATGCATAGTACCTTGTTTCATATTGGTGGATTGGCTAGAACACCACAGCTAAAGATTGCCAAAGCTTGATCTAGCACATTGCTTCAATTTTAAACATTCCTTCTTCATAATTATCATCCAATAATGTATTGGGATGGTAATATTATTATTTAATATATTTATTTGGTACTATAAATATGTTTACAGACAATATACTATAATATAATATCTATTTCAATGCGCTTTCCACAAAAGAATCAGCATTTAATTTTTTCGAATTAAAGAAAAATATATTTAAAGAGACAAAATAAGAGCTTTTTGTATAGTTACTCCTGAATACAAACATACGTATTTCTGATTCAATATTGAAATTTTATTTAAAATTTATGATGTGCAGAGAACGTGATTAGCAGATTATGTTTTTGCTGAAATATATTGAGAATATATCCAGTTTATATTCGCGACAGATGCATGAGAATCATTTGTTTATAGTACATGTATTTTTGCTTAAATCCTACTGTTGTTTCATCATTTCTACCTAGCCTTTTTAGTGGGATGTAAGAATACCAAAATCTACAGCAATAAAAATATGTATCGTTCGACTGAGTACTGAATTGTAATTAACAGTTATTTTTTATTAAACTGGTATATTAAGAACACTTTACGATTTTGAACATCATATTTAATTACATCTGCAAAGTTTTGCGAACATTAATTTTAGACACATAAGGAGTTGTGCAATTAAAAATCCTATAATCGAATTCAACATTATAAAAAAATTTCGTAGAATAATATATTTTTAAAATTTAAAAAAAAAAATGAAACAAAAATCAAAGTGTTATAATTCTGAATTATAATTTAATAAACAAAATATTGATAAAAGTTATCCAATACTAAGATTAATACCATTCCATTCATTGCGCACACATTTAAAGTAGAACAATAATAAGTGAACTAATTAAAATGTTTCAGAAACCGAACAAGTTAAAGTTACATAATGACAAAGAAATACAAACTTAATATCTACAAGAAACTTTCAATAAAGCTTCAAAATAACAAAACATTTTTTACAGATAAAAACCCTGTATTGCTTGGATTTGAATATTCTTTCAATAAAAAATATACTAAAATACAAATTCTAGAAATTAAAAAGAAAATTTTCGAAAAATCTGTGATTTTGTCTATTTAAAAATTATTGCTCCGAAATTTTTTCCCTTTCTTATTTATTTATCGACCAATTTTTAGTAAATAAAATAATGAAATTTAAAAGAAACAAAAGTTGAGATACCCTTAAAAAATTTTTCAGGCGAGACAAAGACTTTTTTTCAATTCTTCGAAATACAAAATTTCCAGAATTCATTCAAATATGAGTTACCAAATTTAACCAAACAACTTATTAAAACAGACGAAATTGAACAAAATTACTTATCAGATATTAAAATTAAAGCAAACGATAAATAGTAAAACATAAAAATACATTAAATAAAATATAAAACTATTATAATACTGTGATATTATAATAAGAATACATTTTATATAATAACAATTAATAATTAATTTTATATAATTTATTTATTACTAAATTATATTAAATTATTTCTGTAAAAATCGGTTAAGAAGACTTGGTACCCCGAAAATGACCGACCTATCGTTTTTTTATTTAATCTTATTCTTTGCATTCATTATCTTTCGATTGATATATCATTTGTGCAAGTCGGAAAGATAAAAGTTGAATAAAACTTCATTAAAAAATTAGGCAATTCGGCCACGCCCCCTTTTTAGAAAAAAAAAAGCGTTACGATAAAAAAATCTATTTTATAAAGAGAAATAATAACTATAAAAAAGAATGTGAAATATATAAAGCAGAATATTTACGAGGCAATACAATAATGTAATATTTCTTCTTTGTGAAATGTGTGCATGTAAAATTTTTGAATTAAGGCATTTTATATTAAGGTATCCGACTACATTCGGAACCAAGATTTTGCAAAAGCGTATAACTGGATAATATTTATGATATTTAGTGTAATTTAGATTAGAAAATGTACAGTGGGCCACAAAAGTGTTCGTACACTTGCAATTTCTTATAAAATTTAATGTTTTCGCCTAATAAAAATTAATATATTGTAATTGTAATTTTCTTATGTGTGATATCTGTAACTTGTTCTTAATAGAATGACACAATTAATTTTTAAAAAATAGTATAACTATTTTTTTAAAAAAATTAATTATCAAAAAGCTACTAAAAAATTACGCCCCAAAACTCTTTGTACACTTAATATAAATCTCAACTAAGCTTTAAATATTGTGTTTCTTTCTTAATTTAATACATAATAGGATATTTTTTAGTGTCCACAACAACTTTTAAGCGTCTTGGTATAGATTTAATCAGTTTTTTGTAATTTCTGCAACGATTTTTCACCATTCTTCTGTGATTATTTTTACTTCACGTTATGCGTTTATATGTCGTGTTTTCTTTTTTTTACATCAGAATCTCACCAAATATGTTCTACTGGGCTAAATAAAGTGATTGAGGAGGTGTTTTCATAATTTGTGGACAGTTATAGAAACACCAGTGACGTACATTGAGAGCAGTGCGCTTGGCGTCATTATCCTGTTAAAAAATGAAGTCGTTTCCAATATCCAAATTTTGGGAGGATAATTTAAAATTTCTCTTTAATATATTTAAAAAGAGCTCATGATTCACAATATCAACAAAAAATACCAAATTACCTAATTCTGTGGCCGATTTACACCCCTGCGCAAGAACACTTCTACCTCCATGTTTTATTGATCCAACTAGATTCTTGGAATTAAGTTTCAGAAAATTCAAAATTGACAGCAAATTGATTGGGATGGCAGACAATTCAACACTTTTGGTTCCTATGGGCCTATAATAGCTTTTAAATGAAAAAATAAGTTTAATCCCATGAATTTATGTGGAACAAGAACTCCTTCACTTCCATGTTGAAGCATGGAAGTGAAGGTGTTTTGGCGTAGGGGTGTAAATTGGCCTCAGAATTAGGTAATTTAATATTTTTTCATGGTATTATGTATCATAAGCTCTATTTAATTATTTTAAAGAGAAATTTTAAATTACCCGCACGAAATTTGAATATTGGAGACTACTTAATTTTTTAACAGAGTAATGACGCCAAGTGCACTGCTCTCATTGTACCCCACTGGTGTCTCTATAACTGTCCCCAAATTATGAAAACATCTCCTCAATCACTTTATTTAGCCCAGTAGAACATATTTGGTGATATTTTGATGTAAAAAAAGAAAACGTGACAAATAAACACAAAATGGGAAGTAAAAACAATAATCACAGAAAAATGGTGGAAAATCGATGCAGAAATTACAAAAAACTGATTAAATCTATACCAAGACGCTTAAAAGTTGTTGTGGACACTAAAAGATATCCTACTAAGTACTAAATTAAGAAAGAAATACAATATTTAAAGCTGAGATTTTTGTTAAGTGTACAAAGACATTTGTGGCGTAATGTTTTAGTAGCTTTTTGATAATTAATTTTTTAAAAAAATAGTTATACTATTTTCAAAAAATTAATTATGTTATTCCGTTAAGAAAAGTTGCAGATATCATAAAGAAATTACAATTACAATATATTAATTTTTATTAGTTGAAAACATTACATTTTATAAGAAATTGCAAGTGTATGAACACTTTTGTGTCCCACTGTATATAAAATTGTTTTAAGAATATCATTACAATAAAAAATTATTTAAGTGCAATATTTTGACAAAAAATGAACATAGAATGACCCATTTTCAAAATATTCTCCTTTTGTGAAAAATGCTTCTACTATAATAATATTTTGCCTGTATATAGCTCAGACCTCTGTATCAAGGCTCAACTAGGATTTTTGAAATACATTACTTAGAAAGTGGTTTTTCCATGTTTTACGACAACAGGAGAGGAAATTTTAAGAAAAACCCGATAATTATTTCAATTGGTTGTAACTCTGAAAATAATGAGAATGTTTCAAAAAAAAGTAGTTCAGACTTTCTGGAGAAGTCTACTTTATAAGCAAAATATTATTATTTTAGAAGCATTTTATATAAAAGGAGAACATTTTGAAAAAAGGTTATTCTAAGTTACTTTTTTGCCAAAATATTGTATTTAAATAAATTTTTTTGTCATAATGTCCTTAAAACAATTTTATACATATATTCTAATCTAAGTGACACTAAATATCAGGAAAATTATACATTTATGTGCTTTTTTAAAATCGCGGTTCCGAACGTAGTCGGATATCTTAATAATTTCATAATTTCAGTTCTTATTCCTGATATGTTTTTTCATACAATTGTAATGCTTCAATTATGTGAAGAAAAAAACCAAACTTTCTGTCATAACAGAAAAAAAAAATTTTAACATTTGTCTTGAATTTTCTTGTGCAATTAATACCTTTTTAAAATTGATCATTTATAAAAATGAATGGGTTGAAAAAATACGAAAATGCAACTATTTTAAAGAAAACTATATAAATAATATTTTAAAGTGGTATTTTAAGTTTATTTAAGCTTATTATAATTTTTTTTCAGAATTATAAACTTTAAAGTGGTTTTTTCTCAGTTTGCGTTTTCAGAAGCATTAGTGTATTCAAAATGCTACTCCTTGCACAACTATTTACCAATCACTTCCATTTTGTTTTCCTGTGTGTTGCATATAAAGCATGTAACAAAATTAGAGATCCATTTTGCTGTAAACTGAATACTTTTTTTAAGAAAATTAAAATGTAAGAGATACTGGCTTTTTTGTTGATTTTTAGCATGCATATCAACATTTTACTTTTTTTCTCAAAAACGGATTAACTTATAGTAAAATCGATCCCTGAAGTTGTTTAAACATCCATAAGAATATTACCAAAAGATTTCAGGTCAAAAAATTAATAATTACAGAAGGAGTAAATTTTAAAATTTTCCAAATTTTCTTCAAAAAATTTTAATTTTTAAAATTGTGTGAATAATATGTGAAAAATTTCATCTCGTATCATTTTCTTGAATAGAAACATTATACAAAATGTTAAAATATAATTTTTAAATACATAAAGAAAGAAAATAGTTCAAAGTGCTCTTAAAACTTTAAATTTAATCTATATTTTTACACGCGCCGTAAAATGAATTATAAAAATGTTCCAAAAATTGACTGAATTTAAATTTTTATCAAATAATTGTTTTAAAGTTTTGTTGATTTTTAAAAAAATATTCTTAAAGACGACAATTTGCTTAGTAAAATTAAAAATAAACACGCTCATGCAATCGTTATTCATCGATACATGTTTGAGAATTTCTGATTCACAATCGAAAATTAATACAAAATTCATAAGCTGCAGGAAAGTTAGACATAATATTCGTGATGGCTCTTCGAATATTATTCGGGCATTTTTGTACATTTTTAATTCGATCTAAATGGCTACCTCACATGTTATGTAATGCTACTTACTTACGACGGGAAAAAAGAAGAAAAAAGAAATAATAATCAAAACACAGTTTTCCGAAAACATTTCTGTTTCTTCGTATCAGCTACTTCACTTAAAGCAGCTGATAGAGGAGGGGAAAATGACGACAGTTATATCTCAAATTAAAGTTTGCAATATAGTTACAAGGTACATACCAAATACAATATGTTTAATTAAAATGAACTGAATAAAAACTATTTAAAACAAACGTTTGAACTTTAAAATAATATAGCATATAACAAGATACATCTTTTAGTTCTCATGGGAACACAGAAAAGAGTTTGTACAGCCATAATGATCCGTATAATATATTTCTAAAAATGATAATTTACATATAAATTAATATCATCAATTGGTACATACAAAATAGCATATTGTTTAAATGATTTTCGCTTCTAAATTATAAGTTTTAAGCGAAATACATGTATTTCTATCTCAGTGCTAAAATGTATTTCTGAAATTAAACTTATTATTGACAAAATCAACAAATATACATGTGGCTATGTACTTTTAGGATTATTGTGATAAAGGGTTTCAGGAAACACATCTTCAAAATTTAATGTTTATCTTTTTTATTCATGATCACACACACATATAAACATTAATGGATAACAGTATTTGAACTTTATAATTAATAGGGACGAACACGACTAAGCAAAAAGCAGCCAGTGACGCTTACATGTTTGAGACAAAGACAAAGAGAGCCAGAAACAAAAAACTCTCGCTTTTTATACTGGGCAATCAAAGTCGCGTGACTTTTTCTAACAGAAGCTATGATTGGTCAGAATCTACCACCCGTTAATTTCTGACGCAATCTTACAATTCGATTACAATTAAAATCCCAACCATGCGGGTAGGCCAGTTGAAATAATTAAACGCTCCTGAAGGACTGGATTAAATAATTAAAAAATTACTAAAAATGATATTAGAGGGATTTATTACATTTCCCTTTTCCGCAAGACGCATGTGTGAACCAGGTCCCTTGACATACACTCGTATCTTACAGAGATACTAAGTTTAAAATTAAAAATTTAGATTTATACATTATTTTAAAAAACATTTCCCTTCACTTGAACAAACAATGACATAACAAAGAGACCAAATTATATAAGAATATAAAAGTAAATATGAACAATGAAAAATTGAAATTTGGGTACATACAAATAAAGTTCAAAATGTATTAAAGTTCAAAACGTACTGAAGTTCAAACTGTATTAAAGTCCAAAATGTATTAAAGTTAAAAATGTCAATATGTGTACATTTTCTTCAGTGGCCATTATATCTGAAATATTATAAGTAGTAGTAATGTTTACAAAAACCAACGTTGTATCGTAAGAATACACAATACCAAAAATATCAAAGTTAAAGAATTAAACACTTATTTTTACTAATGAAATTTCGAATACTTTATCTCAGTATATTTTTAGATTAATTTCCAAGTTTCAGAAAGTAAATCTCAAAAATTGAAAACAATTCACAAGACGAGAAGAGCCTTAGTTCCGCCTCTTCAATAAAAGAGTTAATTTTTTGACAAATGAAGCTAATTATAATGACGAACAATCATAAGATGACGTAATTTTTTTTTTTTGAATGCTTACGAAAGGATTTATTTTAATTTGGTCACATAAAAATCGCTCTCCACAGTACTACTAAACCAAATCTCGGTATTTCGTGCTTGAAGAAAAAGTACAGCAGCTATTCTTTCGCAAGAGGTGAAAACAAGCTTTTTTTACCTGCAGCTGTAATTATTTTCATATTATAAACCTTTTAGAAAAAAAATAATAATTTACCAGAAATATAATTGTGATACAACAAGGAAAAATTTAGCGAAACATTTATTATTCACACAATATTAAAACAACTAAAAATATGAGATTCTTTTTCGTTAATGAAAACGAATGTATTGTGTATGCATTATACAGTGAAATACGTTTAACGCGAAACACTAAAGACGAAATATTGGTCAACACGAAATAATACAACGGTCCCGACAAACTACTATGTATTTTCATGCGGAATGGTGAGTTGGAAGAGTACCAGATATGGATTTTGTAAGGTGTTTGTGGGTGAGGTCCTAAAGCTTTTCGTGGTTTTTAAAAGATAAATTCTTTGAATAGCTTAAGTTTTTAGATATAACGAGTTGTGAGCGAGTCACCACAAATTCCCGCACCACAGATAATGATGGGCTCAATTACAATAAAGTACCACAATTTAAAACTTTAAAGTTAGATTTGGAAAATTAAATTCTATTAAACTGAAGAGACAATTGATAAATTCTCTGTTTTAAAAAAAAATGAGGTTTATGAGCCATTTGTCAATAATAATCCCAAGATATTTAATAGAGTCGACTACTTCTTGAATAATATTTTTTCTCAACACGAAACGAAAATCGCTTAACACGAAGAGATTTCTCTTCTGGGAATGAATAAAATACGTTAAATCACCAGCCGGGCAGGCGAGATTTAAAAGTTAGGTGAAATAAAAGAGAGGTGGTTTCACATGTTTCGTAGAAACCTTCAAACCTTCGGAATAGCCTATGACACGAGCCAATTTTGTTTATCTAAGCTACTTTCATCCTCATCCTAACAAACGCAACACAAAAACATCTCATCTCTCATCAGTTGGCTTTGAAATTTGGGGACGAGTAGATCGCAGTGTGAGTAAAAATCAGTGAGTTTGGTTTACGTTTTTCTTTTTAAATATCCATTTTTATTTTAGAAAATTTTACGACAAATTTGGGAAGAGTCAGGCGGAAAGTAAACTGCTCTTTCGCTTAAAATGAAGATGGAGCTGCTTAAGGTTGTTGATCAAAAACAGAAGACGAAAACGGAAATCTGTAAAGATTTAGGTCTTTCCAAATTTTGTAAAAAATTTCATTAAATTCTTATGAATGTTTTTTGTTTCATTGATTTTTATTAAATACATGCACATCCTTACTAATATTATAAATGCGAAAGTTTGTATGTATGGATGGATGTTTGTTAATCTTTTACGCAAAAACAACTAAATGGATTTAATGAAACTTTAAAATAATATAGCTTATACATCAAAATAACACACAGATTGTTATTTATAAAGATCTTGTGTGAAGTTTCCAAGCAATAACGATAATTGTCAAGTAAGTAGGAAAAATTCTGCCATCTGCAAGCTATTCAGGCGTGTTCTGCAAAAAAAAGCCAACGTCAGCATATATCTTTTATGTGTGAAGCAAAACTTTCCTTTTTGTTTTGTCTTCGCCAGGCGCTCGCTTCTAATTTATTGCTTTGATCAGTGTAATGACTATTTTTTTTTATTTAAGAACAAAACTAGATTTCGAAGGGAGAAGTTGTGTTGTCTCTCTTTATTTGAATAGCTGCTATTGATTTTTTTCATGGGTAATCCATTATCTCCAAAATAGTGAATCATAAATACAATAAAAATTGATAATTTATTTCTATGCACGTTTTTCTTATGATTTTACTATGCACATTTGGTGGTAACAAATTGATCCTTAATTCAAAATAAATACTTTTATATTTATTTGGTAGATAAATTTTTCACACTACATTTTTGGGAAAAAAATTGCTTAATTTGTTTGTGGTTAAGTAGAAATTATAACACTATAGTTTTAATTAAATGGGGGTTTGCATTTTTTAAGAAAAAAAATAATAATACCACAGTACTGTTTTTTTTTGGATTTTAAAAAAATCTACTAAAATTATGCGCAAAAGCGTAAGTCTAATCTTCCCAAAGCTCTAATAAAGTCGAGCTATGTAAGTAGCCACAACTTGCCGACATTTTTTTGTATTGTTTTTCATTGAATCTATATTTAATAATTTAAGAAATAATTAATAATTTAAGAAACGGCGTTGCTTGCGAATATTACAATTTTAACATAAAATAAATACAACAGAAAGTAATATTATACTTACATATATAAATTATTTACACTATTTTAAGTGTTCATTTCACAAAATTTGTAACAATGTGTTACTTTTGCTGAGAGAGATCGTTTGGGGGTGTTTTCGAAATACCCACAAGATTTAAAGGGGGAGTTAAAATCCTTTTTATCAGCTATTAGATTTACAGATTTAAAATTTTTCAAACATGTTATTTTTGGTTCAGCTGAGAGCTCAGAAAAAAACCCTTTTTTATTTTGTTTAATTTGCAATTCATGTAAAATTAACTCATTAAAAACTTCTTTAGCTTTTCATCTGTATTGTTTAATTTTTCAATTCATCCGTGCGAAGAACGGGTATACCAGCTAGTATACGTATATATGTAAATAAAAAAGAAGCATAATAATCTTACCTTTGTTGAATATGTGGAATTTTTTTACAATATCCTTTAACTTGGAAAAATATTTAAGTCCCCTCATTTTCTTTCAAACCGATTTTCACTGAAAAATGTTTCATTAAAATAAATGACAGAACACAAAAAAGAATTTTATCCTTTTACAAGCTGGGACGAGGAAGCTTCATGTTTTGAACATCTTCCTGTGATGTTCATGTGAAGAGGAAGGGTTCGGTGAAAGGGGTGTGGAGTGGGATATTTGTGTTCCTGCCCGTCTTAGTCTTCAGCATGTTATGGTCGAGGCAGGAGCGCGCTTTTGCCGAAGAGGCGTAAATCTGTAATGGTCGGTCGGTGATTATAGTTGAACGTGCCTTTCGTCGTCACTTCGATATTCCTCCACGACAGGGTATCAAACTCGTATGATATTAAAGGCCATATCGTCTATTTTATAATAAGTTGGGGGCCGCATGTTTACATCTTCAAGAAATCAATAAAATATGATTTTTACAATCTATTAAGCATTTATTGTGTAAAGTTCAATGTATTGTATATTATACACATGTAGTCGTTTTAATTTCATGTTAATTTTTAACTTATCAATACATCTTTATACGCGCGATATATATACACTAGCTAGAAAAAGTCTGCGTTCACGTACTATTGCTTACATGAACGAAAAAAAAAGTTTAAAACGGGAATTTAAAAACAAATTTTAATTAGTTTTTATTTAGTATATTTTAATATTCAGAATAACAAAATAAATTTTTGGCCTTCATAGATTTTAAAGTAAAACAGATTTTAGCGATACCTACAAAAAAACAAGTAAAAAGTTGCGTTCACTGTTTTAGTAGAAGCTTAAAAAAAATTTTTTAAAAGGATAATGAGCTTTTAATAGCATTTCTTTCGATAACCCCTGAAGTCGTTTCCAAAATTAACAAGTTTAGTTGTTTCTTCAGCGCTTTCTCCCATTTGTCCAAGAACACTCTTCCGTATATCCTTTCTAGATATATTGGGACGAATCTACACTCCAGAAAACCATGGTTTTCTCTCGGGTTCAGATCAGGTGACACGGGGCCAATTGGTTTTTTGGTATATTTAAAAATACCCAAAACTTAAAAATCCCAGTTTTTTTAGGGTGTGTCGGGTTGGAAAGGGAAAAGACGACCCAAGGCCGAGTTTGGTGGCACTTTCCTTTTAAATTTTTTTAGGACATCAATGAATCATATTTAATCAAAAATTGTTTTTGATACCCCAAATTCCCAAACCATTGCTTGCCATGAAACCCCCACACCAAAACTCCCCCGCCGCCGTGCTTCACCTTGGTATTTGGCTCATTTTAAAAGACTGTACAAGGTTATCTGATACCAGTTTATGATTTTTTATGCCAAAGATGTAAAATTTGTTTATTGGAGAAAAATTCACAGTCCTCCAGAACCCGAAACAATATGTATATGTTTTTTGCGTTTTTCTTTGGGTTTTTGAAATATAAGGTTTTCTACGAGCCCCCGTTTGGGATTTGTTCAAGATTTTTTTTGCAGTATCCGAAACGAATTTTTTTGGGTTAAACTTCCGAATGTTGTTCCCTTTTTGGGAATTCCAGTCAAACGGGTTTTTTTCATGACGCATAACAATTTCCTTTTTTCGATTGTGAGTTTAGAGGGGACGATTTGAAAGAAGTTTCGATTTTAAATTCCTGCTTTTAAAGTTATTAATAACACGTTTGATAAAGAATACTGCCATCCAACGGATATGGTTTTCCCAACGATTTTTTTCCATTTTTTCCACTTTTTTTCAAAATGTTTTTAAGCTCACAAATTACAAATTTTCCCTTCTTTTTTTTTTTTCCAGTATTGAATTGCTTCGTCCCACAAAAAAAAGGTGTTATTGCGTAATAATTTTCTTAAGCTATTTTATTTGAAAAAATGAATGAAAAACTTTGTTAACCTATAACGCCTGTTGAAAAAAATTCCAGGTATCAAAAATTTTAAAAATGGTGAACGCAGACTTTTTCTCCCTTCTCATTTGCGTGTTTTTGCTAAAAAAACCCCGTTTTTAAACGGGTATTTTTAATTTTAAAACAAATTAATTTTGCATGCTCAACATTTTAATAGTAAAAAATTTCCCAAAAAATTTTTGTTAAAAAAAAATTATATTTCTATTAAATTTTCCCCTTCCTATGAGTTTTTAGGGGAACGCAAATTTTTTAAAAATATATAAATTTTATGAGCGTTTTTATGTGGTTGAACTCCTCCCCAAAAGGCTGGACCGATTTTGATGACATTTTTGTGGGGGGTTTAAGTGGGGTTTGAGAATGGTTTTGATTCACAATTCGGTTTTGATATAGCAATTAATTAAAAAAATATTAATTAAAAAAACCTTAAAAAGGGATAATTGTTTTTCCCCTGTGTTGTTTATTCCGGGTAATGCGTGGCAAGAAAAAAAAAATAAGAAGGGGAAAAATTTTTTTTTCTCATAAGGTGCCCATTTTTTTTCAATGAAAAGGAGGGCACAAAAATTTTAAAAAAAAAATGACAACTTAAAAATATGAAACGTTTTATTAATTCAAAAAAAAAAAAGTAATTACGCTCTTTTCACTCTTTTGGGTTTCCTTTTCTTAAAAATATTTTTCATTGAATGTTTTTTTTTTTAAAATTTTTATTTTCTAATATATGGTAAAATTGGGGAAAAAAAAATCATTTCAATTTTCTAACACTGTAGCTAAAAAAATTAACATTCAATTTTTATTTCACCACCTTCACAAAAAATTTTTACCACCCAGAAAACCTTTTTTTAACTGCTACATTAGTTCCAAGCAGCAATAAAAATAAATTCAAAAGAATACCGTAAAATCCGGCGTATAAACCGGGTTGCGCACCCATACTTTCGTTTCATTTTTAATTTTTGATATATTCGCCGTATAACACGCAACCCCCCTTTTTTTTGAAGAAATCTGGGAAAAATTAGTATACATTGTTTTATGTTTCGAAGTCATTTATTCGAGGTATTATTCCAAATTTTTGAAAAAAATAGTATACTTCTAGAACTACATCTCTTTTAGTTCATAAAGCAAGTCTCATTTCTTTTCAATAAACAGTATTTCGATACAAATAGAAGAAATTTTTTTTTATGTTCATCTCTTTTGTTATTTTTAAAGCTATCGTTTTTATACCCGGCGTATAACGCGCACCCTTAAATTTCCCTCTTATTTTTTGTGTTAAAAGTGCGCGTTATAATCCGGATTTTACGGTAATTACGTTTTCATGTGGAATGTGTTTATTTTTGAAATGGCTTAAGTAATTACACACATCTTTTACCAATTTCTCAGCATGTTGATTTTCTAATTGTTCTAATTTATTAGAATTTAAATATACAGTCAGTCTTCTTTCTACTTCAAACAGACAATTGTCATCGATTTTAATATCAGACATTTCTTTCGATAAAAACTCAACGTAGTTTTCTATATCTGCCCAATTTACTTGCGGCAAAGTCAAAATATATCATCGAAAACTATAATTTCCTGTGATATTTGTTTCAGAATGTTCTTCGACATTTTGGAAATATATTTGATTCATCTCTGAATACAGAGATTAACAGATCAGTTTTAAAATATTGAAAAGGAGGACAAAAAGAAAGACACTTTTCGAGGAAGTACAGAACCTATAAAAGGAGGACGGTTGGTCACCTTATCGCAGGCCAATTATATACTGCATGTCCGAGAGTTGCCAAACGGAACAACATTCGAGCCGAAATTGACAACACCCCGGTTGATATGCATTAAAAAGTGACTCAAAATTTTCGAAATCGACTGCATCAGTGTATTGATGATGGAGGGCGACATTTAACAAACATTATGTTTAAAACAGTATAAATTCAAATTTCCAATGTTGTGTGGTAGGCGGAAAAGAACAACAAAGTCGAATGGAACATGCAGTGTGTTTTATTGCATTTTCAAAACAGGAAGTTTCCACGCCCCACCCTGTACTTATTCAATTTTTCAAAAGTCATTTTGAGAAAGATATCTAATAAACGTTTCTGGTTATCCATTAAAGCTAAAACATTTATGTATCATGAATTACTTAAAAAAAAAAATAGAGTTTTAATAATTATTAAAAATTTCTAATAAAAACATAAAATAGAATTTTATTTATTTGTGTATTCCCTTTTTATAGAAAGAAATGTATTGATTTTTGAACTGTCATAAAAATAGCTTCAGAGAAAAGCTGATTTATTATATTAGTTTCTGAAGACAAATGTCATTATTTTAACTTCACCTGGTTTACAAACTATTGCTTAATATTTTCCACCTATTGAATATATGTCTTTTTATTTTATCGGAAGGAATAACAATAGTAATAATAATAATAAAGCTTTAATCTTATCTATACATACGATTAACTGTATTTGTATTTCTCAAGTGGATGTTTGAACACGTACACGGTCTTTTATGCATCTGGCGAGAGTTATTGAAAATGTTAGAATGGGGTTGATAACATCACACAAGATTTATTTGTTCATCTTGCAATGGTTATACATTTTACGATGGCTTTTCGTAAATCTTCCAAGATAAACTGTTTTCAATGTGTTATCATTTGCGAATAGATATTTGCATAATATGCAGCTCAAATAGCAAAACCGATTCTTCCTCTTTTCGCCACATGGCAGTAAGAGAAAAAAATAGCTTAAACTTTAGGCTGATGTATGAACTTGCGAAAATCAATATTTTACTTACAATATAATTATTATTCGAAATTTGTTTTACTTATCATTTCTCTTTATAAATTTTGTTGTGAAACATAAAACATTTGTTGTGAAACATATGTTGTGAACATAGTTTTTAATAAATTAATTTTACGTGAATTACAATATAAACAACAACAAAAAAAAGCTTTTCGCACATCTCAGCTGCACACAAAAAAATCCATATTTATTAAGTTTTAAGTCTGTAGATCAGGGGTGGGCAGACTTTTACATGGCACGGTCTACTTTTAATTTTTTTCAAGGTGTTGCGGGTTGTGTGATGATGAACAAAAAAAAAAGCTCAACAATATTTGTATTATAACAATAATAAGTACAGAATATGTGTACTTACCTACATAACTACAGTGGAAAAACTTACTCTTTTGAAACTACGTTTTTAAGTAAAACGCAAAATACAAACATAATAATTATACCCATAAATTTATTAATATCAAATGATGCATTTTTAAACAATTCACAATACATCAAAAAATAAATAATTTTCACTTAAAATTAGTTCTCGTAGCTATAGTCTCAGTAGAAGGCTTAGTCTTTATATTACCCACCCCAATCTTAAATACCTTCGGTATATAATTACTGACTGCTTAACTTTCACTGGATTCTAAGTGGTCCTCTATGAAACGGGAGTGATATGTTGGCTTAAATATGTTCTTCGTTGAAAATGTAGATTCACACAGATAAGGTATAGTGAAAGAACGATGTTAAATGAATTGTAGTTTTTTGAAAATTGGGGTTCTTTACTTCGTCTATTAAATTCCAAAAGTTATTCCTTACAAATTACTTCTTTTTGAAGTAGAAAAGCTTCGTTTTCCTAGAGAGATAACGAGAACATATTTTTAGTTATATTTTTCACATCAACATTCCCAAATGGGTAACCCATGAATGCAACTTTTGATTCTAGTCTAGTAAATTCTTGAAAACGTCTCTGAAATTTGGGTTGCAGTTTCATTCACACAGTGTCTCTTATTCACGGGTGTTTCCATTATTTTGATAACCACCTATGTTTCTTTTAGTATTTGCGTCTAACCTTTTATGGGAAGGCGGTCGCCCCAAAATGTCTTGGCGGTCCACCGGTCGATCGCGATCGACTCAATGCCCACCCCAGCTGTAGATCTAATAGCAAGAAGTCCAGTGGCTGAGTGGTTAGTGCATCGCGCTTCCACACCACAGGTCCGAGATTCAAATCCCAGGCTGGGCAAGGTTGACTCAGCCTTTCATCCCTTCAGTGCGTCGATAAATGAGTACCAAGCTTGCTTGGGAATTTAACTCTGGGAGTTTCATGTCAGGCTGAACACCTGACCGGAGCATCTGCTCATGCACCTCAGAGTCCAAGGTTGCGTATACTGAGCTGGGCAGAGTAAGCCTTGGCCCTTATGAGATGTTGTGCCACTGAGTTAAGTTGAGATCTAATAGCTGATAAAAAGAGGGGTTTTTTTTATTTATAACGCCCCGTAACTCTCTTGTGGGTCAGGTTTTCAAAATATCTTCAAAGTTGATCTCTGATCAGCAAAAGTAACACATTGTTATAATATTTGTGTAATGATTGCTTAAAAAATAGTGTAAATAATTTATATCTGGATGTGTAATACGTTAATATTAATTTCTGTTGCATTTATTTTATGTTAAAATTGTAAGATTCGTAAGCAACACTTTTCCTTACATTATAATGGCGATTCAATGGAAACATAACTAAATGTTAGCGATAGAGCCAAGTTGACACCAGTTTTGGCGACTATGTTGACAATTTGCGATCAATTAAACGGTGCAAAAGTTGATATGCTGTAGTTTCGCCTGGTAAGGAGCTGCAACAAAGAGGACAGCACAAAAACCTTCTCAATAAAAAAAAAATACATACCATAAAATCCGGCGTATAAAGCGCACTTCTAACACCAAAAAAATAAAATCGAAAATTAAGGGTGCGCGTTATACGCCGGGTATAAAAACGATAGCTTTAAAAATAAAAAAAAGGATGGGGCTTTAAAAAAAAAATTTACTTCTTTATGTATCAAAACACTTTTTATTTAAAGGAAACGACTTCCCTTTTGGAAAAAAAAAAAGAGTTGAAATTTCCCAAGAAATATCCCCATTTTTTAAAAAGCCTGGGATAATACCTCGAATAAATTACTTCAAAACATAAAAAAATGTATACTAAATATTTCAGATTTCTTCGTTGAAAAGGTTGTTCATTATACGGCGAACATACCTAAAAATTTAAATTTCAGCTTGAAAGTATAGGTGCGTGTTATACACCGGTACGCGTTATACGCCGGATTTTACGGTATATATGCCAGTTTTCATAGTGATCGGTTGAACGTTGTTGGAGTGAAGTGTTTTCCCATTTTTTAAAAAAACACCCTTTTTATATATGAGATTTTTCCCATACCCATTATATTGGCCGTTCAGTTGTACTGAAAAACATTCTTATAATCCTCACCTTTTAATTTAAAAAGGACAGGACTTAAAATTCTAAAATTGAAGTAGAATTATCCTTTAAGCTCCCGTAACCTTCTCCTCCAAAGTGGATTTCACCAAATTTTCATTTTTGGTAAATCTCAAAATCAACAAAAAAATAAACATGCTTGCCAAATTTCAAGTCGGGAGTCTATTTTAAAAAAAAACGAAAATCTGAGACTATTTTTAGGGGGTTTTCAACTGAACAAAAAAACCCTTTAAAACCCAAAATTTTATTACCTTTTAGGTTTTTGTTGTTTTTGGAAAAAGGGGTTTTTTTTCAACACGCCCTCAGTAATCCCCCCTCATAGGAATTTTTTTAAAATTGTTCTCAACAGATCTCTATGCAGAAAAACAAAAAATTGTGACGGGCTCACCGTCTTTTCAACATGTCCTTTGGGTACTTTTTTAGGGGCCCAAAATTAATTTGGGAATTTTTTCCAACTAAAACCCCAAAAGGAAGCGTGAAGTTAAATGCAAATTAGATAGCTTATAAATAACAGAAGTTTCCCGTAAGGGGAAAAAGGGAATTTAGGGAATGTTATGTGAGAGATTGGTAATTTGTGAAAGGACGGCCAACGGAGGTTATTCCCAAAATAAAAACCCATAGGGCAAGGTCATTACATTGCACTCCCCGTAAAGAAAGCCACCCCAAGTATCGGGCCACGATTGGGTTTAAAGGGAGGGTTGACTATTTTTATTAGGGGCTTGTTTTATTATTGGAATTGAAATTATGCGGTTAAAATATTGATAGGGGGTCCAAAAGTGGGGTTTTTTTCGATATTACTTGTATTGTGTGCTTGTTCATCGTAGATTCTCACATATATAATCATTATCTAATCTCTTAAAGATTTAAGTTTTAGTTCTCTTAATAAAGTCATATTAAGAGTACGGCTACTTCTCAATCTTTAATTGACCCTACACCTCTAGCTCACGCAGATAATCTAAGGAGAATGCACCCCCTTTGGGGGATTTTCCAACCGCAAAAGATTTCAAGTATATGAGTCTAACAGTCCAAAAAACAGGAATTTTTATCTGTAACGCCCCTTAACCCTTTACTTCACCCTTTGGGTATTAATTTTGCAAAACCCGTTATTAGGGGATCCTTGAAATTGCCAAATTTCAAGTTTGTAGATCTAATAAATCTACCAATAAGTATTTAGACCCCCATGAAAATGAGGATGTCTGCGGTCTTGATCTACGTCACGCCTTTAAAACATAAAAAATTTCCCGTTGTGGCATTGGGGGCATGAAGATCCCCAAGAAATTCAAATTTTCTTTACTTTTCCCCAGAAAAGGCGTGGGTTGGTTTTGAAATTGTCCCGATCCCAAAAAGGGCACCCCCTAAAAGGGTTAAACATTCCAAAATCAATAAAGGGGGTTTTTGACTAAAAAGAGGAAGCCCCGGGGATTGTTGGAATATACTTTTTTTAATTTGGCCTCGAAACTTAGAGATAGAAAAAAAGAGAGTTCTGCCCAAAGAAATTCGGAAAAAGAGCACCAAACCGATGCTCCACATACTCTAGCAGCTCCAACTAACATCTGGGACTATATATTCTTTCTATGAATACTATCTGCAAGGAAACACTTTTGCTTGGTTCCCATGATCATGCATAAGCCTTTGATTACAATACTCAACCACGCTGCTCGGTTAAGGTGGTGAAAGGCCTTTCGAAACTAGACCATACATTAGTGGAAACGGGTTCTCTGGAGTATTGAATCAAAGTCCAATCTCCACCAGTCGGATGGCGGACTCTGGATTTGGCGCGTGCCTGGAAAACGCCTTTTGCCAGAATGCATTGTATCTACAGTAAAGTTTAGTGAAGGTCAAGTTATGGCGGGATGGCCTAATTTCTGAGTGAATGTGATTTATGAATGAAAAAATAATAACAAAAATAATAATAATCACTCACTCTAATTATTCCCCCCCCCATGCAAGCTTTTGTACTCGTTTAATGTGGCAACTTCACCCCTCATGATCTTATTTCAAACTCCTCTACCTTTCTTACTTTCTTCCAAGTGGTTATTTAAAATTTCTTTTCAATAACCGCAAGCAGGGATTTAAGAAGTAACGAGTAACGGACTTAAAAATAACGTTCTCTTAATCCTTGTTATTAAAGAAATTCATCCCCTCTCTCCTCTTTCCATCGAGATGCGGCAGTCGGTTGAAAGACGGACTTAGTTGTCATGGAGATGTGACGTCATTTTCTTTTCGCTAAAGAAACAAAATCAACTGGGAGAGTGGTTTCTCACTCACCCCTCCACCAGCGTTGTTGCGCTGCACTCAATGTGGACTGCTACTTATTATTATGTAACTTCAACAAATTATTCTCTGTTCAACTTATTATGATGAGTGGATAATAGAGTTTTCTCTAAGGTTCCACGTAAATGTATAATTGTTACCGTTACAGTGAAGTTATGGTCTGGATGCATTTCACGTGTTATGGATAGGGACCCTTGATCTCAATTCATAGTATGCTCAACTCCGACTCCTACTAAGCTATTCTAGATAAAAATGCTTTTCACGATTACAAAAAGTAGTGTATTTGTTATTAAAAAATTTTAATATAATTTACTCATTATATATAATAATATTAATTTGTGATCCACAAGGTCACCTTCCATGCATTGTATTTAATAACTAAGATATGTGCTTGCATTTTTTACACGAACTGTTGAAGTCTAAGTCTATTGAAATTATCTGCATTCACGTTTCATATTCTGTGTTTAATTGTTTTTGTAGCCGCTCACATGTTGAGGGAAGTATTTTTAACTTAAATACACTGTTCTGAATGGCATTAAAATGTTAGCTGTGTGAGAAACTTCTGCGTATTCTTAACATTTGCTACCTGAAATTTAAATGCTATTCTTGCTTAACTCTAGATTTTAACGTCCTCCCCTTCATAGGTGTTTTTCCTTTAAATAAAAAAAGAAGCATTTTCCATCACAAAACTATTTAGTTTTTGAAAACAACTTTTAAACAACGATATAAAATTATTGCTATAAAACCAAGAGAACTGAATCTTTTTATCCATTTCTAATTTTTTTCATTATTTTATTGTGACTCGTGGCCCCTTAAATATCCTCTTAAAAACCTGGATTCCGTGGAACACTGTTTGAAGACCATTGTTGTAAGGTTTTATTAATTATTGTACATTCTACCCCCGCTAATTCAAACCATCGATAATAAACCTCCCCTAATTAAGTATATGCTCAGCCCTAAAAAAACTTTTGATATTTCAAATAAAAACAAATGTTTTGGTGCTAATTTTTCGAAGTAAAATCTGTGGCTGCCCAGAATACAACACTCGATAATTCAAGTGATCAAAAAAAACCCTCTAATTCAAACACTCAATATCATAAATCTGTAGAAAAACAGGTTGGATTTTTGTCTCTGTCTTCTTCTCTTTGCTCCACTGAAACCCTCCCCCCTTTGATGGCCATCGGAGTTGACTCTGATAACTCTGGCAGAAGCTAAAGTGTCACTAAACAAACTACGCAACTTTTTTCTTCAAAATCATGTTGATGCGGACGTATTTCAAGCTTCACTTATTCTAGAAAAATCTACTGACAAAGTTGGATTGAATGCCCGAAAAAAAAAAAAGGTAACAGATTTTTTCATCAAAAAAAATTTTAATTATGTACGGTATGTACAGAGATGGCGAACCATTAGCCCGCTTGCCATTCATGGCACGCTACACAAAAATTTTTGGCACGCCAGCGATCAAAAAGGTTTGCATTTTATTTCAAAATACAAAGTTCACTATGATATTTCGAATAAATCGAGCGATCGGTTGCGGGGAGGCGGGGGACACTCGTTTGTTATTGTCTTCTTTGTTTCGTCTTAGACTACAATTGCTTATGATGGGTTTTTCTAGCATAGAAAACAATTTCCTTGTTACAACTGTATTTTAAAGTTTATTTACGATTTTTAAGTGTTATTTAACTTGTCTTGAGCAAAAGAATAAAAAAGGTAACTGTAACCGAGAATTTCAAATTTGGTGAATCTAGAAATATAGCATTATTAGTAAAGGTGACAAAGCGGTGTGTGTTTTACAAATATGTTCTGGAATAGTGGTATGCAGATTATCGTTTGTAAAATGGCATTTTGAACAAATACTCCTCTTTTTCAAAAAAAGGGGGAAAAGAAAATAATTAATTGCTTGGAAACCTTTTTGCCGTTGATTCCAATTCAGTTTGCATTCTACTAAAAGTAACATTTTTCAGTCCTAAGACAAGTTATTTGTCATCCACAATTTGTAACAACAGAACTCACATTAATGATACTTTAATTTGAATTACACGTATAACTAGAACATTTACAACTATACAGTACAAAAGGTACTTTTAGTAGTAAATAAAGAGTTTTGTGTTCTTAGTATTTAGTTTCATTTTTTTTCGCAATAATCACAAGTCAAAATTATATATACGTCTATACCTCATTAAACACTTTTTTGGAAAAAATGGCACGTTGATCCATAGAGGTTCGTAAGCCCTGTTTCACAGTAATTGTTTTTTATACATAATTGTATACTTTTAAAACAGGACTTTTAAATTTTGTATAGTATTTATACTGTATAAAATGAACTTTTTAAAAATACTTTAAAATAATTTTATACATGTTTGCAATTGTTCTTTTATTACATAGTTTCGAATTTAAATGTGTTGGAAAAAATTTCTCTTCGTGTATTTTGGGAGTTTTTTCCTACCCTCTTGATAATTCGAAGGTTTTCACTGGTTCCTCCAACTTCAAATTATTGAGAGTCGACTGTATTTAAAACATTTTAATTTTTTCATGAATGTTCTGTCGAAAAGTGATGAAAAGAACTATTTTAACTTAAATAAAGTCTTGTATCTTTAAAAATTCTTTCTAAGAGAATTCAGGATGCAAGCATTTTATCGTAGTTTTTTTCTTCCGCAAAAATGCAAACTGCTTAAAGATTTCAAATTGTGACAAGATTTATTATTCCAATAACTTTTTGATTACTAAGAAACTCCTTGAAGTGTTTGGAAGTTTTAGAAAACGATGTGACAGAAGTCTGAAATTATTAGAGTTATGAAGTGGGAAATGACAAATGGTCGTAATTTATTTTCTGTGGACCATTTGTCTTTTGTAAATGAATGAAAACACATCTTAAAAGTAAAGTTTTGAATGAGACAGATGTCCAAATCTGTTGTACAAAAATATGAAACTGATGACAAATGTTTTAATATTCAACTTCACACAAGAGACTTTCTCTTACTTGATTATCTTTCATTCTTTTCCTTAGAATTGCTCTTGATAAGTCTTTCAAACATTGTCATTTCATCATTTTTTAAAACTTCTTTGATGTTTTCTGCCAAAATATAATTCCCATCTTAAATGAAAAATTATGAAACCTCAGAAACATTTCCTTAGAGAAGAAAAGTAATGATGAAATACTAAACCAAGAATTGAACAAAAAGGAAATCAATAAATATACTTTATTTTTAGTTATTTATTTTTTGTAAATTTATTTTATTAAAGGAAATTAATATATTAAAAGTTTATTTTAACTTTATAAAAAAAACTAGCTGTTACCCACCCGCTTCACTGGGTATTTCACGATGTTGTATAAATATATACTGTTTATATATATATATAAATTATTGATATCTAGCCTTAAGAATTCGATTGCATTGAAAAATATATTTATAGCTCTAACTCTCTCTCGCCTCTTGATATAAAAAGGACATAAAAATTATAATATCTAATTTCTATTTATATCTAAAATAGAAGTAGAAAGATATTTTGCGCTCACTTAGCCACAATCAAGTGGCTTTCCGCCAAAGCAACTTTCAGTGGATCTCTACTCCATAAAATAAACATGCATGCTAAATTTCAAGTCTAAATCTAAGAGCAAAAACGGAATTTTTATCATCAATACACCGTTGAGAGCATTCTTAGCGGATTCCAATTCAACAAAAGAAACATGCAAACCAAATTTTATCATTATAGTCCTAGCAGTTCGAAAACGGGAATTTTATCTATCAATAGGCCCCAATAACTCCCCCGCTTTTCCCCCTAAAGTTTATTGCCGTAAATTCCATTCTTAGTGGAATTCTATTCAACTAAAGAAACGTTTCAACAAATTTCAAGTAAATGGGTTAAATTCAAAAACAGGAATTTTTCTATAACTCTCCTTAACCCCTCGCAACCCTACTCCTTTGGGGTCCGTTTCCGCAAAATTCTTTGTAAGAGGAACTCTATTACAAACATACCTTCTAATTTTCAAGCAAGTGGGTCTAGTAGTTGAATAGCGGAAATATTTATCTATTACGCCCCTTAATCCCCCTCAGTGACCCTTGGGGATCAATTTTCCCCAAACGTATTTTGTAGCGGATCTCTACACCATGAAAGGAATCCGCTTACCAAATTTCAAGACTGTGCGCCTAATAGTTTTAAAATGCAAATAATTACCTATAACGCCTTTATGCCCCTGCAACGCCACTTAGGAAGCGATTTTCACAAAACCCATCTTATAGCGGATCTCTACTCAATGAATGGAATCAGCTTCCTCAATTTCAAGATTTTACGTCTAATAGTTCAAAAAGCGATAATTACCTATAACGCCCTTTAATTCTCCACAACGCCACTTGGGGGTCGATTTTCACACAACCCATTTTGTAGTGGATCTCTACTTCTATGAAAGGAATCCGCTTACCAAATGTCAAGACTGTACGTCTAATTGTTTAAAAATGGAAATAATTATGCATAACGCCCCTTAAGCGAGCCTCAACGCCCCTTTGAGGTCGAGTTTTGTAAAAATTATTTTGTAGGGAATCTCTACTTTATGAAAGTAATCTGTGTACTAAGTTTCAAGACTGTACATCCAATAGTTTAATAACGGAAATAATTATCTATAACGCCCCTTAAACTCCCGTAACTCCCCTTGGAGTTCGATCTTTGCAAAATCCGTTCTTAGCTTATGTCTACTCCATGAAGGGAACCTGCCTACCAAATTTAAAATCTGTAGGTCTAATAGTTCCGAAGACATCGTGATTAGTCAGTGAGTGAGAGTCACTTTTCTCCTTTATATATATAATATGTTTTACTTAATGCTAAACCATTTTTATCACTATTTTTAATTTATTTACTTAAAAACTAGTTTTGATAACTGAAAACAGAAACTCCTCTGTTTCAGAAGAATATCGTGTTAGAGGGATATCTAGAGTGCCTAGACCTGCTGAGCTATAACCTCTCATCATTGGAAGTATGACTGATTTTGTGACGTTTTAACTCTTGCTCTTTGTTAAAATATTTTGCTTCGTTGTAGAAATGTACATTTTTTTAGAACTAATAAAAAATACAAATTTAATATTATTAGAGCGCATTAAGTACGAGAAAAAATTAATCGAAATCAGTACAGAGCACCGAAAAAATTAACTCATTTCGGATCGGGAGGTAGGCGAGGGGTTTAACCTGACTAATGGGTTTGTAGTAGGGATTGCAATACCGCTGTATTGAGATTCCGAATACCGGTATTTTGAGTCATTTGTACAATTTTGTAATGCCGGTTTTTACAAGTTTAAATAACGTTTTTCGGTATTTACGAGAAATATTTTAAATTATCTCCACTATATATGTTCAGGAATCTCCAACATAATTCGGTACAATTATCGAAGATGGTGACACTAATGTCGATAGTGAAAGGGAGTTGTCTCTTGAACAAAAACTACAATCAGCGAGAGCTACAAAAATTTCAACAAGCCAAAATACAACACAGAAATCAGCTGTACCCAAAACATTCCGACGAGAAATCGATTTATTCGAAGATGAAGGAATGAGAGGTAAATACTTGGAAAAGGTATAAAAAAAGTATCCTTTACTTTATTGTGATTCTTTATATACTGTTATAATTTATAAGTTACAAATTATTTTTTGCGATATTTACACTCTCTAATAAAACTGACAAATAAAACAAAGAAACATATCTGTGCTTTCTTTCGTTTTTTAAAATTTCTACTACTGGTATTAAAACCGTATCCCGGTATTAAGATCTAAAAAATACCGAATACCGATATGGAGCTTTTGAACCAATATTGCAATCCCTAGTTTGTAGCTAAGAAGGCCCCGATCAGTGAATACTAGAAAAAGCTTTATTAAAAGGTAGAAAATGAATCGATAAAAAAAGAAATGGCAGTAAAACAGCTTTTTTAAAAATTATAAAATATACTTCAAGAGGAAAAATTAATAAAAGGTAAAAATTTTGAATAAGATATCAGAATATGAATTGTTTCAGAAGAAAATAAAAATCCTTCCTGACTTTGAAATCGTAAGTTTAATAAATATTTGTTGTGTTGTGTGAGAGACTGAAAACACAATGGGTTCAATTCATGAAGTCACATGATAAAAACAAACACGTGTTTTCCATTGAATTCAAAACAAACATTAAACTAATTATACTTGCTATTCTATTTGTAAAACTCAGATAAAATTTCAAAATGCATATTTGGGTAAAAATGTTTAAATGGTAGGGAAAAAAATTATACGAAAAGATTTTTTTTTAATTAAAAAAAAAATTATATTTTATGTTTATACTTTTAAATAAAATGCATTTTGTATACACATGTATTTTTTAAGAGAAATTTTCTGCAAAGAGCAAAACTTGGCAACACCGGAGAGCGTGAATTGATTAGCTGGAAACACTAGATAGTTATTATCGTGTGACTATGACGTCGCATGAGTTTTTGAATTGATTGGGCTAGAATCACGTGGCTTTCACAATCATGTGATTATGACGTCACATGAATTGAGCCCATGGGTTAATTCTATTCGATTTCTAATAATTACCTTAATTTCTAATAATTGCCTTAATTATTAATAATTGTCTAAATAATCTTATATATATATATATATTTATTTAGCTGCAGATAATTCCATTCAAAAAGCGAATGACTGTACTAAACAAATTGCAAAAATTTAAAAATTTAATATTTTGAATGATTATTGTAAATACATTCTAAAATTGTGAAATAATCTATTTTCTAACACTTTTTCCCCAGAGTTCAACTAGTGTGCCTTTAACGACACGTCATGCAGATGGTTCCATGGTTGTTAAATCTCAAGTGGAGGCTCATAAGTCCTCATGTTGGCCTGCTGTGAAAATTTGGGTTGTGGTATACCAGCTCAAGTATCGACGTCGTCACTAGTTTGAGTTCGGACTCATGAGACTCATTGTAAATAGCTATAGTGTTGCTTCTTATAGTGTGATGTTAATAAAAAAATCAACGAGTAATTTTCTCTTGTTTTGAAAATATTTTACATATTATTCCTTCCATCCTCAATAGCTCGACAGCCCTGGGTGGACCTTGGCCTTCTCAAGAAGCCTTTTCCAGTCCAGCCTTCTTCCTGCTAGTGTTCTCAAACTCTTAGTTTTTAAAACTAGGAGATCATTTTCTAAGCCATCAGTCCATCTAAGATTTGGCTTGCCCTTTCTTCGTGTGCCAATTGGTAAGGCATTAAAGACTTTTTTAGTGGTGCTGTCTTCGTCCATTCTGACAATGTGACTTGCCCATTTAATTCGTTGTATTTTGATGAAGTTAACAATGTCAGATAATTTTATATGATTGATAGAGCTCGAAATTTGATCTTCTTTCCACGTTCCATTTTCCTCAGTTCCTCCAAAAATAAATTTTACAATCTTCCTTTCGTATAAACTTATCATGTTCTCATCTGTTCGAGACATAGACCATGTTTTGTAAGGCATTAGCCTGTGGGTGATGTCCTACTTCCAAGTTATCCTCGTGACTTAGGGGTGTGGGAGTGAATGAAGAACCAGGCGATGCCATAATCTTAATATCTCTTTATCAATATTTTAACTTAAACGCTATACAATGATAATATTTATATTTTAACTAAGCGGATCTGAGGTGAAGAAACACACAATACGTATTACCAAATAAGCGCGACCCTGATCACTAAATCTAACTTTACCGCCTATTCCTCTCAGTAAATACACAGTTCCTAGTATTAATTTGAACGATTCTACCTCTATATCCTAGGTAAGTAATAATACACTCGAATCCTAAATGACGTTGTGGTTTATCTCGTGTGGAATGGTATCCACCTTGACTTGAATGCTCTGGCACGAATAGATTAACTCCTGAATGTCAGATAACTTCTCTTACTTTTTCTTTGACATTAGTAAACACAGACTCGCATAATCACTTCCGAAAGGCCACATTGCTTAAGCTAAACTTCTGCTATTTAAAAGGTTCTTGATTTGTATAATCACGCTTCGCTTCTGGATTTGGTTGGAAAGAATTTTCCTTTTCGGCCCCAAAGAATACAAGAGGAGTTTTTAGTTGAAAACGCGATGAGCCCTTCACAGTTTCACATGCATAAGATAATACTGATCTTAAAGGACTTTTATACAATAGAACCTTTGTTTTTCTTTTGATTAAATTCAATTTCATATATTTTCCTGTTCCATTAAGACATGTATTATCCATAGTAATTGTCTTTTGGATTTCAGTAATACAATTGTTTCTATTATTAATTTCCGAACCTATATATATATATATATATATATATATATATATAAGTGAAACTATTAACAACTTTAAAATTATAATACTCTTCAATTTTAAAGTGGGAATTATTAAAACAGGATTTAGTGCAAGGCATGTATTTGGTCTTATTCTCATTGATTTTCAGTCCCATCCTGAGGACCTCTTTCTCTAAAGATAAAGCTTGTCTTAGTGCAGTGGGTGTTCGAACAGTGATATCGATGGCATCAGCACAGGCCAACAACTGAATTGATTTATTAAAGATATTTCCTCTGTTATTGATATTGGAATTTCTTACCACTTTTTATAATGTTAGATTAAAGAGAAGAGACGCTAGTGCAGCTCCCTGTCGAACGCCATTTTTTACGTCCAATGGGTCCGAAAGATCATTCTGCACCTTGACCATGATCTTTGTTTGGCTTAATGTCAGGCTTATCAGCCTCTAAAACTTATCAGGGACTTTAAACTCTTTCATGGCTGCAATAAGAGCCTTTCTGTTGATGCTACCATAAGCGGTTTTTAAAACAATAAAGAGTTAATGCGTATTAATTCCAAATTCCTTTGTTTTCTTCGAAATCTAATGATAAATATTATTAGGAAGTTTAAATTCTGAAAAAAAAAGCTAATTATCAATAACATAAAAATGAAAAAACAAATGTTTTTTTTTCTTTTCTCGTATTTAAATATGCCATGAAATATATATGCTAACATAAAAAGTGTCCCAAAAATAGCTCTCATGCTATGCTCAGCCAGATTCCTCGCTACTGCCTAGAAATATACCTGTGAGATCCACAATTTACGAGGAAAATACGGTATATGATAATGAATGAGTGATGATGTATGATGGGTCACCGGAGCATTTCTGTGTTCCCGTACGTGATTGGTTGTATCCACATCTGCTGTATCATACATGTGGGTCCGGTGCTATGGCTGCCACGATCGCCAGATTTTCCACCGTTGGATTTTTTTCCTTACTAGACAATCGAATGGAAATGGTGCATCGAGACTCAGTGACTACACAAATGGACAAAGTTGCGTGCATGTTGCTTGTACTTCGGTAGACATGGCGTTGCTGCGATACTCAAGTCTTCCTTGATATGCAAGGTGGGCAATGAGCACGACCTCTTTAAATGTTTACAAATACTGCTGCTGATGTGTCCAATACGGTGTTTTCCCCCCTTGTATCAAATAAATAATTAAATCCTTCAATGTTCCCAACTTCTGGATTGCCATTTAACGATGTTTGAAATTAAAGAGGTTCGCTTTTTGCAACATTCACTTTCTATGCAGATTATAAAACATTTCTCAACTTGTTAAAAAAATATCGTTTTATATATAATCACGGGCAAAATCAATGACAACAATAAAAGAGAAAATCTGTAAAATGCGAGTTATCATACTTGCATTTTTATTTTAAAATAACTCAAGAAGTTCAAAACTAGTATTTTTAAAATTTAATTATACTTCTTTCCCGTGTCTCGAGATTAATACCTATCCTTGGTAAAAAAAATAATTTTTTCCGAAAAAAAGCATTAATTATATATGTAATACATTGTCAATATTTTCCCATCCATTCATTTTCCCCCCTAGATTTTACTGTAATACATTTTAATAAAAGAAGAAAATATTGAAAAACATGCTGAAATGAAATAACTCTGTAAATACCAAAATAAAAAAAAATTAATGTAAAAAAACTTTATTATTTAATTTTCATAGCTGTTAACCTGTCACTATTTTTTTCTAAAATTGCTTTAAGTCTGTGAATGTTTTTCTTTTAGTAATGCGTTAACTTTTTGCAATCTTTTCAAGGGAATTTTCAGCTTACTCTATTTTTTTAGAAAAAGAGAGAACATCAAATTTTGTTTTGGGATTTAAATATTTTTGGATTTCAATATGATTTCCTGAAAATTATTAAACCTTTGAAACATGCTGAAGTTAAAAGAATTATATTTTAGAACGAAAATTTTATTTTACATAATTCCTATAAAAATAGTTGTAATTTTGTATTTGTATTACTGTTATAAAATATGATAAAAACACTGCAAAAACGGATTTTAATTTAAATATTTTGAGGATTATAAAACTTAAATTTCTTTTTGAAAATGGTATTCAAATTTTGGTAGTATAACTTTTACAAGCGAAAGTTATAGTTATAATTTAAAAATAAAACCTTATCTTCCAATCTCTAACGGATCTTCATTTGCACAATGAGGAGTGCATGGTCATTTTCGTGAGTGAGTCATTATCAACAACGCACTTTGAAGCAATGCATGTGCAAAAAGCAATGAACCCGTCAATTCTCAATCACGGTCAAATGATGAGGACGACACATAAGCAAGCACTCCACTCCGCTAAATTAAACACCACACCAACATGAGGACTTTGAGTCGCAACAAATTTTTCGTGTATCAGCCCCTTGTAACGTTTTCCCATCGCACAGCTGAAAAGTCGGCTTCTTTTTATGGATAGAACAACAGCGTTCCTATGCACACGTGCACCCTTAAAATATTGCGAGGTCTTGTCTTTGGTTATCACCCTGGCAACCTTTGACACCGTGAGAACCTCCTACTCCACCCAAGAGCCGGATGTAACTCGAGGATAAATATCCCGACCTCTACCCCTCCCGAGACCCTAGAGAAGGCAGACAGAAGTCGGTTGAAAACCTTCGAACAGGACAGATGTAATCTCCTCCCTCACAAAAACAGAATTTGGAATATAATGAACTTGTGACGGGCTCACGCGTCTTTTCTTTAACATAACCTCTGGGTTCTTTGACGGCCAAGATTAATGACAAATCTTTTCCAACCAAAATCCAAGAAGCGAAATGCGAGTGAGAAATGCAAATAAGATAGCTTTTAAAAGAACAGAAGTTTCAGTAAGCAGAATGGCAATTTAGGGAAAGTTATGTTTGGAAGAGATACGAGCGTGAATTGACAGCCTATCGTAAAGTTACCGGGATACCCAGCCATTGCTACAAGGTGCATACCATTGCACGCGCGCCCAGACGTTTCCGTACAGTGAT
This sequence comes from Trichonephila inaurata madagascariensis, assembly GCA_019973955.1. NCBI lineage: Eukaryota > Metazoa > Arthropoda > Arachnida > Araneae > Nephilidae > Trichonephila > Trichonephila inaurata. The sequence goes on from BMAV01028258.1 coordinate 63,949, forward strand.
TGAATCTTAGTTTGGATTAAGGTAGGACTGATTATTTGATATTAGGACTTATAATATTATCAGAAGTGAGAGTAGGCGGATAATATAATTATTTAGATAAAGTGGTCTAAGTTACGCGATTCGGTTTAACTATCACTGTGTGTGTTTGGTTCATTATAGATTCTCGCTTATATAAATTTATCTAAATTGTTAGACGTTTAAGTTATATTCTTAATAAAATATTAAGAATTTAAAATGTCTGTTCATTTTGAGAATCCCACACCTTTAGCTCACGCTGACAATCAAAGATATGGTCACCAAAGGAGGGCCATATCACAAACTAACCAACCTTTTAATAACTTCAATTTGTTAACTGTAATTAATAGCTGTGACGTAAATAAACCAATTACTTAAATTAATAAATATTACGCTACCATTATTTTTCTCAAACATCACACCCTGTACACAACAGATGTTCAATGAGATCATGACACGAACCAGGGACTCGTCAACGCCGCACATGAGTTCGTGACCATGGCTACACTAGGCTACCACATTATAGTGAGACGGATTCCTTGGATGGCAAGATCAGGAGTGAGCAGGTAGAAGCTTACGAGATGATATAAGCTTCTATCAAATCCCCCCCCCCTTCCTCGATGAATGACTAAGAATTTATACAGGAAAAAAGCGAGAAAAGCTCTTAATTCCTTTTAGGCCGATGATAATATATTTTTTTTTACCTAATTAGCTGCATTTTGGCAGTTAAATCTTTGTAGACACGACAAGTCCCTAAGTGTGAAAGCCATTTCATTGTTGGAAACATTTTGTGGTGGTTCCCACAATCAAATTTTTACGCTTGAATCTATTAAATTCAAGCTCTTATCGGGGGCTAAACATAACTGTGATCTTCAATTTTGCCGAAAGTACCGGAGCCAAAGTGATACTCAAAGGATCTTTTACATGCCACATAATCATATGACATGCGTGCTTATGATTGTTGCATCCAGAAAATCTATCGAATCTATCAGTCGATCGGGATAGAACTCACTTTCTGTAAGACTCCGAGTCGACCCGTCAATAATATAATAACATAAGCAGAAATCATGTTGCCAATTTAATTTTTGAAGAAGAAAAAAATTGCAATCATTGATTTGAAAAATTAATTAAAAAAAGCGTAAATCTGCAGCAAAAATTACAAAAGAATAAATTTAACGATAAATATATATATAGGGATAATTAAAATATGTACTGATCTCCAAAATGAATATTAAGAATAAAATGACGAGAGCAAACTTGGAAGCAACACTGAATTTTAAAGAAATCTAAAAGGAATTTTTAGAAAATTGATCGAGGTGTACTTAAAGCTCTATCATTTTAGTGGAGAATATTTCGAGAGAACGATGTTAACAGTCTTTCTCTTGGGAACCAAGATATTCAAATTTTCTACACCCATGACTTTTGAAAACCAACACAAAGTTAAGGATATATGCCGGTATAAAGATTATAGCTTCAGAAATGAAAGAAGAGATGTGAACACAAACAAGTAATATATATAAAAAAATTTTAACATCAATTCTCACATCGTTAGATAAACCTACTGGCGCCATCTGTTGCAGCTAGATGTAACTACGATAAAAATAACACAGAATAAATTTAAAATTAAAAAATTTAATTCTTTCATTTATATTTGAAAGAACTGTATAAACATCAAGTGTCATCCACTACAAGTTTAAAAAGATTTATTTGAACTTGAATGGATGAATAAAAGTATTTTATTAACGATTCAAAATTTGAAAAAGATATATATATACATAGGGAGAGAGATAACTAATAATAGAGCAATTGAAAAATTAGACTCTTACAAAGATTGGAATACTGTTTATTTCTAAGAAGTGACATATCTAATGAACTCGAATAAATGACTTGAAATTCTAAGAGTCTTGCGCACCTATATTTCAGGTCTTTGGCAAAAAAGAAGGCGCGCGTTAACGGCGAATATACCTAAACATTAAAAAATGCAGCTTGAAAGTATAGGTGTGTGTTATACGGTGGTGCACTTTATACGCCGGATTTTACAGTAATTACTTTTCGCAATTTTATTAACTAAGTAATATACTAATTTGCTAGCTCAGTTATCGTTCAATTAACCCATTTAAATTAATCAGGTCTCTCAATATATTAATGTCTTAAATGGTGGTACAACAAATAAAGCATAAAGTGTGGAGTTAGATGTTTATTATAAGAATATCAATTCACAAGTCTGTAATACAGATATCAGATGTCAAGATATCTTAGAAGTTCAAACATAGCTTAAAGAGTTCTCTTTTATAAGAAGACAAGCAATATTTTGAAAATAAATACAATAGATACCTATATCATTGTTCTTGCCCAAATATCCCTTTTCTGATGTGATCTTGATGAATATTGATGCTTAATCCACTGTAGTTTAAAGTGTTTGCTTTTACAGAAGACAAACTAAAGTGAAATAAATCATGGGGGATGTTCACAACCGTTCATATCAATAGATATTCTTATTCCATAAATGCCACTTGTCATATTGATAAACTTTGATATTTTCAAGCAAAGCTTTGATGAACTTTTAATTTGTATAATTTGCAATCTTTGCAGCTTAAAGAGTTCGCTTCCTGGGAAGACAAGCCACAGAGAATGAAATTCTGATACACTCTCTGATGCTATTATTATCACTAAACTTTTTCACAGACATCCCTTGTCATATTAAGCCATATGATCTTTGTATTTCAAGAAAGAACTTGATGGAACTTTTGTGTTTCAAATATTACAGCTTAAAGAATTCTCTTCATTTGAAGACAAGCCACAGTAAAAGAAATTATAATGAACAACGTTCATATCAAAAAACATCCTTGCTTTCATTTGAGTTCTGAGGTATTCTTGTGTGAGCTTTTATTTTTAACCACTGTCGCTTAAAGAGTTCGCTTCTAAAGAAGACAAGCTACAACAGAAAAAACAAAATTCCGATTGAAATTTATATCACTTCAATAAGAGCTTCTTGCTTGGTGAATGATAATTCCTTTTGCAAGATCCTGTAAATGTTATTTTTTTTTCAAAAGATGTTTTCCCCATTAGCTTGATACTTTTGAGTTCCAAAACAACGTTTTCCACGACGAAAGAAACAACAATCTAATGTCTCATATTGTTTCTGATGTTCATATCGGCAGAATTGCAGTTGCTCCTAAATTAGTTTTGATTTTCCGAAACTTTCAGATAAATTTTCATTTCGAATAGTGATTGGTGTTAGTTGTCTTCATTACATCATATCACTCACACATTTTAATTTGTAATGAAGTTACGGAGACCCACAAGAAATTGCCAGGAAAAGTAATCATTGTTTGCCACAATGTGTTGGAAATCATGGCATTTGTTTCCTGATATTGGATCATTTGATTTTTCCAACCACTTCAACAACTCCTTTAAAGGTAAGTTGAGTTTTTTTCTCAGTTTAGGAGCGTTAGTACCCTCATGGCCATCAATCACTTTTTTAAGTTTTCGATCATAGCAGCACGTCTTTCGGGTCTCATAGGAAGAACAGGTTTAAACAAAAATCCTGGCGACAGTACAGTAGCACAAGTCAAGGCAACGGTGAAATGCCAAAATATTTTCATTACGGCAGCGTTTCTCAAACTGAGGAGCGCGCCCCCCTAGGGGGGCGTGATAACTCTACAAGGGGCGCGTGAGCATATCAAAAAGTCGAAAACAAAAGAATATTTAAAAGAATTATTAATTTACTGAAAGTAAACAAACAAAATACATTCTGGCATGATAAAAAATACAATACACATTTATAAATGTATCAGTACTTCACAATGTATTTTATAATTAATTGAACAATATTAAGTTAAGATCAATTTTAATAATTACCAGTGACCCCATGGGCTTGTCATATATACATTTATATACAAAAATTAACACTTATCTTGATAATTTGTACGGTTTATAATTAATACCTTAACTGCCAAGATTAAAAGTTATATGATTCACTCCCGAATACCACTGTTTTTTCATGTAGGCGTGTGTATGAGATGTATTGGAGGAGGGGGGGGGATAAAAGGAGGAATAAAAAAAAAGAATCAAAACCTTTGAAATAAGTAAATCCTTCGCAAACACTGTCAGGGTACGTTTATTGCATTACAAAGCTTTTGGAATAATTTTACGGATAGAATTTCACAGAAAATATCGTACTTCAGAGAGACGTATATACACGTCCAGACCAATTAGTGCATTAGCTGACTTAGACGTTTATATATGTCGATCGGACTTAAGAGGTTAAAGTCGTATTGTAGCTTTAGCATCAAAGCATAGTATTATTGAATTCCAACACATTGTTATTGTATGGAGAAAGGAGGGCGCGATGAAAATTATGACTGAAAATTGGGTCACAAGAATTAAAAGTTTGAGAAGCACTGCATTACGGTGTTTTTATGATACTTAAGTAGAAGCAAGCTCTAGTTGTCCAAACAGAAACAAACTCAGGTTGTTCAATTAAGAGCAAAATCACATTATATAAGTAAAGACTAGTTCAAATTCACAGCAGTTTCAAAAAGCAACAAAACACTCGGTATTCCACAATAAAAATGATCATTCACACCATATTTTACTTTGTTGTTAGTTTACCATTGTTGCGATGCATTATTGTTAGCGAAATAATTATTACCAACAGTGAAACTTAATATGAAAAGAGATTCTTTATTTTGTTGTTACTCATAATGCTATAAATTGTTGATGCCACTTTTTAAAAGAAATATCTATAATTTTATAAATACACAAAATGGAAATAAGTTTTTAAAGCACAAGTCTAGAGTGCGCTAATTAAAGTCTGTGAAATTTATTTATACAGGTCCTTTTTTATTCTTTTAAAAATAAAAATAAAAAAAAGTGTGCACTTTATAGAACTTTTTTTCCCCTTTTCGAAACGCTTTATAATGCACTCAACTGATAGCATGTTAGTTCAAATACATTTTGGTTTTTTTATTTTTAGATGCTTATATAAAAAGAAACTAGTTCACAAAAAATTTAAATACCTATTTAACCTTTGAATGCATCACAACACTCTTAAAAGCACATAACATCATTTTTATTTAAAGTGTCTTTTACTACATGTTCTATATCTTGAAACGCTACTTTTGAGACTTGTTGCTTTCCTAGGTATTTTGAAAATCTTTCTTCTTTCAATACTTTGCGTATTTTACAAATCATATGCCGTAAAATCCGGCGTATAACGCTCACTTTTAACTCGAAAAATAAGATCGAAATTACGGGTGGGCGTTATATGCCGGGTATAAAAATGAGAGCTTTAAAATTTGACAAAAAATGAGCTTAGAAAAAAAAATTAAGACTTCTTCGTAGATCGAAGTACAGTTTATGTGAAAGAAATGGCATTCCTTATGAACGTAAAGTATTGTAGTTCTAGAAGTATACTACTTTTTTCTAAGGCTTTGAATAATACCTCGTATAAATGACTTCAAAACATAAGAGCATTGCGCACCTTCATTTCAGGTTTCTTCGTGAAAAAGGGGGTGCGCGTTATACGGCGAATATACCTAAAAATTAAAAATTGCAGCTTAAAAGTATAGGTGCACATTATACGCCGAATTTTACGGTACTTGTTCCACTGTATACAATCGGCTTCTGTATGTACAATAATTACAATATTGCATTATGACAGAATAACTCCTTCAAAGAGACACCCATGGTCTAGAACAAATTATACTCCATTGCAGATCATATTAATATGTAAGAATAATACCGTTCATAAATTTATCTTAAACATTAATAAATACGAACCATCCTTAAGCTGAAACAGTTCCATACAAACAAAATATTGTATATCAGTAACTCTTAAATAAAAATATTAGCTTCGATTACGCTATTAAAAACAGGCATGAAGCCAGCTGATTTCACAGTTTTTGCTTTCTTGAGAGTAGGTAAAGATGGAAGTTTCCATTCACTACTTTGTTGTTTTATGGTTGGATCATGGTAATACAGCCAAGCTTCGTCTACTGTGATAAAGCGTTTTAAGATATTGTTGCCTTGTTGTTCCAGTATTTAATCATATCAAAGGTCTCCGATGCAGATTTTTGCTTCCACTTGGACAACTGGGCGCGTCTCGTAGGCGCCCACAAACACGCTTCAGTTCGATCACATGATACTCAAGAATACGAGTCTGTACAAGCCATCTATTGGTAGCTTTTGTTAATACAGACAACAAACTTTTCTTATGCCACAGAAATTAACATTCAGATGAGTGGTTTTACGGTAGTATAATTAGTCTTATTACTTATTGAACAGCCTGCGTATATGAAAAAGTCCTACTTTTAAAAAGAAATTACAAAATGAGTATCGATTAAACGTAAAAGCTATCTACATCAGACCACTCAAACCAATTTCATGAAGGATTAAATATACTGTAAAAGAAATTACAAAGCTTATATTACAGATAGATAACATACATAAAACGACATACGTACATAATTGAACAACATGCACTACTAATACCCACTATCAATAACCATGCGCTACTGATTTTAGAACAATGCATCCATCCCATCAAATAATCATAAATATGAAGCAATTGTTAACTTGCAATTGCAGCAAGTTTACATTGACTCAGTCAAAATGCTATCTGAAACAAATAAGTATGGTTTATTTTAATGAAACTACCATTAACAATTCAAAATAATCAAAATATGTCAAAAATGCTTGACTGAATGAGAAATGATAAAATTAACATTTATTGAAGTGAAAACTATTTAAAATTGATACATAGGTTTAGCTTAGATAAAAAAAATTAAATTTGTGTATTAAGCCACACACAATTTATATAGAATTACTGAAAAATGGTAAGTTCATTGTAAATATTCGATAAAACTCAATCCTAAACAGGTCCGAACACTAAAAATATATGATGCTGACTGAAGTTAAATATTATCCATAACACTTTTTATAATTCAAACCAATTTATTTTCAGAATAAATAAAAAAAGAAATCACAACCTTAACGGATACTTACGTAATAGCCCGACGACCGTTTTCGCCCAATCAAAAACCATCACTAAATGCCTCGTATGAATTTCGTACATGCTCAAACGCGATGACCTTGTTTTTTGGGCAAGTTCTTCATGATCTAACCGAAATCGTTAATGGGGTAAACCGTAAGTACCAATAAAAGTTTAGTTGAAACTAATTACCATAAAATCCGGCGTATAACGAGCAGTTTTAACACAAAAAATAAGATCGCCAAAATTACTGACATCCGTTTCTAAAATTTACTTTAAGATCTTTGTTAGTGCTTAATCCTAGTGCCTAATTCTTGTAATCTGACATTTTTTTTACAAAGTGACCATATGAATTAATTGCCTACTGTGGTATTACGATAGTCAAAACATTCTCAAAAATAGCTTCAAAATCTAAAATAAGGGCATTTAAATGTTTGACGTAGGTTAAAACGTCTTTTTTCCTGTTAGATTGTCTGTGACAATTGAGAAACTAGAAAAATTTGCGACGTCCATTATTATACTCCTTTAGCTTAATTCTGGCAAGAAAGGCTGGAATGTGGTCCTTGTTTTAATAAAATTTATGCTGTAGACTTATAACTGCAAATTAACCTCATTCAATTTAGTAAATAAGTCTGTTAAATAGGTAAGTCTGTTTTCCACTTGATTAAATTTCCTTTTAAAATTGAAGTCACGATCTGGTTTAATGAGAGCCACTATTGTAGACCCCCATCAACACCTCATGGACCCCCAAATTATTTTTTTGATGACGTGGACCCCTTACAGCTCGTCATAGACCCCTCGGGGTCTATATAGACCACTTTGGGAATCACTGAGCTAAACAAAGGAAGGTTTCGTTGGTTTTACATTTTTTGTCTGATTATTGAAATATTTTTACAGTCGTTTAATGCGCAGGACGTAAATTTTTCATATATCTAACAAATATTGAACAATTGCGAAAATCAGAAAATAACGAGAATCCAGAGAAAAACATTTCTTTTTTTCCCACTCATTCAAATGCATTTTATAATCATGCTATGGCAAGCAATAATCTTTATTTGAAGAGAAAAGGAAGCTACTCCATAGGAGTAAGATACACTCCAGAATTCGTGGTGACGTATTGATGATAGCCATTACCGAATTTTCGGTTTCAATAGTTGAAACTGAGTCATAGTTTATTTTATTGCACATCGTTAAAGTGAGAATTGATTTATCCTTTTTTATTCTCCGGTACTTTTTTTCAATTTTGTTTTGTTGCGAGTATTTCATATTTTTCATGCATTGCCAAGTATATAATGTTCTTTCAAAAACTCTCTTCTGTGAACTGAAAAAGATTGCGCAGTGTCTTTTTTTATTATTATTTTTTAGTACGCTTTTTTAAATGTGACGCTTGATTTGAAAGCTTGCGTCAGTTATGATTTGTATATTTCTCTTAACGACGGTAATATCCATCTTTATTTATTTATTTTTGGTAAATTTCTGCAAAATCCGGCGTATAACGTGCACTCTCAGCACAAAATACAAGATCGAAATTCACGGAAGGGCATTATACGCCGCGCGGGTACAGAACCGACAATTTTAAAAATACAACAAAAAGATGAGCATGAAAAAAAAATTAAACTTCGTCGTAGATCGGAAGTACAATTTATTTAAAAGAATTACATGCCTTATGAAGTTAAAGAGTTGTAGTTCTTGAAGTATACTGTTTTTTAAATAATGTAATATTACCTCTAATAAATGACTTGAAAACATGAGATCATTGCATATGTACAATTCAGTTCTTCTTAAAGAGCCGCGTTATACGGTGAATATACCAAAATAATGCAGCTTAAAAGTATAGGTGCGCGTTATACACCAGATTTTACGGTAATTCCTGATTTAATTCATTTATCGGCCTAGCTTCTGAGAACATTATTAAAGCATTTAAGAACTCTAACAAATAAAGGAGCTGCCACTTTGTTTGGATGGAGTTGTAATTTTTTTTATTATTTAAACAGCATTTTGTTATTCAAATTGTATTTTTATTATAATTCAATTGGATTTTTATCATAAATTGTTTCTTTGTATGTTTATTTATGTTCATGATGAAATTAGGAATTTCAACAAATCCCTGAGGGAGATGTTAAAATAACGTCTCTTCAAGGTCATTTCTCTGATAGAAGTATGGGATTTGAACAAATCTCTGATCTGTTTCAGTGAAATGATGAAACAATATTGTCAAGAGTTTAAAAATGTTTATTTAACAAATTATGGTGCATTATTAAACGTAGAAATACAACAATACGTAGCAATACAACAATAGTCAATGAAATACAAAGAATTTATTCGAAACTAATTAATAAATAATTAGAAAATTAGGCTGATATTTTTTTAAGTGTAACATCTTTCCTCTCGGTTGCTTACGCACTAAAATATCAATTTCTGTGTCAATCCTACGATGCCATTTTTTTTAAAGATATGGGGTTGATATTTAGGGGATCGATAATACTACCTGTTTGGTTTGAAAGTACAAGGACTCGACCCCCAGGTGTCTCCTCCCCCCTGGACAGCATTTTGACAATGCAAATCCTGACTAGTTCATTTTATCATTTCACTGAAACAGTTCAAGGATTTGATAAAATCACTTACGTTGGTCAGGGAAATGACCTTAAAGATACGTTATTTTAACATCTCCCATCATTTGATCATATTCCTTAGGGATTTGATGAAATTCCTAATTTCGTCATTTCTTTGCGAAATATACACTATGCTTGATTTCTATTCAATTCTTTTTATGTACAATTTCTATTTAATATGTATTTTGCATAAAATATTTAATTTTACTGCCCTGCCTTTTACCAATGCAATCGACTCCCAGTGGCGTAAAGAAGAATATTAAGCCCCTGCAAAGTCAGGTTTTGGGCTCCAAGCTCGATCTTACTAAGAGGCAGTGGCGGACCGCATACCCTCGCAACTCCAGCATCTCGGCAGGATTCTTGGGGGCCCAAAACCTGACTGACGTCAAGTACGGCTTGGGGCCCCAAACTTGACTTTGCAAGGGGGCCTAATATTCTCCATTACACCACTGGTACTTGACGTCAGTCAGGCTTTAGGCCCCCTAGAAGCCTGGGCTCCCCGCGATGCAGGAGTGTACATTATGCCACTGTCGACTGTATTTAGCTTTTGCGCCATGGCAACATATTGTTTATTTTGAGTTGTTGGTGTAATACAAGCTGTGCGAAATGTTTTGTTGCTGCATTACAGTGGTGTCAAACTCGCCTCCCGCGGGCTGCATACGGCCTACAACGATCATTTTTGCCGCCCGGTCTGTATGTAGGTACACAATAGTATATAACACATTACCAAAATTTCTCCCGAAATAGGGAAGATAGTAGCAGAGAAAAGAGGCCAAGTGTCAGAATGTGAACATTAAAATGTTCTTGTTCTTTTATTTATGTTTATTTTTATTATTTTTCGAAAAAACCCCTTTCTATGATATTTTTTTTTGCGCATCCTGTTAAACATTATTCGTCTGGCCGAAAGCCTTTCAATTTGACACCCTTCATTTGTCTCTCTCTAGGAGGGTTTTGCCCAAAATTTGGCTTTTGTTAAATCTTCCTATGTGAAATTAATAAATTTGAGTTTTAAAAACAAGAGTCTTTTGGGGTTTCGGTCGGGACAAACATGTGTTTAATTTTTCCTACACTTTCCAAATTCGTCAATTAATTCAAAACATTTTAACATTGTTTGTTCATGTTTTATCCACTTTTGTTATAATTGCTGAGGGCAGATAGATTACTTTTTTCGTGCTAACCTTAACCCTATAAAATGGCAACGGATAGATTGGGGCCCCTTAAATCGGGTTTTGGGCCCTAAGGATTTTTGAATAAAAACTTAGCATCATTAGATTTGGGCCCCCCCAAGGCAGGTCGACGCCACGCCCCATCCCAGGGGGGCCCCGAAAAAAAACCTTTGCAACCCGGGTTCGGTTTGGACCCAAAACCTGATTTTTTGGGGTTTCCCCTTATTGTTACACCACGCCTTTTATGAAATTTAACTTTTATCTTGTTTTTTGCCAGTTTAGTAATTACAATGAATGATTTGTGAATTATCATTACAGAAAATAATCACATTGCTTTTGCTTGTCTCTATAAATTTTTCTTTTGGTTCAGAGAACGATTTTAAAACATTTATTCTATAATTAATATTATTTCCATTTTGAATTTCCAAACGGAATAATAATTAGCATTAAGCTTAACTATTTGAAAACTAATTTCTTCGAGAAAGGATATTGTTGTGGAAATTACACTTAGAAAACTTTTAGTAGTTTCATTTTCTATCAAATTTTTAGTTTTCGTGATTAATTTTAGGGTATTCTGTAGTTTCATCTCAGCCTGATAATCTTTTGGTTTACGCAATGAGATTTAAACAGTACAATATCAATTTAATTGATTATAGTATCAAAAAAAATTTCTTATTTTATGTAGTTGTAGATCTCATGCAGCGTTTATGATCCGGCTGTGTATTAAGTATCCTTAGTGTATCCAAGAGGGTTAATCAATAATTCAGATGGCTTTTGTTGTGGAAGATTTTCTTTTTTAGTTAAGGTTAGAATGATGAGAAGTAACGTGATTTAAGGTATCCGAATACGTTCGGAACCATTGATTTTCGCCGAAATGGTTAAATATGTATTTCGTGTCACTTAGTTTAGAAAATGTATATAAAATTGTTTTAAGAATATTATTGCAATAAAAAAAATATTTAAATACAATATTTTTGCAAAAATTTAACTTAGAATAACCTTTTTTCAAAATGTTCTTCTTTTGTGAAAATACTTCGATTATAATGTCTTTGCTGCAAATAAGCTCAGACCTTAACCTCTGTGAGATATATCAGTTTTTGGTTTAAATTGTGCGGGTTGTCATTTGAAATATTAGGTTTTCTGTTGGGTATACTCGTCATGAAACGTGGGATAAACTCTTCCTGGTAGCCATTTTAAAATTCCGTTGGAGGCTTTCGGCGCAGGGTCTGGGCTATACGGACAAGAATGTGGTATGATGGAATAATTTTGGAAGAAATGATTCGATGTTTTCGATGAAGTTTTAAGGTGCGCAGATCATGGGGTTTCCAGGGCAATTGGATGCATGTCGGCGAATTTTCCGTGGTATAGCGCATTCATTTTAATATGCTTGAATTATATGTATTTAAACATGTATATAAGCTAAGTGTAGTAGCAGAGTTCCAACTTTCACGCCAAATCGCCATCCACAGCGTCATCTAGTAGAAAGAATTAGATCTGGTGGGTTACATTTACGTATTGGTAATTTACATCAAAAAGAACTTTATGTATGTAAATGAACGTGATGTCAAAATTATATTTTCTAGCATTCGCAAAAAGAATTTCTTAGATGGAAAAGTTGCAAGTGTTGTAACATTTTTTGAAATCTCAACAAAATGGATCTGTTTTTTTAAATAACTTGCGTAGGGCTGCACGTCATGTTTTCTTTTTTTTTGGAGAGTCAAATTTAGGTGACATCATTTTCTCAAACCTCGACTGAAAATGAAGTTGATTTTAACTAAATCAACAGTTTTTTGCTCACTTTGTGATCGTGATTAATAGCACAGCTAAGTACAATCACTATAAAATATCTCTATAAACATATCTCTTTAAAATTGTGAAATTTGTGGTCACAGTACCTAATAATGTAAGTGTCAATTTTCCACATTGCAAAAAATATTTTAGTCATCACTTCGCCAAGTGATATGGACTTTTTGAAATTTTTTCCCAGAACTGTTATGAACCCCTTTTTCACCCCATGACCATTCGACGTTGAGTTTCGAGACACCCAAAGTGCGCTATCGAACGACATAGTGGCCTAATACCAGGAGTTATAATTTGGGGTGCGATTTCGTATCATGGACGATACAATTTGCTACGAATTGAGGGTAATCTCAATAGCAGCATGTACGTCATTGAAGTGCTACAGCCCGAAGTCGTTCCCTTCCTTCAAGGCATCCCTGGAGCTATCTTTCAGCAGGATAATGCACACCCACGTGTTGTAAAGACTGTTCGAGACTTCTGTTCAGCCCAACACATACAACTTCTCCCTTGGCTCGCTTATTCTCCGGATCTGTCGCTTATTATGCACGTGTGGAATTTGGTTGGTTGGCGTCTCACTCGTGATCGGCTTCCTGCAGCTTCAAAAGACGAACTTTTGCTGCGCATGCAAGCAATATGGAATACTCTTCCACAAGCAGGCATTCAAAATCTGTTTGACTCCATGACACATCGTATAGCAGCACTTATTGCAGCGCATTGTAGCTAAACCAAGTACTGATTTCGGACACTCAATATTTTTTTGCTTTGAAAATTTCGTCATTTATTTGTACTAATACAAGTCGTTTGTACATTAAATTTCATTTAATTCTGATGATTCCTTCATGGTGTTGCATTTTTTACAAACAGCAGTTTATAATTATAATACAAAAATGTAAATTTTTCGGATGACAGTATTCTTAGAATCAATTCTATAAAAGAAGCATCATTCATACCAAAGAACTTTTATTCATTCCTTTTATTGCAAATGTTCGGGAAAATATTGTTTAAAAAATGGGGTTTTTTTTGTAAAGGCGATTGAATGTCAATCACAAACACAGTATACATACTGACCGTTAAAATGGCAACACCATGAAGGAGAAACGAGACATACATCAAATTAAAATGGAGGAAATAAGACACAGGAATAAGCAAATGATTAGCATTTAAGCACAATCCAAAGCAGCAGGAGGACGAAACGGTATTAAAACCATCGCCGCATAAAAGGAAAGTTACAAAGAGATGGTTTCACATTTGAATGCTGGTTGTTTGTGAGAAACCGGGTTGTTCTTTGAATAAGAAGTAAAATGCTACTAGCAGTTGTTAGAATCATAATAATTAATTATAAAAATGAACTAAGAGCAAAAGTGGATGACATAATCAAAATGGCTAATAAAGGCTTATATGGGATGAGAAGACAATTAAGATCTAATTTAATTGCAAAACTAAATTAAGAACTTACAAAACATTAACATTCTCTGACTTGCCGTATGAAAGTGAAACATGGACCTTAAACAAAGATAAAACGCGCTCACTGGACGTATTTGAGAGAAACATTCTCAGAGCTATCTTTGGCCCAGAGCAGGAAGGGGGACGGTGGAGAACCAGATACAACTTTGAACTGTACAGGCTATATAGGTTACCACAAATAACACAAGTCATCTATTAATAGATTAAGATAACTCTGTCATATTAGGAGAAGCTCGAAAGGTAATCCCGTGGATATCTTGACATTTAAAAAATCTGAGGGAACCCGAGCTAGAGGAAGACTATCAACTAGATGGTTGGATGAGACATTGAGAAGACCTAACTACTTTGAAACTAAAAATTTGAAAGGAGTCCCCGAAAAAAAGAGGACGCTAGAAGGAGCTCGTGGTTTGGGCAGCCAAGGCCTGTAAGGGACTGTTATGCTTTTAAAGAAGGTGTCAGAATGCGACTACGACAGGATCGAGAGTTCGGTTTATTGTTCTGCTGTTTTGCTATTCACATTGGTCGACTATTATCCCACGTCTGTCATGTGAATATAGAAAGTTTGAGTTCAGGAAGATCATGATGAAGGCAATGCAGGAACTGTACAGACTCTCGCCAGTAACGTCCAGATCCTACAACCATATCAGGAAGTGGGATTGTTGACAGCACGGTGAGTATCTACACGGACAGTGGAACGATGTCCAGAACAACACGGATTTTGCACAGCTGCCATTATTTTGGCTTTCCTTGACAATGCTTAGCGACAGGGGTGCTACCAAAGACAAAACTGGATAAAGGAATGTACCACGTCCCGGCAAGTCCTGTTTACGTGTGCAGTATCAAGGTGAAGGTTTTTGTGTCTGAAGGAACCGACAACACACGTGGCTTGCTTACATTCGATATAATCTTACAGGCTCTACACCTGGTGTGACAGTATGGAAAGCCATTGACTACACCTTCCGGATGATCACTATTCATAATATAGGATTCTTGATCCTTGCGTCTCATTGGCTGTTAGTACCTTCTATTGAATTTCATTGGTCGAAAGAAATGTCTTCTCTGGCATTTCTTCTGTTTACTTAGAATTCCACTCTGACCAAGGTAATATGTGTATTCGCGCGAACTTAGTTTTTAGTTGTTGAGGAAATAAAGTTTATTGTTGATAAATCATTGCCATTTTACTTTGCCACTCAACACACCCAAACCTCTTGTTCAGATAATGTTACATTGTCGGTTTTTGGGGCGTTGGCGGGCTCGTCTTTGGGGGTTGAAGATGTTATCCTTCAACAAGATGATTCAAAATCGTTTGTTGCCTTTCATGTTCTCTCCTACCTAGACGCAGAAGGTGTTCGAGATGTTTGGGACGGGATATTCTAAGACCTCTCACTTTTTTTAAAAATATCTGGCGAACTGTGAGGCGGGGTGCGACCCATCCCCGGGAACCTCAAAAATAATTTGGGGGTCATTGAAGTTCCCGGGAAAAGACCTGTTTTCGGTCAAACCCAAAACCCCAGTTAGATCGACCCCAAGGGGTTGAAGCCATTTTAGTTGCAAGCAGCAACTGTGTATAATATTTTCGGACTCTGCATATTCACAAAATTGTTCACGAATTTACTATATGTTTTGTATTCGCACAATAAGTAAAACTTTCTTGTTTACTTTCCTACCTGGGGTTCATTTTAATTCAAAATTAATTTAAAATGGCATTGGTCAAAAAAGGGGTGATGCTAGGATCATTTGGATTCTTGAAATATTATGATTGGAATGAGGAAACTGATTTAAATGAAGTTTAATAATTTAGAAACACAAATAAAAATGATAGCTTAAAAATATGTTTTAGTTCATAAAATTAAAAAAAAATTTTTTTAATTTATTTTTAGAAATGAGTATTTCTTTTGCATGATATGAATTTCTTGTAATATATTTATTTTGAAATTACTTAATTACACGTTATTGAAACAAAATAAAACCCTTTTTAATTTTATGGGGTCGAAAAAAACTATTTTGCTTTTTGTATCTGCTTTTTTAAAAATTTTTCCATATTGTTATCATCAAACATTTTTCTTTTTATATTATCAGATAATTCAAAACATAAAGAAAGGTTTTAAAGTGTATAATTTCTAGCTTTCTAATATTCTTCTTCCAACTTGATTTTCTTTTCGAAGTTCAAAATCTAAGCTTTCAAAAAACATTATAAAAAAGTAAATTCATTGTGAAAAATCTCTAAATATGCATAAAAGAAAATATGCACGAAAACGGTTCTTCAATATCTACGTAACACACTTTCAGTAGAATTTGTCTTCATAAATCTATTGTTAAAATGAAGAAATATGTTTCAAATGATTTCTAAAATGTGTTTTTGAGATAAGTGGCTTCGTAGCAGTTTCTTAAAGTTTTTTGAGTCAAATATATTAATGGTGTAGTAAAATTCGTTTAATGTTAACATGTGGAATGCAAATTAAAAAAAAAAATCATTTCTTAGAATTTGATTTTTGAATCAATCGATACAACACCTTATATTTTATAAAAAAAAATTTCCAATAAACAAACAAATATAAGTCAAAACAATTGGGAAAAAAAGAAGCACGAACTTAAATTAAATTACAAATCACTCTGTGCTTTTTAAAAACGCCCCTCAGTGTTAACAAAAAATAATCGTTTAAACAAAGAAAAATGAACAAAAATTTTGTTAATTTAATACAAAAGTTAAATAAAATTTTATAAGGTTCAGCTATAATTAAGGTTTCTGTTTTTAAAAAATTAATTTTCACTATAAAAAAAATAATAGAAAGAAATTAAAAAAGCCTCCCAACAGTTTCAAAAGATATTTATTATGAAGATATTTTTTTTTTTTTTGTTTATTTCTTAATTTTACACTTGTAAATTTTTAATTAATTTGTGTTTAAAAAACCCAAAAAATCCCAAAAAAAGGCAGAGTAAAAATAGGCTTAAACTTCGAACAATCTTCGAACAGAGTTTGAATATGCATTTATGGCAAATGGAGTTGGTGAAGCCGGAATATATGTTGATCCATAGTAGTTAAGAAAATGCAAAGCTGATAATAGGGCATCCAACAAAAGATTGACATCATTTGAGTTACATGTTCCAGATTTAATAAGCGAACATTCTTCCTACAGAATTAGAATAAGCACTCATAGCAGCCGGAGTTGGAGAAGGTGCAAAAGATGATGATCCGTGGTTACTTAGACAGTGCAAAGCAGCTAACAAAGCATCCATCAAAACATTAACATTATTTGGATTGCATGACCCTGAACCAGAAGAATATTGTGATAGCATATTGCCAAACATTTGGTAGTTAAAACCAGATCCTTGCATAGCACTCATTATACCATTCACCATATCGGGAACACGCGAGCTTGGATAATAAGATCCGCCAGAACCAGGTCCATAAGCTCCTCCAGGACTTCCAGGTCCATATGCGGCTCCTCCAGCACTACCTCCAGAACCATAAGTTCCACTAGATCCATAAAGTCCTCCTGAACCTCCAGGTCCGTAACCACCAGGTCCTACGCCTCCTGGTCCAGAACCACCTCCTACGCCTCCTGGTCCCGCACCTCGGACTCCAGCACCACCAGGGCCGGAACCTCCAGCACCACCGGGTCCGGAACCTCCAGCACCACCAATTGTTAATTCTTCTGAAATCGTTATCGGGCCATCTGCACCATCAATTGTAATATCCAAGTCTTCTATGACTGTTGTACCTCCGGATCCTCCTGCTCCACCTGAACCTCCTGCTCCTCCAGATCCTCCAGCCCCCCCAGGTCCAGCTCCACCAGGTCCAGCACCGCCGGCTCCAGAACCACCGGGTCCGTAACCCACAGGTCCAGAACCACCAGGTCCGTATCCACCAGGTCCAGAACCACCGGGTCCGTATCCACCTGGTCCAGAACCACCGGGTCCGTAACCTCCAGGTCCCCCACCGGGTCCATAACCTCCGGGTCCAGAACCACCGGGTCCGTAACCTCCAGGTCCAGCTCCACCGGGTCCATAACCTCCAGGTCCAGTTCCACCAGGTCCTACACCTGCAGACCCAAGAAAGTACGAAATCAGCTTCAACACAGGAGAACAAAAGATATACGCAATGACAAAACATTAGTCTATCGATTGACGCAAAAGAAATCGTCCAAGGGGAAAATTGGAATTATCCCTTCAATTCAACTTTATCCATAGAATTGAATTTTGGGTTAATTCACACTCTGGCAAAAGAACAGTTCATTTCTTACTTATCAGCCCGCTCATGAAATAAGGAAATATTCGATTGCTCAGAAAGTAGGAAACATGTGACGGTTTTTTAAAATATCCAAGAAGCCCTCTTCCAATTACATGCACCTCTCAATAACACATGTTTGTTTATATCTGTAACTAAAATTGTGATGTATTCTTGGAACCACACATTCTTAAATACAAAAATTATTTTTCCTTTCTTTTTACTATTTAAAAGAGGACTATTTACTTGTTTCTTCGTTAAAGTGTCCCTAAGTTATTAAAAATTTACCGATTCCAAATGTGAGATAGAATTTCAAAATTTTAACTTTTTTTGCAAGATATATAAGTAAGAAATTTCAAATTACTACAACTCCAATCGAATTCGAAACGATCAAAAATGAAGATTTATTTCTCTATTTATGTTCATATAAGTAAATGGAAGTATGGGCGCTTCTAAAAAACATTCGTACTGATCTGGCAAAAATGTTAAGTTCTCATAGCCTTTCTTTATCGTGTCAAAAAAGACAAATGTACGAAGCGGCGATGAGGCGGTTGCAAGAATAATCAGCATTGACAAATCATTTATCTGCTGCAATCGGCTGCCAGTTGTCTTTCCATTGGATTTCCTATCCTTAGAACATGAGAAGTTGAGGAGAAATGCTACACAACTTATATTCAGAAATTCCTTCGACATAGAAGATATCAGTCGAAATAAGCATGGGAAGACCTCTTAAGATTTTAATGTAATAAAAGCTGACAGAAAAATTACCTATTTTTAAAATTTTGGGAGGCAGTACTGAGATTTAATATAGAGATGAAAATGAAATTTATTTTCCTCTTAAAACCCAATAAGGTTTAATGGGTCCCTCATCAGAAAATACAAATAAGAAAGCTAACCTGGATGCGTAAGACACAGACAGGTGTTTGAACGCTTCATGCTGTATAATTTCGTTTCATATACATATAGAAAGACCGAACGTGTTGCACTGTTTTATGGTGTTGATTTTGAAGGATTAGAAATTCTCTTGTTTAATATTTGTGAGTTTTTAAAGCAGGAAATGAAAAATTTAAGGGATAATTTCTAGGTGGATATCCAGCTTAAAAATTGGTTTCTTCGCCTATTGAGCCTCAGCAAAAGAAGGTTATCTCTTAAGTATTTCTGAACGTTAACCATTTGCAATCTTTCCTTTTTCATTTTAGAAGCGTAAATCAGTGTGAATGTTACGTGTCTAAGTGCAAGACTGAAAAAAATATGGTTGTTAACCTCCTGGTCCATAGGGTCCGCCAGCACCACCTGGTCCTTCACCTCCAGGTCCGTAGGGTCCACCTGGACCGTAGGGTCCACCAGCACCACCCGGTCCTCCGCCACCTGGTCCGGAGCCACCAGGTCCTACACCTCCTGGTCCAGCACCACCGGGTCCGGAACCTCCAGCGCCAGCACCACTAATTGTTAATTCTTCTGAAATCGTTATCGGGCCATCTGCACCATCAATTGTAATATCCAAGTCTTCTATGACTGTTGTACCTCCGGATCCTCCTGCTCCACCTGATCCTGCTCCTCCAGCACCACCCGGTCCAGCTCCACCGGGTCCATCTCCACCAGGTCCAGCACCACCGTGTCCAGAGCCACCAGGTCCGTATCCACCAGGTCCAGAACCACCAGGTCCGTATCCGCCAGGTCCAGAACCACCAGGTCCCCCGCCAGGTCCAGAACCACCAGGTCCGTATCCGCCAGGTCCATATCCGCCAGGTCCAGTACCGCCAGGTCCGTATCCACCAGGTACAGAACCACCAGGTCCTACGCCTCCGGTGGAGCCACCAGGTCCTACACCTCCTGGTCCAGCACCACCGGGTCCGGAACCTCCAGCGCCAGCACCACTAATTGTTAATTCTTCTGAAATCGTTATCGGGCCATCTGCACCATCAATTGTAATATCCAAGTCTTCTATGACTGTTGTACCTCCGGATCCTCCTGCTCCACCTGAACCTCCTGCTCCTCCAGCACCACCAGGCTCCCACCAGGGTCCTGCACCGCCAGGTCCTCCACCAGGTCCAGAACCACCAGGTCCGTATCCACCAGGTCCGTACCCAGGTCCAGAACCGCCAGGTCCGAATCCACCTGGTCCAGAACCGCCAGGTCCGAATCCACCTGGTCCAGAACCACGCGGGTCCGAACCTCCACCTGGTCCAGAACCACCGGGTCCACCACCTCCAGGTCCGCCACCGGGTCCGTAACCTCCAGGTCCAGCTCCACCGGGTCCATAACCTCCAGGTCCAGTTCCACCAGGTCCTACACCTGCAGACCCAAGAAAGTACGAAATCAGCTTCAACACAGGAGAACAAAAGATATACGCAATGACAAAACATTAGTCTATCGATTGACGCAAAAGAAATCGTCCAAGGGGAAAATTGGAATTATCCCTTCAATTCAACTTTATCCATAGAATTGAATTTTGGGTTAATTCACACTCTGGCAAAAGAACAGTTCATTTCTTACTTATCAGCCCGCTCATGAAATAAGGAAATATTCGATTGCTCAGAAAGTAGGAAACATGTGACGGTTTTTTAAAATATCCAAGAAGCCCTCTTCCAATTACATGCACCTCTCAATAACACATGTTTGTTTATATCTGTAACTAAAATTGTGATGTATTCTTGGAACCACACATTCTTAAATACAAAAATTATTTTTCCTTTCTTTTTACTATTTAAAAGAGGACTATTTACTTGTTTCTTCGTTAAAGTGTCCCTAAGTTATTAAAAATTTACCGATTCCAAATGTGAGATAGAATTTCAAAATTTTAACTTTTTTTGCAAGATATATAAGTAAGAAATTTCAAATTCCAATCGAATTCGAAACGATCAAAAATGAAGATTTATTTCTCTATTTATGTTCATATAAGTAAATGGAAGTATGGGCGCTTCTAAAAAACATTCGTACTGATCTGGCAAAAATGTTAAGTTCTCATAGCCTTTCTTTATCGTGTCAAAAAAGACAAATACGAAGCGGCGATGAGGCGGTTGCAAGAATAATCAGCATTGACAAATCATTTATCTGCTGCAATCGGCTGCCAGTTGTCTTTCCATTGGATTTCCTATCCTTAGAACATGAGAAGTTGAGGAGAAATGCTACACAACTTATATTCAGAAATTCCTTCGACATAGAAGATATCAGTCGAAATAAGCATGGGAAGACCTCTTAAGATTTTAATGTAATAAAAGCTGACAGAAAAATTACCTATTTTTAAAATTTTGGGAGGCAGTACTGAGATTTAATATAGAGATGAAAATGAAATTTATTTTCCTCTTAAAACCCAATAAGGTTTAATGGGTCCCTCATCAGAAAATACAAATAAGAAAGCTAACCTGGATGCGTAAGACACAGACAGGTGTTTGAACGCTTCATGCTGTATAATTTCGTTTCATATACATATAGAAAGACCGAACGTGTTGCACTGTTTTATGGTGTTGATTTTGAAGGATTAGAAATTCTCTTGTTTAATATTTGTGAGTTTTTAAAGCAGGAAATGAAAAATTTAAGGGATAATTTCTAGGTGGATATCCAGCTTAAAAATTGGTTTCTTCGCCTATTGAGCCTCAGCAAAAGAAGGTTATCTCTTAAGTATTTCTGAACGTTAACCATTTGCAATCTTTCCTTTTTCATTTTAGAAGCGTAAATCAGTGTGAATGTTACGTGTCTAAGTGCAAGACTGAAAAAAATATGGTTGTTACACCTCCTGGTCCATAGGGTCCGCCAGCACCACCTGGTCCTTCACCTCCAGGTCCGTATGGTCCACCTGCACCGCCAGGTTCATATGCTCCACCAGGTCCACGACCTCCTGGTCCGGAGCCACCAGGTCCTACACCTCCTGGTCCAGCACCACCGGGTCCGGAACCTCCAGCGCCAGCACCACCTAACCCGGATCCTCCTGCTGCACCCCCTCCTGCTCCACCTGCACCTCCTGCTCCACCCACACCTCCAGTTCCACCACGTCCTGCACCACCTCGTCCTGCACCCCCAGTCCCCCCACCGGTTCCTGCTCCTCCGGTTCCTGCTCCTCCGGTTCCTGCTCCTCCGGTTCCTGCTCCACCGGTTCCTGCTCCACCGGGTCCTGCTCCACCGGGTCCTGCGCCTCCGGGTCCATAACCACAAGGTCCAGATCCACCAGGACCGTACACACCAGGTACGTCTCCACCAGGTCCAGATCCACCAGGTGCAGATCCGCTTACCACCCCGCCTAAATAACCTCCCGGTCCAGCTCCTCGTCCCGCCCGCCCTGGTCCAGCTCCACCAGCTCCGCCCCCTCCAGGTCCAGCTCCTACACCAGGTCCAGCTCCACTAGGTCCGTAACCTCCAGGTCCAGCTCCACCTCCGTAACCTCCAGGTCCGGCTCCTAGGTCCTACACGTGATGAACAAAGAAAAAACAATCCAGTCTTAATATACGAGAACGAAAAACTGATGAATTATCTAACATTATTCTATTTCATCACGCGCATAAATCGGCCAAGGGTAAATTTTGAAATTTCCCTCGGTATAAGAAAATTAAATGTTCTTTTCCGAATTTGACAGTAGAAGATTTTTATATTCATTTGTTACGAATTTCCCATGTCATGAAAGAATAATTTTCGATCGCTCTTAAGGCAGGAGATAAGAAACAGTTTTTAAAAGTATCCAAGAAGCCATTTCTGTATTTAATACACTTAACAAAAAAAAAGTCTGATCAAACCTGTAACTTGTATTGATTTATTTCTGGAAGAGTACTTCAACAAAAAAATTTTTCTTTACAATATAAATCAGGCAATTTAATTTAATTATTTTTGTTATGAAAAGACGCGCGAAGAAAGTAAAATTTCACCCAGTGAAAGAACGAGATCAAGTTTCAAACGTTTAGCCTTATGTAAAGAAATATACGTAAGAAATCTTAAATTATATCCCAATTCCTGACGGAACAGTTTTCAAAACATAACATATGTGTGTTTATCGCTCTATTAAACGCTCCTTAAATGTAACATTCCTTTTAATCCAGCAGGAATTCTCATTTTAGACTTTCTGTATTGAGTGAAAAAAAGAGAAATATACACAGTGGCGATGACGACATCGAGAGAATAAATTAGCATGAAAATGTCAAATGATTTATCTCATGAAATCGGTTGTCAATTGTCTTTCAAATTGGTTTGTCATTTTTAGATTATGATAAGTTAAGAAATGCTAGGTAACTTCAATTTAGAAACTCATTTTACACAGATGTTAGTAGTCACGATATGCATCCAAGAAATTTCAGCTTAAAATAAATTGTCAGAAAAGTTTCACTTATTTTAAACTATCGAGTTTCACTGAGATTCCAGATGCTAATCAAAATTATAATAATAATTTTTTTACTCGAGAAAACCGCCATATATTTTAATTTCACGCAAATTCAAAAACAGAAACTAAGCTAAACTCTTCATATAAAAATAATAAGTTACTTAAATACTTGAGACAGATACACGTCAAAGAGTTTCAAGCTGTATAATGTTTTTTCATATGCATAGAGAGAACGTAATGAATTGATGAAGTTTCTGGAGTTGATTACGGAAGATTAGAAAGAATCATGTTTAGCATTTGTGTGTTTTTGATTCAGAAAATTGATTAAGGCGCAATGGTCTCGGAGGATGTGCAGCTTAAGAAATTCGATGCATTGCCTAGAGAGCCTCATTAAAAAGAAGGTTATCTAATAAGTATTTCTTAATGTAAGCCTATCGCTTAAGTTTACTTTTCATTAAAGAGATGTAATTTAATATTAATATTTCTCGTTTAATAGCAAGATTGCAAAAGAGATGGTTGTTAACCTCCTGGTCCATAATGTCCTCCAGCACCACCTGGTCCTCCTGGTCCACCAGCACCACCCGGCCCGTAAGGTCCACCTGGTCCGTAGGGTCCACCGGCGTAGGGTCCACCTGGTCCGTAGGGTCCACCAGCTCCACCTGGTCCGTAAGGTCCACCAGCACCGCCGGGTCCTCCGGAACCACCAGGTCCATAGGGACCAGGTCCATAAGGTCCTCCAGCCCCACCTGCGCCTCCGCGTCCGGAACCACCAGGACCGTAAGGTCCTCCAGCACCACCAGGTCCTACGCCTCCTGGTCCAGAGCCACCAGGTCCTACGCCTCCTGGTCGGCCTCCTGGTCCAGAGCCACCAGGTCCTACGCCTCCTGGTCCCAGTCCACCAGGTCCTACACCTCCTGGCAGGCCACCAGGTCCTACGCCGCCTGGTCCTCCGCCACCAGGTCCTACGCCTCCTGGTCCGGAGCCACCAGGTCCTACGCCTCCAGCACCTGCACCACCAATTGTTAATTCTTCTGAAATCGTTATGGGTCCATTTGCACCATCAACTGTAATATCCAAGTCTTCTATGATTGTTGTACCGCCAGATCCTCCTGCACCTCCTGATCCACCAGCCCCTCCTGATCCGCCAGCACCTCCAGCTCCACCACGTCCTGCACCTCCACGTCCTACACTGCCACTGTCCTGAACCTCCACGTCCTGCACCACCGGGTCCTGCACCACCGGTCCTGATCCCCGGTCCAACACCTCCAGGTCCTGGTCCATAAGGTTACCTCCTGGTCCATAAGGTCCTCCAGCACCACCTGGCCCTTCTCCTCCTGGTCCACCAGCACCACCCGGCCCGTAAGGTCCACCTGGTCCGTAGGGTCCACCAGCTCCACCTGGTCCGTAAGGTCCACCAGCACCGCCGGGTCCTCCGGAACCACCAGGTCCATAGGGTCTACCAGGTCCATAAGGTCCTCTAGCCCCACCTGCGTTTCCTGGTCCGGAGCCACCAGGTCCTACACCTCCTGGTCCACCACCAGGTCCTACGCCTCCTGGTCCAGAGCCACCAGGTCCTACGCCTCCTGGTCCAGAACCACCAGGTCCTACGCCTCCTGGTCCGGAGCCACCAGGTCCTACGCCTCCTGGTCCCGAGCCACCAGGTCCTACGCCTCCTGGTCCGAGCCGTCCTACGCCTCCAGCACCTGCACCACCAATTGTTAATTCTTCTGAAATCGTTATGGGTCCATTTGCACCATCAACTGTAATATCCAAGTCTTCTATGATTGTTGTACCGCCAGATCCTCCTGCACCTCCTGATCCACCAGCCCCTCCTGACCCAGCACCTCCAGCTCCACCCGCTGCACCTCCCGATCCGCCAGCACCTCCAGCTCCACCACGTCCTGCACCTCCACGTCCTACACTGCCATGTCCTGAACCTCCACGTCCTGCACCACCGGGTCCTGCACCACCGGGTCCGGTACAACCGGGTCCTGATCCACCAGGTCCAACACCTCCAGGTCCGGCACCGCCAGATCCATATCCTCCTGGTCCAGATCCTCCTGGTCCAGATCCTCCTGGTCCAGATCCTCCTGGTCCAGATCCTCCAGGTCCACCTCCAGGTCCCCCTCCAGGTCCAATTCCTCCAGGTCCAATTCCTCCAGGTCCACCTCCAGGTCCACCTCCAGGTCCAGCTCCACCAGGTCCATAACCTCCAGGGGCTCCACCACCAGGTCCTCCACCAAGTCCTACCCCGCAGAACGAAGAAAAACGATTCCAGTCTCAATATACGAGAACAAAACAACTGCGCAATCAGCTAACATTACTCTATTCCCTGATCCGCACAAACCGGCCAAGGAGAAATTTTGAAATATCCATCGGTATAAGAGAATTAAATGTTCTTTTCTGACTTTGACAGAAGAAGATTTTTATATTCATTTGTTACGTACTTCCCAGTTAATGGGAGGACAAAATTTTCGATCGCTCGAAAGTAAAAAGTACCCAAAAAGCTTGTTCTATATTTAATACACTTAAACAAAAACAAAAGTCTGACCAGGCCTGTAACTTCAAATGATATATTTGTGGAAGGGTACTTCAATAAATACTTTTTCTTTTCATTTACAATATAAAAACAAGCAAATTAATTTAATTATATTTTCCTGAAAAGACGCACGAAGAAATTAAAAATTCACTCAGTGAAAGTACGCGATCAAGTTTCTAAAATTTTTTAATCCTTTTTTAAAGAAATATGTAAGATCTTTAAGAAGGAGGATAATTTCAAAATTTGGATAGAAAATTATCTCAAGGAAATAATCAGTTCTCTATCCTTGAAAATTTGAAAAGATTTTCTTTTTAATATATTAATTTGGAGGAAAAGAAATTCATTATTTTTTCGGTAGATCGCTGTAGCGTTTGATATCTCTTTAAGTATCTATCAAAATATTTCCAATTTATTCTCATTGGAATAGGTGGTATTTTGTAGTAAAAAAAATTATTGTGTTGGTTTTGTTTGGTCCATTGAGTTGTGAAGTTACAGTGCGTTAAAAATGCAAGTCATGAAAGAGGCAATTATGAACATTTTACTGGTTTTTGTTAGTAAGAGGAAAACTGCAAGCCAGGTGGCTGAATTTGTGAATGATGTTTGTGTATGTGTGGTCCTGATACTGTAACTGTTAATTACGAGCAATTTTCGTTTATAAAGTGCTATTAAAAGAAAATATTCTCAGAGTAATTTTGGTAAATGGGTCCGTTTTTAAAATTTGACTGAATTAAAGAGCTTTTACTCACGAAAACAAGGGAGAAAATCTTATTTTTTTAATTTCGATCGTATTCTGTAATTTAATATGCATCGAAAATTAGATGAAGTTTTGTGTAGATTAAGATCGAAAATTGTTTAAAAATTTAAGTTTTCCGCAACCAAACACAAAAACAAATAAGATTAAAGAAATCAATTATAATATATCTGTGAAAGGATTCGAGTTTATGTGAGTACAATTGTCACACAGACACAAATTTTTTTACTTAAGTTTAATATATATATAACATACAAGTCAATTAATTATCTTAATAAAAATGTTTCGGAGCTTACAGCTGACTAAATTCCTTTCAATATATACACATAAAATATGCCTATATTTTAACTGTTTAACTACTTCTGGGATGTAGCATACACGTGCATGGGACTCCGGATCGGAAGGCCTGGGTTCGATGCCCGTACCGCCAAATACCCTCCGAGTACACGCGGAGCACGTGCTCGTTAAATCAGTGGGTCCGAAAGTCTTGTGGGCTGAATCACGAGTGCAGGAAACTGGAGAAAATTTCCCTCCAATTCAGTTTCATGCCTAAATTGTGGAGGTGGAGATAGGTGGTGTCGCCATCTATCGTTCCTTCGGGAATTTCTCCGAGCTAAATCGTACTGTCACCTGTATGGTGCTCAAGGCTAAAAGCCAACGACAGGCGTACTTCTAGCCCATTGCCACGATGAATTTCGTGGGCCTCGATCTGACTATGTCAGACAGGTGACATGAGCAACAACAACAGCATACACGTCTCGCACAATCAGTGTGCTTACTGCACTCTGTATGTCTTTCCGAAATAATTTTTTTTTTCGTCCTTATCTGTAAAACTATTTCGAAGGTGTTGATATGCAATAAAATGATCTTGAGAGTGTTTACAAAGGATATACCATATTTACTGAATCTAAGCCGCACTTTTTCCAATGTTAATGCTACTGAAAATCGAGTGCAGTTTAAAATCGAAGAAAACATTTGTTAGATGGGAAAATTCAGTTTCCACCCCTTTCAAAATAAAAGATGTAGTCATCCATTTTTGTCACTTGTTTCGATGGCTTATACCATTCCTTCGTTTATCTCCAGTATTCAGTATTTAGGAAATTTTTTCTGTACGCTTTATTTAATCACATATATATCAAAGATATCGGTAATAGCATCAAGACGAGTTCACCATATTGTTAATATGAAAAGGGGGCAATTTTATAATGCAGAAAAAGAACTGAAAGAGAGTGAGGACACTGAAAATTTGACACGGATGAAAAATATACGTCGATGGCGTAAGCAAAATGATATAATTTTTGCTTGTAAGTTTAACAGTCTTTAATAATTCTTTTACATTCTTCAAGAATTCATTCTTTGAAGAAAAAAAATTGCATAACAAATGAATTGAAAGGCAAATTGAGACGACACCGTGTGGGTATCAATTCCGAAGTCAGCTGCGACAATGAGTGTGATGAATCATTTTCTAAAATGATACTGACGTTTAGAATAATAAGATTCATGTAGGCTTTTGAAATTTTAATACTGGTAAAATAAATTAATTGTTAACTTCTTATTTTTCTCATTAAAATATTTCTTAAATATCTGATATATATAAACCTTTTACGCAATTTTTAAAAAAATTTTTTCTCAAAAACTTGTAGAGGTAGGGGGTGGGCTAAGAATCGATAAAAAAATTTTTTCACAAAAAACTTTTGAAATTTCGGTGTGCGGCTTAGATTCGAGTAAATAGGTTATTTATTTCAGAGAAAGATTTTTATTATTTGTGCCTTTCCACTTTTTTGATCCAAGACACCATATAAGCGTACCTATGTGAAAAGCAGTGGCACTGGGAAACGAATCACAGAAATTTTAATCAATAGTTAAGACAGTGCTTCTCAAACTTTCACTGTTTGCGACCCAATATTCAATCATAATTTTCATTGCTCTCCCCTTCCATACAATAATAAATATTGAATTCAATAACACTATACTTTGACTCAAAGGCTACAACACGACTTCAACCTCAAGTGCCACCGATGTATATAAACGTCTCGCTCACCAAAACAATAATTGCCCCGGACGTTTATATACGTCTTTCCGAAGTACGATCTTTTCTATGCACTGCAATCCATAAAATTATTCCGAAGGCCTTGGAATACAATAAAAAGACACTGATGGTGTTTGCGAAGGATTTACTTATTTCATTTCCCTCCCCTTCCCCAAATATCACATACACGCGTCTACGTAGAAATCGGTGGCATTGGGGAAGGATTTTAACCGGCAGTTAAAGAATTAATTTAAACCATACAAAAATACATTTTATCTTGATAATTTTTGTATTTAATTTTTTGTATGTCAAACCCATGGGGTCACTGGTAACTCTTAAACTTGCTCTTAACTTAGTATTGTTAAATTAATTATAAAATACATTGTACGGTACTGATGCATTTATAAGTGTATTATATCAGTGTAAATGTATATTTTATTATATCAGAAAGTATTTTGTTTGTTTACTTTCCGTAAATTAATTTTTTACATCTTTTGTTTTCGATTTTTCAATATGCTCGCGCCCCCTTCGTAGAGTTATCACACACCCCAAGGGGCCCCACAGTTTGAGAACGCTAAGAAGATAAATAAAACTTATCCATTCATTTTTGAAATATAACTAAAGCAACATTATTTACAAAGTCATAAAACATTTGGAAGAATAATTCTAAGAATACATTACTTAAGAGGGTCGGAAAGGAAATTCAATATATTTTGCTCAAAATTTCCTTCATAAATAAAACAAATAATAAGTAAATTCATAATAAAAATGAATACCTGGACATAATTTTACGCCACAAATAAAGTGAGAAATATCTTGTGTCATAATAATTTGTTTCAACAGGCCGCTATGGACGAAATTCAACTGTGGATTCGAGTACCTTTTGTTCATCAGGAATTCTGGTTGAAGTTTTGTGCAGAAGAATTAGCTATACATAGAAAAAATGTGAATTGAATTTCATTAATTTTTTAAAATATATAATATAGAAGATTTACTCATATTTTAGTACTTCGGAGAAGAAAAGTAGTAGGAGTAGAAAAATTTTAACAAAATACATCGGTAATTATATTAATTAAATGCAACTCTGAAAATATTTTGAATTGTTCAAAATTTTTTAAACTCTGTAAAGAAATTTTAGCAAAAAACAAACAAAATATTTTTGTTTATATAGATGATTTTCATAAAAAGAAAGTGTTTTGAAAATATTTCTATCTTTCTTCATTTTTTGCTACAAAAATACTTTTAAATGTCTTTTTTTTATGATAACATTCTTAAAATAATTTAATATGTATATTCTAATTCGGGTGACTTTAAATATCCCAAAAAAACTTATTCACTTATATATTTTGAAATCGAGGTTCCAATCATATTCGAATACCTTAATTAATTTAAAATATTGGTAATAATTGTTATGTTTACCAAATCAGCAAATGTTGTACCCTTTTAAAAATTTAATAAATGGGTTCGATCCTAGCTAGGCACACTGCTTGGCGACAAATTTGGCGATAAAGTTTACAATATGGCAACCCTTCCAGATTGTCCAGTCCGGTGGCTAAAAAATGGCAACCCTAACCGTGTCAAGCAAAAATTATCGTGACATCCCTTT
>BMAV01028259.1:0-42163 GCA_019973955.1 Trichonephila inaurata madagascariensis
TTATTTGTACTTCGTTCAGTTACGTGTACTCATGTACATTTGGTAAACAGGAAGCAGGAGAAATATCAAGTTGTGTAGCGTTCAGCAAAACACGAAGTGACGAGATTTGAAATTCAAAAGAAAATCGGGTTGGCGTGTCGCGGTGCATAATTCAGAAGTATTCAGTATTGATCAAACTCAGCCAAAATTATGACCGCTTTACGCAGTAAACAAAACACTATTTACCGTAAATCCGGCATATAACGCTACTTTGCTTTAAGCTCCATTTTTAAAAATTTTTTAGTTATATTAGCCGTATAACGGCCACCTTCTTTTTACTAGAACAGAAATGTACATGACAATGTTCTTATGTTTTGAAGTCATTTATTCAAGATTATCCCAGGCTTTGAAAAAATAGTATATTCTAAAACTCAACTCTTTAAGTTCATAGGTATGTCATTTCTTTTAAATAAACATTTTCGATATGTAGAAGTTTAATTTTTTTATGATCCTTTTTGTTATTTTTAAAGCTATCGTTTTTATACCCGGCGTATAACACGCACCCTTAATTTTCGATCTTATTTTTTGTGTTCAAAGTGCGCGTTATACGCCGGATTTTACGGTATATATATATTGATATAAAAAATTACTTTGTTTTTTTCTACCAAACGTTCCAGAATTTGTATATCTGTACAAGCTTCATTAAATTTGACAATGAACTTCAAAAATGTATCAAAGATAAAAATCTAAATTACAAACAGAATAATTTCAATTGCATTTAAAGTCTATAATAAGTGGCATCTATACAATGCTCTTCCGAAAAAATCAGAATTTAGAAAGTGCTAGATCATTAAAGTTTACACACTACTAAGTGAATCATATGAAAGTAGATCAACCCCAAAGTACAATCTACTTTTAACAGAGACAGAAAATTATAGCAGTAATATAAATTCATATTACCAATGGTAAAAAATTTATGTACCATAATTATATATACAAGTTGTGACACACTTAAAAAACGAGACTGGTCCAATAAATCATTGTACACAGAATCAGTTCTCCGTGACATTATCACCTTCAAAGTAGTTTCTTCAGCATTCACACACTTCTGCATTTGGTGCTGCCATTGCTGGTAACAGTTCTGGAACGATTTTTGGAAGGCCCTTCCGTTTTTGCCTGAACCTCTTCAACTGAGGTAAAATGGGTTCCTTTAAGCAAGATTTAACTGTAGGAAATAAAAAAAAGCATGGGGCCAAATCAGGTGAATAAAAGGATGCCCATCACAGTAATGTTTTTGCTGGTCAGAAACTACTTAACAAATAGGGCCGTGTGAGCGGGTGTATTATCTTGGTGCAACAGCCATCCATCACTTCCCAATTCTGGCCTTTTTTCCCTAATTTTTTCACGAATTCTTTTTAGTATTTCAATGTAGTAGTGTTGATTAACAGTCTGACCACTGATATGAGTAGGAGACCTCTCATATCACGAATTTGTATGTTTGGTCCGTAATCCCTGACCTTGGGCATCCAGAATGTTTATCATCTTCCACACTGTCTCTTCCCTCTGAAACCGCTTTTACCATTCAAACACACGTACAAGAGGCAAAGTTTTATCTCCATAAGCCTCAGTTAACATTTGAAATGTTTCCGTGGCTGATTTCTTAAGTTTCACTAGAAACTTGATGTTGATTCACTGTTTGGATTTTACGCTAGACATTTTTCCAGCAGAATGCAGTTTCACGTGTTCTCTCAATGGCGCAGTACTCCCAACAGGCATGATCAGTTTAGTCAAAACTAGCCACATGGATAGAGGAGGTGTGGGATAACGTCACCAGAACAGTAGTTGTCAACTCCACTCATTTCTCAAGTTATACGCTTAGTCTCATTTTTTTGTGTCACACCTTGTACATTTTTCAAAACTAAAATATATTGGAAATTATATTTTGACTATACTTTCAACATCTGTGTGTAAGGCACCTGTTCAGGGGTGCCCCACTTCTACATTATCCTCGCGACCTATCTGTTTGGGAAGGAACGAAGAAGCAGCCATATGTTTATCTTAATATCCTCTTTATTAAGATCTTAACTTAAACAATATACAATAATAATAATATTCAATTCAAGTGAATCTGGAGTGAAAGACACAACTATTCGTATTACCAAATAATCGCGTAACCGACCACTATATCTAACTCTACCGACTATTTCTAACTTCAGTAACTACACAGTTCTTAATAATCAATTTAACAGTCTTACCGCTATATCTTGGGTAAACAGCAATTCGCTTGATTCTAACTGACGTGGCTTTTATTCTTGTGGAATGGTATCCACCATTAACTTGATCGCACAGGTACGGATAGATTAAATCTTGAACTCGTGGGATTTCCTCTCACTTTAACTTAGCACTTGTACATAGACCTCGTATATTCACTTCTCATAGCCACCCGCGTACGCTAAACTTCTACTATTTATAAGATTCCTAATTTGAATATTTCACGTTCTCTTCTCGAGTTGGTTGGAAAGAATTGCCATTCTGGCCCCAAAGAAACCCCAAGAGGAATTAATGAAATCGCGATGAGCGTCACAACACAATTATTTGTGAATCATGTAATTTTGAGCCTTAAGAACTCTCCAAAATCAGAGGCCTGTGAAACTGGTTCTGAATAGACATATTTTTGACTTTAAAAAATAATTTTGTGTTAAAAGTAATGCATGTTTTAACGGCATTTTTTCTAATTTCAAACCTTCGGTAAATTTATTTATTATTCTAAAAACCAGTAATTTAAACAAAACGCGTTCTTACATTTAATTACTGATAAAATCTGATAGCCTTATATGAGAGATTTTTGTTAGGAACAATTATGCTTACTTTGATTGCTCCAAGGTAGTTAGAGGCACAAGGTAATACAAGTTCAAAGGTTATAATTTACTATAAAATATTAACAAAAGAGGTGAGAATTTTAAAAAGAATTTTTGAAAAGAGTGTCCTGGAAATATTTTATATATATAAATACAGGAAGAAAAATCAGAAATTATGAGAAAAAGTTAGTTACATAGAAAATACATTTCGCTATTTGGAGGCTATTTTACTAAAAATAAGTAGTAATAATCCTAGTAAAGTTCAAAAATCGAGAAATTTGTAATATAGGGTTTGTTATATGGAGGTTCGACAGAATATATATGCGTGTAGGCAAGTGTTAAGAAAAGATAATCTTTTATACTTAATTAGAAAATTACCTCTTAAACACTCCAAAAGTCAAATATAAGAATTCAAAAATAATATATGCATAATTTTAGATTAATAGAATATAATTTAGACTTAATATTTTTAGTATTTAAATTATATATTGAATAAAAAACATGCTCGGTGTGTGTTGGAGAATATTTCACTTTTTATTATTTTTTAAAATTTACTCATAATCAAATTCATATTCCAGAAAATTTCTGTTTAATACCACGTGATCCGGGTTAAGCATTCCGCAGAGAATTCACGTCCTTTATGAATTTATTAAATTATTTCATATTTAGAAATTTGCGTCACACGCTTCAATGTGGATCAAGAAATATTGACTCAACTGCAAAAATAACTTATATGTTTTGCAGAGTATCGCAAAACATATAAGCTGAGATTATATTCGTCCGAGAGTTCATTATAACAATGACTTGGACAAATAAATTACCACTTATATGCTTTGCGATACTCTGCACCCAGAGCCTGTATGTTCTGGGTCAAGTTACTCCATGGTCAAACGCAGAATTGGCGGATGAGTTCATTAAAAATTTTTTATCATCTGCATCCAATTCCAGAGCTTTCAATGAGGATCAGCTCGCTGACATGTCAGCTATTGGAGACACGTTAAGAGATGCAACGGATAAAATGGCTAGAAGTGGAAAGAATTCAAAAACAAAGTTACAAGCCCTTAATATGGCTTTTGCTTCCTCCATGGCAGAAATAGCGGTACTGGAACAGGGAGGACAAAATGTGGCAAAGAAAACAAGTGCGATAAAAGACGCTATGAATGAAGCCTTTTTACAAACCACTGGTAATGAAAACAAACAATTCGTTGAAGAAATAGGAGGTTTAATGGAAACATTTGCTCAAGCAGCATCTGGAGGAAACAGTGGTAATGGACTAGGGGGATATGGTGGACGCTTTGGATCTGGAGGACCAGGAGGTGACTCAGCTGCTGCAGCCGCAGCCTCTGGAGGAAACGGTGGTAATGGACAAGGAGGATATGGTGGACGCTTTGGATCTGGAGGACCAGGAGGTGACTCAGCTGCTGCAGCCGCAGCCTCTGGAGGAAACGGTGGACGCTTTGGATCTGGAGGGCCAGGTGGTGACTCAGCTGCTGCAGCCGCAGCCTCTGGAGGAAACGGTGGACGCTTTGGATCTGGAGGGCCAGGTGGTGACTCAGCTGCTGCAGCCGCAGCCTCTGGAGGAAACGGTGGACGCTTTGGATCTGGAGGACCAGGAGGTGACTCAGCTGCTGCAGCCGCAGCCTCTGGAGGAAACGGTGGACGCTTTGGATCTGGAGGGCCAGGTGGTGACTCAGCTGCTGCAGCCGCAGCCTCTGGAGGAAACGGTGGACGCTTTGGATCTGGAGGACCAGGTGGTGACTCAGCTGCAGCCGCAGCCTCTGGAGGAAACGGTGGACGCTTTGGATCTGGAGGACCAGGTGGTGACTCAGCTGCTGCAGCCGCAGCCTCTGGAGGAAACGGTGGACGCTTTGGATCTGGAGGACCAGGAGGTGACTCAGCTGCTGCAGCCGCAGCCTCTGGAGGAAACGGTGGTAATGGACAAGGAGGATATGGTGGACGCTTTGGATCTGGAGGACCAGGAGGTGACTCAGCTGCTGCAGCCGCAGCCTCTGGAGGAAACGGTGGACGCTTTGGATCTGGAGGACCAGGAGGTGACTCAGCTGCTGCAGCCGCAGCCTCTGGAGGAAACGGTGGACGCTTTGGATCTGGAGGACCAGGTGGTGACTCAGCTGCTGCAGCCGCAGCCTCTGGAGGAAACGGTGGACGCTTTGGATCTGGAGGACCAGGTGGTGACTCAGCTGCTGCAGCCGCAGCCTCTGGAGGAAACGGTGGACGCTTTGGATCTGGAGGACCAGGTGGTGACTCAGCTGCTGCAGCCGCAGCCTCTGGAGGAAACGGTGGACGCTTTGGATCTGGAGGACCAGGAGGTGACTCAGCTGCTGCCGCCGCAGCCTCTGGAGGAAACGGTGGACGCTTTGGATCTGGAGGACCAGGAGGTGACTCAGCTGCTGCCGCAGCCTCTGGAGGAAACGGTGGACGCTTTGGATCTGGAGGGCCAGGAGGTGACTCAGCTGCTGCAGCCGCAGCCTCTGGAGGAAACGGTGGTAATGGACAAGGAGGATATGGTGGACGCTTTGGATCTGGAGGACCAGGAGGTGACTCAGCTGCTGCCGCCGCAGCCTCTGGAGGAAACGGTGGACGCTTTGGATCTGGAGGACCAGGAGGTGACTCAGCTGCTGCAGCCGCAGCCTCTGGAGGAAACGGTGGACGCTTTGGATCTGGAGGGCCAGGTGGTGACTCAGCTGCTGCAGCCGCAGCCTCTGGAGGAAACGGTGGTAATGGACAAGGAGGATATGGTGGACGCTTTGGATCTGGAGGACCAGGAGGTGACTCAGCTGCTGCCGCCGCAGCCTCTGGAGGAAACGGTGGACGCTTTGGATCTGGAGGACCAGGAGGTGACTCAGCTGCTGCAGCCGCAGCCTCTGGAGGAAACGGTGACGCTTTGGATCTGGAGGCAGGTGACTCAGCTGCTGCAGCCGCAGCCTCTGGAGGAAACGGTGGTAATGGACAAGGAGGATATGGTGGACGCTTTGGATCTGGAGGACCAGGAGGTGACTCAGCTGCTGCAGCCGCAGCCTCTGGAGGAAACGGTGGACGCTTTGGATCTGGAGGACCAGGAGGTGACTCAGCTGCTGCAGCCGCAGCCTCTGGAGGAAACGGTGGTAATGGACAAGGAGGATATGGTGGACGTTTTGGATCTGGAGGACCAGGAGGTGACTCAGCTGCAGCAGCCGCAGCCTCTGGAGGAAACGGTGGTAATGGACAAGGAGGATATGGTGGACGCTTTGGATCTGGAGGACCAGGAGGTGACTCAGCTGCTGCAGCCGCAGCCTCTGGAGGAAACGGTGGTAGTGGACAAGGAGGAAACGGTGGACGCTTTGGATCTGGAGGACCAGGAGGTGACTCAGCTGCTGCAGCCGCAGCCTCTGGAGGAAACGGTGGTAATGGACAAGGAGGATATGGTGGACGCTTTGGATCTGGAGGACCAGGAGGTGACTCAGCTGCAGCCGCAGCCTCTGGAGGAAACGGTGGTAATGGACAAGGAGGATATGGTGGACGCTTTGGATCTGGAGGACCAGGAGGTGACTCAGCTGCTGCAGCCGCAGCCTCTGGAGGAAACGGTGGTAGTGGACAAGGAGGAAACGGTGGACGCTTTGGATCTGGAGGGCCAGGTGGTGACTCAGCTGCTGCAGCCGCAGCCTCTGGAGGAAACGGTGGTAATGGACAAGGAGGATATGGTGGACGCTTTGGATCTGGAGGACCAGGAGGTGACTCAGCTGCTGCAGCCGCAGCCTCTGGAGGAAACGGTGGTAGTGGACAAGGAGGATATGGTGGACGCTTTGGATCTGGAGGACCAGGAGGTGACTCAGCTGCTGCAGCCGCAGCCTCTGGAGGAAACGGTGGTAATGGACAAGGAGGATATGGTGGACGCTTTGGATCTGGAGGACCAGGAGGTGACTCAGCTGCTGCAGCCGCAGCCTCTGGAGGAAACGGTGGTAATGGACAAGGAGGATATGGTGGACGCTTTGGATCTGGAGGACCAGGAGGTGACTCAGCTGCTGCAGCAGCCTCTGGAGGAAACGGTGGACGCTTTGGATCTGGAGGGCCAGGTGGTGACTCAGCTGCTGCAGCCGCAGCCTCTGGAGGAAACGGTGGTAATGGACAAGGAGGATATGGTGGACGCTTTGGATCTGGAGGACCAGGAGGTGACTCAGCTGCTGCAGCCGCAGCCTCTGGAGGAAACGGTGGTAATGGACAAGGAGGATATGGTGGACGCTTTGGATCTGGAGGACCAGGAGGTGACTCAGCTGCTGCAGCCGCAGCCTCTGGAGGAAACGGTGGTAATGGACAAGGAGGATATGGTGGACGTTTTGGATCTGGAGGACCAGGAGGTGACTCAGCTGCTGCAGCCGCAGCCTCTGGAGGAAACGGTGGTAATGGACAAGGAGGATATGGTGGACGCTTTGGATCTGGAGGACCAGGAGGTGACTCAGCTGCTGCAGCCGCAGCCTCTGGAGGAAACGGTGGACGCTTTGGATCTGGAGGGCCAGGTGGTGACTCAGCTGCTGCAGCCGCAGCCTCTGGAGGAAACGGTGGTAATGGACAAGGAGGATATGGTGGACGCTTTGGATCTGGAGGACCAGGAGGTGACTCAGCTGCTGCAGCCGCCTCTGGAGGAAACGGTGGTAATGGACAAGGAGGATATGGTGGACGCTTTGGATCTGGAGGACCAGGAGGTGACTCAGCTGCTGCAGCCGCCGCATCTGGAGGAAACGGTGGTAATGGACAAGGAGGATATGGTGGACGCTTTGGATCTGGAGGACCAGGAGGTGACTCAGCTGCTGCAGCCGCAGCCTCTGGAGGAAACGGTGGTAATGGACAAGGAGGATATGGTGGACGCTTTGGATCTGGAGGACCAGGAGGTGACTCAGCTGCTGCAGCCGCAGCCTCTGGAGGAAACGGTGGTAATGGACAAGGAGGATATGGTGGACGCTTTGGATCTGGAGGACCAGGAGGTGACTCAGCTGCTGCAGCCGCAGCCTCTGGAGGAAACGGTGGTAATGGACAAGGAGGATATGGTGGACGCTTTGGATCTGGAGGACCAGGAGGTGACTCAGCTGCTGCAGCCGCAGCCTCTGGAGGAAACGGTGGTAATGGACAAGGAGGATATGGTGGACGCTTTGGATCTGGAGGACCAGGAGGTGACTCAGCTGCTGCAGCCGCAGCCTCTGGAGGAAACGGTGGTAATGGACAAGGAGGATATGGTGGACGCTTTGGATCTGGAGGACCAGGAGGTGACTCAGCTGCTGCAGCCGCAGCCTCTGGAGGAAACGGTGGTAATGGACAAGGAGGATATGGTGGACGCTTTGGATCTGGAGGACCAGGAGGTGACTCAGCTGCTGCAGCCGCAGCCTCTGGAGGAAACGGTGGTAATGGACAAGGAGGATATGGTGGACGCTTTGGATCTGGAGGACCAGGAGGTGACTCAGCTGCTGCAGCCGCAGCCTCTGGAGGAAACGGTGGTAGTGGACAAGGAGGAAACGGTGGACGCTTTGGATCTGGAGGGCCAGGTGGTGACTCAGCTGCTGCAGCCGCAGCCTCTGGAGGAAACGGTGGTAATGGACAAGGAGGATATGGTGGACGCTTTGGATCTGGAGGACCAGGAGGTGACTCAGCTGCTGCAGCCGCAGCCTCTGGAGGAAACGGTGGTAATGGACAAGGAGGATATGGTGGACGCTTTGGATCTGGAGGACCAGGAGGTGACTCAGCTGCTGCAGCCGCAGCCTCTGGAGGAAACGGTGGTAATGGACAAGGAGGATATGGTGGACGCTTTGGATCTGGAGGACCAGGAGGTGACTCAGCTGCTGCAGCCGCAGCCTCTGGAGGAAACGGTGGTAATGGACAAGGAGGATATGGTGGACGCTTTGGATCTGGAGGACCAGGAGGTGACTCAGCTGCTGCAGCCGCAGCCTCTGGAGGAAACGGTGGTAATGGACAAGGAGGATATGGTGGACGCTTTGGATCTGGAGGACCAGGAGGTGACTCAGCTGCTGCAGCCGCAGCCTCTGGAGGAAACGGTGGACGCTTTGGATCTGGAGGGCCAGGTGGTGACTCAGCTGCTGCAGCCGCAGCCTCTGGAGGAAACGGTGGTAATGGACAAGGAGGATATGGTGGACGCTTTGGATCTGGAGGACCAGGAGGTGACTCAGCTGCTGCAGCCGCAGCCTCTGGAGGAAACGGTGGTAGTGGACAAGGAGGAAACGGTGGACGCTTTGGATCTGGAGGGCCAGGTGGTGACTCAGCTGCTGCAGCCGCAGCCTCTGGAGGAAACGGTGGTAATGGACAAGGAGGATATGGTGGACGCTTTGGATCTGGAGGACCAGGAGGTGACTCAGCTGCTGCAGCCGCAGCCTCTGGAGGAAACGGTGGTAATGGACAAGGAGGATATGGTGGACGTTTTGGATCTGGAGGACCAGGAGGTGACTCAGCTGCTGCAGCCGCAGCCTCTGGAGGAAACGGTGGTAGTGGACAAGGAGGAAACGGTGGACGCTTTGGATCTGGAGGGCCAGGTGGTGACTCAGCTGCTGCAGCCGCAGCCTCTGGAGGAAACGGTGGTAATGGACAAGGAAGATATGGTGGACGCTTTGGATCTGGAGGTTTGGATGGTGACTCAGGAATTGTAGCCTCTGCATCTGGTGATCGTGGATTTGGTCGAGGAAGATATAGTAGCGGCTACGGTAGTGATATAGGATCTGCTTCAGGCACCGGAGAATTCGGTGGCAATTTTGATCTTCCATTATCTGGAAGTGTTTCAGCTGCTGCTTCTCGTCTTTCGTCTCCCGCAGCTGGTTCACGAGTTTCTTCAGCTATTTCTTTACTTTTGTCGA
Source organism: Trichonephila inaurata madagascariensis (assembly GCA_019973955.1). Taxonomy (NCBI): domain Eukaryota; kingdom Metazoa; phylum Arthropoda; class Arachnida; order Araneae; family Nephilidae; genus Trichonephila; species Trichonephila inaurata. Next base: position 9,686 of record BMAV01028259.1, read on the forward strand.
ATGGCATTACAAACACAAATGCATTATCCAGCGCTCTTAGTAATATTATGTACCAAGTTGGCAACAGTAACCCTGGTATATCCAGTTGTGATGTTACTGTTGAAGCCCTGTTAGAAATTTTATCGGCTCTTTTATCCATCTTGGCTTCTTCAAGTATTGGAGAAATTAATTACAATTCTTCGGGACAATCTGCTGAGATCGTCAGTCAATCCATGTTCCAAGCTCTTGGTTGAATTTAATTGTATCGACCCTCTGTTTTGAATTTTATAAGACATATTTCTTTTTTGTTTAATGATGTATGATCCCTTTCAATAAATGATTTATTGAAAAAGGTTTTTCTTTATTTATTTAATATAATATATATGTAAGGATAATTAAATTAGATTAAAAATTAATTCCTATCTAGTAATTCACTTTTATATTACCTCCTCACCTCTTCAAGTATCAAACTAATGACCCATTTATTTCTTCCGAACATATGGCCTAGCCAATAAACATGTCTAATTCCAGATCGTAATATTTAATAGCCCTATATGTCAGCATTAACTTTCAAGAGCACTCATGAACGCCGCGATAATTGTTTACCCACTTAAGATTTTTTCGGTGGCGTTCTTTTTCTCTCTACTTTGCGTCAGATGATGTCTAACTTTGATCAAATAAAGTTCCTTTTTAAAAACTAAGTCTGTTTCTGACTCAAAATCATGTCAGAAATAAAGCCGGCAGGATTCCTGAAAACGCATTTCAGAATTTAAACTTAAATGTATTCTTCAAAATATCTTAAAATTAAAACGAACGCCAACGACCGTAATAAATGCTATGGAGAATTTGATGGAATTCTCGACGGCGCTTATACCTTTGTGAAGACGTCGGGTTGCCGGAATTAAAAGGAACTCTATGGTACGGAAGGAGAAGAAACGCGCTATTAATCCCCGGAAAAACATCGCTCTTACTGCCAGAACTAGAATCATCGTCTTCTCCTAACAAAATTTCAGAAATTTATATTTCAAAAATGAAGGCAAAGAACAAAAATAAAATTAAGCAAGAAGAGAATATAGATGCAAATGAAGAAAAATTAAAACAACCTATAACCATTATAAAAAATGATATTCGATTTGAAGATCACTACAGATTTTCCAAAAATATAACCTGGAAATGCCATCCAGGCATTCCTTAGAAATTTTGAAAGTACGTGTGATTCCTTTGATATAACAGAACAAAATCTTACTTTATAAGTTAGTAGATGACTTGTGACGTCTCTCGCGTCTTTCTGCTAACATAACTCCTATGTTCTTTGACGGCCACGATTAATGGCAAAACTTTTCCAACCCAATACCAAGAAGATAAACAAAGATAATATGTAAATGAGATATACTATAAAAGGATAGCGTGAAGTAAATATATAGCGGGCAGGCTCAGAGATTGTAGTGTGGAATTATTCTGATCAATAGAGTGACAAAGCTTAGTGTGGAATCTTGAGGATCAAGAATTAGCTACCTTGCGGATCAAGAATCTTCATATATAAAGTTATAGATTATATTCTCTAGGTCAAGGGACCAGAACTGGAAAAGGTAATATTAGATATAAGTAATTAGATAACAGGATTATTTAGGATAATTGAGATAGAGGATCTAATTGCGTGATCTGACTTAAATACGTGATTTAATTTGGGCTTGACTCTCACTCTAATTAATAATTGTCAAATTAGAATTTAAGTATTATAAGTTACTCTTAATAAAAGTTGTATTAAGAATTATGTCTCATCATTTTGATAATCCCACACCTCTAGCTTACGCGGAACCGGCAAGACATGGTCATCACAGGATGGCTATGTCTCAATGGCGCCCGAACGTATTTAATTCTGGGTTAGGTAATGTAGGTGGAAATACAATTCTACCTGAAATGTACTTTTCAGGGTCGGAGAATGTTGCAGAGTTTATTGAGTGCATCGACAATAATATTCAGTTACTTGAAATCCCAAGTAATCTGTCATGTGCTTACTTAAAAAGTCATCTCAGGGGAAGGGCTCAAGATTGGTATTCGATATTTGGTTCGTTGTTAGTGCAAAATACAGCCACGGATTTTGCGCAGCTCAAAGCTGAATTAGCGAAGGCTTTTCCCGCGATCAAAAATAAAAAAGAACTACAGTCGGAGTTTTATGCATCCCAGCAGGGAAGAAATCAGGAGGCGACTGATTTTGTATATAGATTACTAAAAATAGAGAGAAGTTTAGAATTAGGAATGTCCCAAGCAGACTTAGTGGATCATATTTTAGTTCGACTCGAACCACAGGTACAGGACTACGTGGAAGTTAGAAATCCACAAAATACGATACAACTTTTAGAAGTCCTGGCTAAATTCGAAGAGAGATATTCTTGCAAATTACAAAGGGGTTATCAGAACCATAATGTAGAAAGACGAGGTCAAAATGCGCATAGGATGCCTAATTTTGAAGCTAATGGTAGAAACTGGAGGAATTCGGAAATAAGGAGTAGACCAAATAACAGAAATGAGTTTTACGAGAATAGCCGTCAAAATAATAGAGGGTTCGAGAGGAATAGGTTTAATAATAATGATCAAAGATTCAGCAACAGGGGTTACTCATTTCGAAATGAGCGAAATGATAATTTTAATAGAGGGGACCGTAGAAATAAGGGTTCGAGTGATAATTTCAATCGAGGCGATAGGACGCAAAGGGGACGATTAAATATTGTAAAGGTTAATGATCAACCTCAAGAGGTGTCGACAAGAGAGACAATTAGACTTTCTCCGATATGTATAGCACCCGTAGAACTTCCACACGTACCTATATTATTAAATAACACATTTTTGAAAGCGCTATGGGACACCGGAGCAGATAAATCTTTTATATCGGAAGAAGTATATAGAAAATATTTTTTCTATAAACAAATAAAAAAATCGCGAGCCCAGGTAATAACAGCACAGGGTGCGAAATGCCAAAACAGGGGGATTGTAGAATTGAAAATTAAGATCAGACAATTCGAAAGAAATTGGTCATTTCATGTGTTGAAAGATTTAGAATACCCATGTATTCTGGGTATAGATTTCATAAGTGCGTCAAGAATAGTATTAGATTTTAATCAAAAATCGTTGAAAATTCCAGATTCTCAAATAAATAAGGTGGTTGAACCAATTAAAGAGGAAAAAGTTGAGATAGATTTATCTAAAACAAAATTGGGGGAAGTAGAAAAACAAAAACTACAAAAATTGTTTAGTAGTTTTAAAGGGTTATTTTCAGACAAACCAGGTCTTACTCATGTTTTATACCATGAAATTGACACGGGAGATAACCCACCAGTAGCTTCAAGGCCTTATAGGTATGATCGCACTAAGCAAGCAATAATAGATTTTCACATACAAAAAATGTTACAAGAGGAAACGATTGTTCCAATTCAATCCCCATACGCGTCACCTGTTGTATTATGCAAGAAAAATAATGGGTTACCACCGGATAATCCGGAAGCATATAGATTTGCAGTAGACTATAGAAAATTAAATTCGATCACAAAGTATCCGCGATACCCTTTACCGTTAATAGATGATTTATTAACGAACATACCATATACAACAATAATGTCATCTCTTGATCTAAGAAGTGGGTATTTTCAAATGGCAGTAAACCCCAGTGATATTGTTAAGACCGCATTTGTAGTAAAAAGTGGCACTTATGCTTTCAAGCGGATGCCATTCGGTTTATCAGGAGCAGCTCCCAATTTTCAAAAAGCAATTGACATAATCCTAAAACCGGTGATAGGGAGAAGTTTGTGAGTGTTTACATGGACGACGTTATTATCGCGTCTCCATCATTCACTCACCATGTTGAACATTTAAGGGAAGTTTTTTCGTTGTTAAAGGATGCAGGATTGACATTAAATAAGGAAAAATGTAAATTCGGGTGCGATGAATTGAAATATTTAGGATTAATTATTAGTAAAGAAGGAATTAAAACGGATGAGACAAAGGTTAGAGCTATACAAGAGATGAAACCACCCCGTAACTCAAAAGAGGTGTCCAAGTTTTTAGGTATGTCCCAGTGGTACGCGAAATTTATTAAAAATTATGCGGATATTTGTGAGCCACTTTATAATCTTAAACGAAAATTTAAAAAATTTGTCTGGTCCAATGAAGCACAAAAGGCATTCGAAGAGGTCAAGGAGGCGGTAACAAAAGCGCCAGTTTTAAAATTACCAAACTTTCAGGAACCATTCGAGTTATTTACAGATGCCAGTTCGATTGGTTTAGGAGCAGTACTTAACCAACAAAACAGACCAGTGGTATTTGCGTCACGTACACTGAACAACGCAGAGAGGAATTACACAGTAACCGAAAGAGAATGTCTAGCAGTAGTATGGGCGTTGAACAAATTTAGAACATATTTAGGAATATTACCAATTAAGGTAATAACAGATCACGCCGCATTAACACGCCTAACACATGGCAAAAATTTGTCGAGTAGGATGATTAGATGGGCACTAAAGTTAGCAGAATTCAATATAGAATGGGAACATAGACCGGGAACTCAAAATGCAGTGGCTGACATTCTTTCAAGGAATCCAATTAATAGTATAATTGGTGATAAAATTAATTGTGCCATAATCAAAGATTTGGTACTTACTTCGCGGGAACAATTAATAGAGGAACAGAAAAATGACCCAGAATTAGGTCATATATATAGATATTTAGAAAACCCGGAAGATAACTCGGTTAATGCAACGATATGTGAGAATTGGTCCCACGATTTCCGTTTAATTGAAGGATTGTTATTTTATGCGAAACACGCAACGTCATTAGGTGAAATGCGTGTATACATTCCAAAATCTTTAAGGAATGAAATAATGAGAGAATTTCATGACAAGCCAATAAGTGGACACGTCGGCAGATTTAAAACGTATCATAAAATTCGGGACGTTTGTTATTTCCCGTACATGAGAAAATTTATTGATCAATATGTCTCTACATGCCATATGTGCCAAGTTAATAACTATAAAAACGCGTTACCAGCTGGTCGGTTAAATCCAATTATATCGAATTATCCGAATGAGATAGTGACGTTAGATTTATTAGGCCCGTATCCTATATCGAGAATAAGACGTAACCGCTATATTTTAGTAATAACCGATCATTTCAGCAAATGGGCTGAAATTATACCTCTTAAAAAGGCCTCATCTCGTATAATAGCGGATATTTTTTTTGATAACTTTATATCGCGTTATGGAGCTCCAATAAAATTAATAAGTGATAATGGTCCCCAATTTATATCCGAGATTTTTGAGCACTTAAGTGAAAGATTAGGCATAAGGCATGTGAAGACTGTTGCATATCGACCACAAGCAAATCGGACTGAAAGAGTTAATCGAGATATAGTGCAAATGATTGCAAATTATGTTAATGATCAACACGATACTTGGGATCAATTCTTACGTGAGTTTGCTTACGCTATTCGTACGGCGGTGAATGAAACAACGGGAAAAACACCGGCTGAATTATTTTTAGGTCGAAAATTGATTACACCATTTCAAAAACTAGTTATGATATCGGAAAGCTCTAAATTCAAAATTCAAGATATACAGAAAAGCTTTAAAGAAGCTAGACTAAGTACGAAAATTAAACAGGAAAGGTGGGAAAAATATTATAATAGACGTAGAAAGGACATAAAAATAAAGGTAAATGATTGGGTTTTATTAGAAACACACCCTGTAAGTTCAGCTGCTAACAAAGTATGTGCTAAATTTAAACAAAAATTTGAGGGACCTTATAGAGTCTTAGAAGTTAAGAACTTTAATAATATTGTAATATGGAAATCAGGAAAAAGATTAACAGTTAACGTAGATCAAATAAGAATATATCGTCATAGGAAATGTGACGAGGTCGAATTAGGAACAGGTATCCCAAATAGTATAAGATCAAGTCAGGAAACTCGTACTTCGGAAAAAGTACACCAAGGATTAAATGAGTCACAATATGGGAAAGAAAAATCTGCGGTGAAACGTAGGTTAGAGGCAAAAGGGATTGGTAACCAATCAAATCAATATAAAAATACAGAGAGGACCCATAAAAACAAATCACTGGTCAGATCACTACCTAGTTCAGTAGGGAATGAAAATAAAAACAATAAAAGGTTTAAATATAACCAAGGTATTAAAAGATCAGGTGTATCGGGGACAAGTGGACCACAAAGAAAGTGGCAAAGAAAGGGTAATAATAATAGTAATAATAAAAGACAAATGTCATCTAGTACTATTTCTAGAGATAGAAAAAAGAGCAGGAGAGAATCAACTGAAGTTCCATTTGAAAAGACTTATAATTTAAGGCCACGACGGAGAACAGAAGAACCACAACCAGCCAAGAACACAATTGGGAAGGCAAGGAAAGGAAGACAAGGAGATTACAAGCCTTACAACAAGAAATTCCAGTACAAACAAGGAATGAAGAGTGATGACACCTCATCGTTGAATGTGAACGTGGGAGACCGAATATAAAAATCAGGTTGTATTGTTTCATTTTTTTATGATCTTCCAACAAGTGGTCGGAAGAATTATTGCAAAGAAGGAAGTCTCGGGCGGTGCTTAAAAGTTATAAGCCAAGTCAAACACTACAATGAGTGTTCATTTAATTTTGGAACTTTTTGACTTGTTAAAAATTTTTTTTCTGAAGAAAAACATTTGTATTCACACATTTGTTTACTTCGATGTATGACTTCGTGAGATGCGAAAATTCCTTTGGTTATTTGTTATAATGGTTTATTGAAAAATGTTTGTAATTGTATAATATGTGTATATATATATGTTGTTGTATTGTTACGTATTATGAGGCATCTGGTTCAGGGAAACGCGGCGTAGTCAAGGCACTAACAATAATAATAACGGCGCTGCGCGGCTCATTGGGAGTTTTTGTTGAAACCAGATGTAGGGATGGAGATAAAAATTTATTGTGATATATAAATAATATATTGATTAATATTATGGAAATAGATACTCAAATAGTTTCATTTCAGGGAGACTGACCCTGAAAATCTTGAAAAGTAAAGCTTCAAAGTGTTTCCAGGCTGTTAAGAAAGGGAGCAGAAGTACCAGCTCCATATGCAGTGTTAGATTGGGTCTGCGCACCCAGAATGGTAGTTTTTAAGTGTATAAATATTTTAAGTAACGAATTGTAAAAGTGAGAGTGGGCACAAATTAAACAGTAATTATTAATGTTGGCCTAGTTATTGGAGTAAAATTTATTGTCACGAGTTTAAATTTAAAATTAAGTTGAATATTAAATTTAATTCTAAGATGAGTAATGAAAATTAAAGTCAAGATAAATATTGGAAATTATAAAAGTTAAAATTTAAGATTAAAATTGCAATGAAAATTAAAGTCAAGATAAATATTGGAAATTATAAAAGTTAAAATTTAAGATTAAAATTTCAATGAAAATTAAAGTCAAGATAGATATTGGAAATTATAAAAGTTAAAATGAGGATTTAAGATTAAAATTTAAATAAAACTCAGAAAGCGAAGAAATTTAGAAATAGAGATTTAGACACGTAATTTATTAAGGGCATTGAGAACCCTTAAGTAAATCACGTTTTTCTTCTTGGAGGGGGTTGTGACGTCTCTCGCGTCTTTCTGCTAACATAACTCCTATGTTCTTTGACGGCCACGATTAATGGCAAAACTTTTCCAACCCAATACCAAGAAGATAAACAAAGATAATATGTAAATGAGATATACTATAAAAGGATAGCGTGGAAACTAGATATAGCGGGCAGGCTCAGAGATTGTATTGTGGAATTATTCTGATCGATAGAGTGACAAAGCTTAGTGTGGAATCTTGAGGATCAAGAATTAGCTACCTTGCGGATCAAGAATCTTCATATATAAAGTTATAGATTATATTCTCTAGGTCAAGGGACCAGAACTGGAAAAGGTAATATTAGATATAAGTAATTAGATAACAGGATTATTTAGGATAATTGAGATAGAGGATCTAATTGCGTGATCTGACTTAAATACGTGATTTAATTTGGGCTTGACTCTCACTCTAATTAATAATTGTCAAATTAGAATTTAAGTATTATAAGTTACTCTTAATAAAAGTTGTATTAAGAATTATGTCTCATCATTTTGATAATCCCACACCTCTAGCTTACGCGGAACCGGCAAGACATGGTCATCACAGGATGGCTATGTGCCATATGATTAGAATCACAATGTCCAAAAGTTTTTACGAACTGAAAAATAATTTAATTCGGGAATTCGGAACACAAGTCAATCCAGCGGAGATTCATCTTCAATTAGCTAAAACAAAAAAAACATCAAAAGAGACCCACATAGAATATTTCTACAGAATAAAAGAAATCGCATCCCGGATAAACATGGAAGAAGCTGAAAAATTCTACATCATAAAAGGATTAAAGGAAAATAGATCCATAGAAATACAGTTACAAAGCTGCAGCAATATAGAGGAACTGAAGGAAAAAATAAAACTTTTAGATATCCAAGAAAAATCAAAATCCTATAGGAATGAAGTTATATACCCAAAGTATCCAGTGACAAAAGAATATATACCTTAATGGTTTTCTAAACTATGAGTGAGTAGTTTTGGTGAATTTTACATAGGTGTATTAATGTTTTTTTTTAGCCATGCCTCTTGTGTTATTGAATGAGTGTGAAAATATTAATCTTATTATATTCATGATTATGTAACCTTATGTTATTTCCTATTTTTCAATATATTTGTGTATTACTGTTTTATTAGTCACGCCTCACGTGTTATTAACTTAGATAATGCACTCTCTTCAACTAAATTTAGACATTATGTTTCAGAAGTAGGACTCTTTCGTGAGTGTGTGACTAACCTCTTTATTTTAGTACCTGGTCATTGAATATGACGCATGTGCTTCCGTTGGTGGGGCGTGCAAGATTCACCTGGCATTTAAAAACTTTATAGGTGGCGTGGCCATCGAAGTCAGCCAGAGGAGCGAGGGAGGCAACATTTTCATATCTACATGTTTCTTACAAATTAAACTATTTTATGAATTTATATGGAGTGATACACTATGTATCAATAAGTAATTGGACACATATGAGAAGTTTTTCCAAATTCAATGGTCTCAATTCTATACTGTAAATCATTCTCGTGCATAAATAAACTACATGAAAACAAAGGACTTATTATAAGGATGCTAAAATAATCTAGAACTATTAATAAATATATAAACAAACTGCAAGTAGCCGCCGGCTTCGCACAAACACCAAATGACAAATATACTAAACTGAAACAAAAATTATGCTAAAAAATTACGAAAAATACTTCATACCTAATTATTAAACAAGGATAATGCAAAAATATAATAAAAATAAATAAAATTTCAGAAATAAGCTTCACACACAAGAAGTAAACATATCAAGCATACGAAATTTACACACTGATTCAATGCGCGGAAATGTTAGTATCCTCGTCACGTGATTCCGGGTCGGTAACCTTTTAGCCGTGTACGTGCCAAACCAACCTACCAATATGGCTCAGCATGCCACACAGTAGAGCATTTTTGAAAGAATTCGATTCCCGTGATAATGCATGCAGAATTAGAAAATATAAGTCAATAATTAAGATTTACAATTTTATTATATATTAATTTGTATCATTTAAAGATATATTTTAACATAAAAATATAAAGCATAACATATAACTATTTCTTCAACAAAACTTAAAAAACTAAATTGTATATATTTGTATATATATATATATTTTATTAATGAAGTCGCTAAGTCAGGAAAAATTATATTAAGTTTACTTTAAGGTATCCGACTACGTTCGGAACCGTGATTTTAAAAAAGCGCATAAATGGATAATTTTCATGATATTTAGTGTCACTTAGATTAGAATACATGTATAAAATTGTTTTAAGGACATTATGACAAAAAAAATTATTTAAATACAATATTTTGGCAAAAAATTAACTTAGAATAACCTTTTTTCCAAATGTTCTCCTTTTGTAAAAAATGCTTCTATTGTATTAATATTTTGCCTGTATTCAGCTCAGACCTCTGTACAGAGGCTCAACTAGAATTTTTGAAACGCATAACTTGGAAGTCGGTTTATCCATGTTTTACGAAAACAGAAGGGAGAAATTTTAAGAAAATACGCCGATAATTATTTCAAATGGTTGTAACTCTGAAAATAATGTGAATTTTTCAAAAATCATAGTTGAGCCTCTGTACAGAGGTCTGAGCTATATACAGGCAAAATATTATTATAATAGAAGCATTTTTCACAAAAGGAGAACATTTTGAAAAAAGGTTATTCTAAGTTAATTTTTTGCCAAAATATTGTATTTAAATAATTTTTTTTGTCAAAATGTCCTTAAAACAATTTTATACATGTATTCTAATCTAAGTGACACTAAATATCATGAAAATTATCCATTTATGCTTGTTAACGTGAATGAAATATACACTGCTGGCCACCGTAAATGCAACACCCTGAAGGAAGCATGCAAATAACATGAAATTTACAACATGCATTAGCGGAGGTGAGATATGCAAATGATTAGAATTTCAGCGCAGACACACATCACGCGCGCCTGTGGCGCCACCTCAAAGCGCTATTTAAGGCTTGGAGATTTCGACGATTTCAAGTTCGGCAATTGTGTTTTTCTTGTGGTTTTTTCAAAAAACGATCAGTTATGTCTCGTAGAAAACAGCGATCAGCTTTTGATCAAGTATCCGAGTTCGACAGAGGAAGGATAGTGGCCTACCGAGATTGTGGATTATCTTTCAGGGAAATCGGTAGTCGTGTTGGACGAAACCAAACAACTGTAATGCGGATATGTGACCGTTGGATGCAGGAGGGTACGACGGACCGACGTGGTCGATCGCATCCACCTCAGTGCACCACTTCACGTGAGGACAGGCAAATTGTGCGCATGGCAGTGACGGATCGCTCAGTCACATCACGAACCATAGCACAGCACATTGAGTCTGTAACGCATCATTCAGTGTCTGCGCGTACCATTCGACGCCGTTTACAGCAGAGTGGTCTGTCCGCAAGACGTCCATTGCTTGGTCTACCCTTGACGCAGAACCACAGACGTCTCCGCCGCCAATGGTGCGATGAAAGAAGGATGTGGGCGGCAGAATGGAATGAAGTTGTCTTTACTGACGAGTCACGCATCTGTCTGCAACACCACGATGGTCGGATTCGAGTCTGGAGACACCGTGGAGAGAGGATGCTGAACAGCTGCGTTATGCACCACACTGGTCCTGCACCGGGTATTATGGTATGGGGCGGTATTGGATATCACTCTCGCACTCCTCTAGTACGCATTGCCGGTACTTTAAACAGCCAGCGCTACATCTCCGAGGTGTTGGAGCCAGTTGTCCTTCCTTACCTTCAGGGCTTGGCCACAGCCATATTTCAACAGGATAATGCGCGACCACACGTGGCACGCATTGTCCAAAGGTTCTTCGTCAATCACCAGATTGAATTGCTTCCCTGGCCGGCTCGCTCTCCGGATCTTTCGCCGATAGAAAACATGTGGTCCATGGTTGCTCAACGATTGACCCAGATTACACCCCCAGCTGCCACACCAGATCAACTTTGGCAACGTGTGGAAGCTGCTTGGTCTGCTGTACCCCAAGAACACATCCAAAGTCTCTTTGAATCAATGCCGAGGCGTGTGGCAGCGGTGATCTCCAACAATGGCGGCTACTCTGGCTACTGATTCTGGCAGGAACCACACTTCACAGAAGTCTATAAATTTAATCATTTGATACTTGGTCAACATGTTATCTACAAAATAAATTTTGTTGTGCTATCTCTTGTCTTTCTTGGTGTTGCATTTACGGTGGCCAGCAGTGTATATTATATACTTTAAACAAGTAATATATATAAAATCAATAGATTCTTTTCATATTTTAAAAATTACCATCCGGCATATAATACGTACGGTATAATGCGCACCTTACTATAAAATTGCATTTTTAATATTTTTAGGTACATTACCTTAAAAACACACTCCCATATATTACAAAGAAATCTGAATTATAATATGCATTCTTGTTTTGAAGTAATTTATGGTAAGGTATTATCCCAGACTTTTGAAAAAATAGTATACTTCTAGAACTATAACTCTTTTAGTTCATAAGGCATGTCATTTCTTTTAAATAAACAGTGTTTCGATATCGTAGAAGTAAATTTTTTATGCTCATCTTTTGTTATTTTTAAAGCTATCGTTTTTATACCCGGCGTATAACGCGCACCCTTAAGTTTCGATCTTATTTTTTGTGTTCAAAAGTGCGCGTTATACGCCGGATTTTACGGTATTATTCACACTTTTTTAAAATTAATATATTTTTTTTATATCTTACCTATCAAATGAAAGAGAGAAAGAAAAACTGCAAGGAAAACGAGAAAAAAGAATGTTGAAGAATTCACTGCATTTTCAATATTAAGAAAATAATTTTATACTAAAATTAATGAATTTGAAGGACATTTTATAATTTAAATCATACAAGTAATATTAAACATACATTATTTTATAATTAGAACACGACATGGGACAACTCACTGAAGTGAAGAGAGGATATCGAACATGTTTTTAGTGAACTGGGCAATGGGGGTTAAAGGTTGCACTTCTTGGATGAAACGTCCAGAACTCTATTGTTCTCGGCGAGTTAGGTTCTAATAAAACCAGTTCAAGATTTATGGTTGAGTTTTAAAGACAGATGAATTATGTTAACAGACAGAATAAAGGACAAACAAAGGTTGAACGGTTATCTTTATTGTCAGGCGTCAGACATGGTAAAATAACAGTAAATGTTCAAAATGATGTCCGTTTTCCTGGAAACACAATCAAACTCTTTTTACCAGGTTAATTGACACTTTATGAAGAGCGTGATAATTAATGTCCGATATTGCATGAAGGATGTAAGTTATCAAACGTAAATTAAAAAGCAACATACATAAAAACTACGTTGAAGGGGCATACATAAATTAAAAAAATAAAAACAATAAATAAATAAATAGTTATTGTTTTGCTTTAACTCAAGGGGTGAAATTTGTTTTTATTGTGAATTTTAATTAAGTTTAAGCATATAAGTTATCCTATATGTACTTAAGCCCAAAAAGATATTTGAAACGCAATTTTACACAAAAAAAATTCATTAATATTAATTTCATAAACATTTAGTTCAGCTTTTGATTAATTTTAAAAAATAGTTTATACTAAAAATTTTATCACCGATTAATAATTAAGTATTTAATGCAATAACTAACATAAAAGTATGAAAACAGTACAAATAGTCTTGAATAACACTATGCAATATATACTTTGAAGAAGGTTTATAAATTGTAAAGAATATGTTGTTAAACATGTCTTTACAATGAAAACAAAATCAAAAATTGTAATACATTTATTTCACATGAAGATGTTATACTCTCTATAACATATTAGAGCACTGATAATTAAACGCAAATGTAACTAAAAAGTACAATAACGTGATATAACCAAAGAAAACATTTCGTAATATAGGTGTTTGTAGAAAACCATTTTTAAAAAGTACGTTCACTCTGTGAAGGTGCACAATAAAGGACTTCGTAAGCACACCCGGTATTCCACATTGTCAAGGCTTGTCTTAACTCTTTCAGCAATGCATCATTGTATTTCAAACCAATGTATGATGCGTGGTCTGTTTCAGGAGTGGGCAAATAGCGGCCCGTGGGCCATATACGATCCAGCAACCCGTCAAGGCAGACGGAAAACCAAATAGACAAGTACACTACTATAACTTTTGGGGGATCAGCATGTATTTTGTGACAAAGTTTTCTTTCATGTAGTTCAACAAGAGTAAAATATATACATCAGTTGGCTGACATAGAAAGCTTGAAGGCTATGATGAAATTTCACAACGTGCAGTTTCATCGCTCTGAAGAAAATTGCGAAAAGTGTGACGGGATACATTTGTCTTATTAAACTGTTCGAAATTAAATGTGCTTTCATTTATAAGTGATATGAAATTGGCACAAAAGGAATACAAGTTGCATAAGGAAATCATGCATTTTTTTCTTAACATATATAACTAAAAAAAAAAAAAAAACGACGCACCAAGAAGGAGTTGCCCGATTGTAATGAAATTTCGTATGCAAAGACATTTGTACGAACATGCAAATGATTAAAATTTGGTGTCCAAATGAATAAGTAGCGGAGCTACAGCGCATCGGATGCGCACTCAGCAGGTGTCTATAAGAAGCGATTCTCAATCTGATGGTCAAAATTTCTGTTGCATTGCGATTTAGGATACCTTTCAACGACTGAAAAAATGCCTCGCCGCAGGATTCGAGCTCTTACGAGCAACTGTCGGAGTTTGAAAGAGGTCGTATCATTGGAATGAAAGAGAGGCAGGTTGGGCAAATCGGAGAATCGCTCGTCATATGGGTCGAAGCGATGCCATTAGAAGATGCTGGCAAGAATGGTGGACAATGGCAGATTTCAGCGTCATGATGGTAGCGGTCGACCTAGGGCCACAGCAGATCGGGAGGACAGATTGATTGTCACACAGCCTGATTCATCGTTATCAACCATCAGACGTGACCCGCACACGAGTGTCCACCATGACATTCACAGACGGCTGATAGAGCGAAATTTACGCTCGTACCGACCGCTACGCCACCTGCCACTCACGCCTGCACCACTGTCAAGCCAGATTACAGTGGTGCTTGGCTCGATCAGGTTGGAATCATGCTGACTGGTAGTATAGTGTTTAACAACGAATCCCGCTTCCAACTGTGTCCTGACGATCATCGAAGACGTGTCTGAAGACGCCCAGGAGCGCCGATCCTGCTTTCACTATTGCGCCACACAGGCCCTCAACCAGGAGTTATTGTCTGGGGGCCATTTCTTTTGACAGCCGGACCCCTTTGGTCGTCATTAGAGCACACTTACAGCACAGCGGTACGTCGACGACATTCTGAGAACTGTTTTCTAACCGTTCCTTTGCAGCACCTGGCCTCTTTTCAGCAAGATAATGCCAGACCACATACGACACGTGTTTCTATTAACTGTCTTACAGCTTGTCAAACACTTCCTTGGCCAGCCAGATCACTCTCCAATCGAGCATGTCTGGGATATGATGGGAAGGTGACTGATCTACCAGAGTGATGACCTGGCCAATGATTGGAGCAAATTTGGCAAGAAATACCGCAGGAGACCATCAGGGTGCTTTATCACTCTATGCCCCATCATGTGGCAGCTTGCATCTAGGCTAGAGATGGGTCAACACCTTATTAAGCTCGTTACTTTGTAACTATGTAACTCTGAAAAGAATCATCCAATTTTTCTGAAATTTTAATCATTAGTATTCCACCAATTTTTGTGTCTCAATCGGAAGACTCGTTCTTGGTGCATCGTTTTATTATAGAGTATATTTGTTGATATTTGTAGTTTTTAATGTATGCCTTTTCACCCGAGATGCATAGTTGGTATAATTAATTGTCCTTTAAAGGCATTGGCCTTCGGTATCCTTCACTTTGCACAGATATATTTTGACGCTCAGTTTCCTCCCTAGAGGGAGGCACATGAGCTCTGACGAGTGAACCTGTACCAGGATTTAATTTTCGAGAGCATCCAAGCCAAACAGACACTCTAAGGGATCTTTTACATGCCGTATAATCATACGACATGGCCGTCGATTTTCTGCATCATGAAAATCCACCGACTTGGGCCGGTGAACCCGCAACCTTGGGTGCAGAAGCCAGAACAACACGCCACAGCCGGCTAGCCGATAAGTGTTCTGCCTGAGATTTCAAACTACTCTCTATCACGGCACTTTTAGCCGGGGAAGAGTTTGTAGAAATAAAATTTATATTGGTGCGTAATAGATCGTCTTTGAAAGATTCGCGCAATGAACTGGACCAAAGTAAATCGTAATATACAGGTACTCGTAAAACACAAGGTTTCGATATTACACGGTACAAAATTTGCGATTATTTACCTTACGGATTCGATATTGCATGGCAAAACTTGGATTTAATATCACACGGTTTTGATACAAAATGATTTTAAAAAATGAATATTATTTTCGTACAATAGGGGAATTCCCATCACTTTATTGCTAAGAAAATATCTTATTTTCTTTCTGACAGTTTGAGTTGAAAATATATATTATTTATTTATCTTTCAGATGGAACGTTGGTAATAAAATTATTTCTATTATTATTTCATTCGTATTATACCTTTTCTATAAGGTACTATAGGTGAGAGTGATTATTTCCGCTATCATAAAATTTTACACCTCCAGGGCTTGGTTGTTGATGTAACGCTTTTATGTGTCTTGATTTTATATTTTTAGTAATACTTATCGACACGCAAATCCGGGTTGCGCGATTTTAAATCTCGTAGATTTGTCTTTGTCCTGAGGAAAAATGGTGAAATTGATAATATGATTGAAGAATAATCTGATTTTGTCTTAATTATATAAATTAAATGTATATGGAGTGAGTGAGTGAATATTAACGTCGCACTGTTCAGCTACACGAGGGCTTTTGGCGACGGACCACGTAATTTTGAACCATGGTCAAGTGACGTGGACGACACCTGAGCTGGCACCCCCCTCTCCTAACTACCACACCACACCAACGGGAGGACGTTTCAGCTCTCGACAGATTTAACGTGCATCGCTGCCCTACACGGCGGGTCTTTAGTGGTACGGGCTCGAACTCATGACATGCCTGCCATGGTCCGATACCTTAACCACTGGGCTACCGCAGCCCCCAAGAGAAAGATGGATAGTCAGGAAGAAGCAGGGATGAGCACTGATGTATTGGCAAAGCAGAAATTGAAGAACAGTCTGAATTGGATACCAATTGTGGAGAGATTGATTGAGTGAATATTAACGTCGCACTGTTCAGCTACACGAGGGCTTTTGGCGACGGACCACGTAATTTTGAACCATGGTCAAGTGACGTGGACGACACCTGAGCTGGCACCCCCCTCTCCTAACTACCACACCACACCAACGGGAGGACGTTTCAGCTCTCGACAGATTTAACGTGCATCGCTGCCCTACACGGCGGGTCTTTAGTGGTACTGGGCTCGAACTCGTGACAAGGCAAGCCACGGTCCGATACCTATACCACTCGGCTACCGCGGCCACGTGACAGTCGGAATTTTGACAGAAGCCTCAGTTTGATTGAAAAAAAAGAGGTTAATTTTAGAAATATAGACTCAACGATGAGTATTTTTTCAACAAAACAAGGAATAAAAAATTATTACCTACTAGAAATTTTGAGGGAGAAAAAATCTTTGAGATAAGACCTTTTGTTAAATTTTATGAAACCTTCTACATCAAAATAACTTTGTACGATTTTGTATGTGTTATCTAAGATTTTATTAAACATTTTCTTAAATTATTATTTTCTTTCTCTCCGCTAAACTAAAAATAATTTATAATTTTATAGGGTCAGTCAGTGGTAGCGCGTCGCGCTCCACACCACAGAATCGGTTCTATTCGAAATCGACAAGGTCGATTCAGTCCTTCTCCGTACTGCCGTGGGTCGATAAATAGTGCAAGCTTGTGTGTGTGTGTGTGTGCTTGAGGGACTTACTGATAAATAAGTATTGTAGTATAAAGGTATATATAAGAATACTCATATAACGAAAAATTATAAATAAATTACAAGATAATAATTATAAATAAAAGAACACACATAATAAGAACTATAAGTAAGTATAAAAAACAATTATAAATAACGAATATTATGATACATATAATAATAATAATATTTTATATTATATTATTAATAAAATAATTAACATTATAATAATATAATTAAAAATTTATAATATTATCAATTAAAAAGTACTGAAAACTTGCAATATTTCAAAAAATCTAAATAAACAAACATTACAAATTATTGTAATGTTATAGCCCATCTTGGCATACATAAACAACTTGGTGCTTGCCCTGTGGTATCAAACTAGTTCCAAATAACTATATTGTATAGAATGTCTCGAAAATTAAATCTCATACTATTTATACTTTTGAGAAAATTTCGGTTTCTATGCAATAGAAACTGAGAATTCTTTCAAAAACAAATAATATGAACTATTTTCAGATGAAAATTTAACAGTGCTAATATCACAGACATAATTATATTCGTTACCAAATAACAGCTACAACTATAATTCTTATTCAACACAACATGTTTAAAATATTACAGACGCAACATTACTTTGGCCACAACTATTTATCTTATTGTATTTGTGCACAATGATAACGCCAGCTGCCCGCCGCCACTGCTTACACTATTAGCCATTATATGTATTCGCAGCATTAAAATTGGCCTGTATTTTTATAACACGCAGATTCTTGCCAGTGACGCAAACTGCTGGTACCGCCAGTATTTAACGCCGCCAGCGCATACTACAACTGCGATGACCCAGCAAATCACAGCACACATTTATCGACACTGCACGAAAAGTGAATAAACAAAGGTAACGACATCGCCATATAAACATTTGTGGTAAGAAAAATGTTTACTCGCACGACACACATACCGCCGAAAGGACAAAGCTCAACAAAATGATATTTCCAGTTTTCTTTCTATTTGTTGAAAAGCCATGTTCAGCAAAGATAACGGCTAAACAATTATTCTGTCAAACTGACGCAGCACCGAACGTTCATCAGGTATTGGACAAATGACTTTGCCTTGTCGGTTCGTCGTACTGCTAAACCGCAGGTAAAATCTTGATAGAGCTGAAACATCCTGCGGTATTGTTCCGACGGGTGGAGGGTGCGCCATCGAGTGTCGTCGCGTCGCTTGACATGTTCAAAGTACGTGGTCCGTAGCAAAGCTTTCGTGCTGAAACAGTGCGTGACCAATATTCGTCGATCGAAATCGTCTTCTCGACCAATTGAACTGGGCTTCGAACTGTTCTTCATTTCAACGCTTTTCTTCTTCACGACTGCTGTGACTCATCAGTGTCGGTTCTGTTTAAGAGGTCCGCATCTGACTAACGAGAGCCGCGGCAACGTGATGAAACGGCAGGCGTGTCGCGAGCTCGGCTAACACCACTGCCGCGATGAAAGGTACGATCGACCAGGCGTCGCCACTGACGGTATTGTGAGCTTTACGAGGGCTTTGCGCTCGAAGTGTCTCGTCAGTGACAATGGTCGTCGCCAAAATAGACCAGCCGGCTACTCAGTTCGGCATAAATGTTCGGTCGCTCACTGCGCCCGGCTTTTGAAACGGCGACGAAATGGGCAGGCTGGCTGAATACTTGTCGTGCCGATATGAACGATGCGTTATTACGTCGAACGGCAGCCGGTGCCTGACAGCTTCGCTGGCAGTGGCGTACGGTTACGTACCGGCGTTTACTCTGAAAGATAAAATAATCAGCCATATTTTTCGGCTCAGCTTTGTCGAGAGAAGCGGGTATTTTCTTAAACAAAGGCTCAGGGAATTCTACCCATTATGTATTCATTTTTAAAATTTTGCAGCCGAAAACCGTGTGATGACCGTCGAAGTTTTGATGGCAAATGGCAATGTCCTCGTGTTGCAATAATCACAGAATTTTGTGCCGTGTTTACGTACCTGTATAAATACGATTTGCGCTTCTGGTCCGGTTCATGCCGAATGTTTGTTTATTACGCACCAATAAGTACACTGTATAAGAAGGTTTTGAAATTCGAGCGAATTGCGTAGCGGCTGGTGGCGTTGACGCTGGCTAATGCGCCCAGTAGGGGTATGACTGGTGACGAAACATGTCCCATGTCAGGCGCGCGGTAGATAACGGATGCTATGCGACGAAACAAGTGCGGTTTCATGTTTCAGTGTGAGTGAAGGGCGTAGTATAATTAACTATGCATCTCGAAAGACATTTAACGCCATAAATATCGTAAACATACTCTATAATAAAAAACGACGCGCCAAGAACAGAGGTCGATGAAAATATTCGTAAGGTCGAGAATATTTCAAAATTCCGGTAAAGCCTGAAGTGATGATTTTATTTCAGGGGTACATGGTGCAAAGTGACAGCTCAGTAAGTGTTGACTGGCTTTTAACCTGAATTCGAAACTTTGCCGCGCGACGTGACGCTGCCGGTATTCGCATTTCGCAGTGCTTGTCGGGCGAATAGGTGAGCATTCCCCGCGAATAGCTGCCTCGTCGGGCATTCTCGACGGAAGATGGCTGTAAGCGGCTTGCATTGATAGCTATGATGTACATTATCTTTGGCACGGGCGGCACCGCTGAACGGTTTGTGGCTGGTTCTTCGAAGTATTCATCGGCATGCCGCCAGGTACCGTAGTCGACGATAAAAGCGGCGTCGCGGTGTGGCGGCAAAGAGATAAACTTTGCTTCACGGGCGTCAGGCTTGCATTTTCACGTGTGTCGAGACGTTGAAACGGGGCTAAGTAAGCTGCCGACTTACGCGCTGGTATCGGCGACGGTCGAGGGGCGTGGTGTTTGATGGCGCCGCTGTCGTTTTTGGCAAGCTAACCATCGACGCGTCGCAATGGAGCTATTGTGGACGCCGTGATGGCGGTCGATATACGATGACTGGAATAGACGCGCATAAGCGAAGACGGCCGCCGCTGTCCTCGATTAACTGCCGGCATCTTCGGCTGACGTCGGCTGAACTCATATACCGTTGATACCGTTTGCTATAACTTTCGTCGGTGATTACAACTGCTGAAGCTCCGGGCATTATGTGCGGCGGCGTATTTCATTAAGGTATCTGCATCGCGATACTTGGCCATCGGAGAATCGCTGCTTGGTGCTACGATAGCGCGGCTCGCTGTATTCTTTACGGACGCCGAAATTTGCAATCGTTGCGTATTCCATGCAGTACCCCGAGGCGGCTCCTTCTTTGATTGATGTCGAGGTTTTTTTTTTTTTTTTTTTTGTTGCGGAAATGTATGTTGGAAACGGTGCCCATTGCAACCTGCGGCTTATTCTTTGTGTATTTCGCCGGCCACGTTTACAGCCTGAGTCGACAGTATCTGTCGCACTGCTGACACTGGCACAAGGCGGACAGTGCCGTCGCGGCGCTTCGAAATGATGCGCCCGGCGCTGACGTATGTTGCTGTACGTTGAAAGAGCTTTGCTGCAAATACGTTGCAAAATTTTGTTCATTCTTTAACGCTGACGCTTGCTGACGTACCATGACCCGCGGTTGCTGCTCTGAAACGACGCGGCATCGTACATTGTTGGTTTTGTCACAGTGATGCGTTGAAACGAGACAGCGCTGACAGCGGTACCGACGGTAGCACGGTCTGTTGTGCGCGGCTGAAACCAGGTGAACGTGCGCTTTTGAAATGGTTTCTGGTACTTACTGTGGTCATATCGCGTTGTATCGATTAACTAATGGGCCCATGAAGGTATGTTGTCTTCGTATTGACTCAAATGTGTTACGAACGCGATTTTGTTTCATTGTGAACGTTTGGCTGCTGCAGTGCAAACTTTATTTCGGCGCGCTTATTTGCGTAATGACCATTCGAACTGTTGGCTGCTGTTTTCGCCCATGTTGGTGTGCATTGGCGCGGTGACCAATCGACGGGCGTACGGTATGGCTTATTTTTAAAATTAATCGAAAGCTTTGAACTAAATGTTTGAAGGTAATATTAATAATTTTTTTGATGACAAAGGTGCTGGACTAATACATGGAACAACGCAATAGCAAACGGTAGGTAATGACAAAAACGGAAATTTCACCCTTTGGTGAAGCAAACGGCGCTTTATTTGTTTTTGACGTACGCTATGGTTTTTATGTCGTTACGTTTATATATTTGCACGCCAACGAACGCGCTTTAAATTGCGCTTTCAACTGTTTATTATTCTGTTGGTTCATTTTGTGTTCGAAGGAAAACGGACGTGCGTACTGTATTTTCGTGATAAACCTTTGAACAACCAAGGGCCAATCGTTGGCCTTTTGTTTTTACGATAATTTTAAATGGGCTGTTAACATGAGCCAATCTCTGATGTTTTAAAACTCGGCCGCAATGTTGATGAAACGACTTTGCCTCCGGCGCCGAGCTGGCGTTGAGAACCAGTTCGCAAGCGCGCTTCGGCATGGTGTCGTTCTATTACGAAATGATAATGTTTGGCGTAACCGGAAACCATAAGGCTCGATAAGCGGAATTCATTGGTACAGCGTAAAAGTATTTTTTGAGTATTGGTGATTCTTTCGACATTCTTTTGTTTTCACTGAGTTTTCTTTCTTTCTTTTCTTTGATGGTAAAATAAAATAAATATATATTGGTACGAAGTTATTGAACTAAATACTGTGGAAATTCGGCGTATGGCTTTGCGCGCGACGCAAAACCAGACAGTAAGGGGTGCGCGTCGCTACGCCGGTAAAGCTTTAAACGCCAACTTTACAGATGACGATAAGGGTATACCGACGCAGTTTATTTGAAATAACGCCGTCGGACTAAAATTTGCAGAGAAGTGTACTTTATTTTTCGAGGATACTGAGGATATGCGACTACATAACTTCGAACTGGAAGGATTATACTGCAATTCGGGCTGCTTCGTTTTGAGCGATATTTTAAATGACGAAAATGCGTGGTAAGGGGTGCGCGACGTATTCCCATATGCTGGTTACATTTTAATATATTTATATTGTTTGCTGAGCACAAGAATTTTGGTGGTTTTAAACTGCTGACGCCTGATGAACGCCGGAAAGATGGCACAACAGAAGCGGCTGGCCAGGTAACATGTTGTTAGTATCCAAATGATTGGTATGAACTTCTGTGTTCCTGCCGAATCACGGCCAGCGCGTTGGATATCGCCGCGCCGCACGCCTCGGCATTATTCAAGACTTTGATTGATGGTTTTCGCGGCGAACGGCTACTGCGTTGCGAGGTTGATGCTGGCGCTGAGGTCTGGGTCGTCGTTGACGGCCATGGTCACCATCGGCGGCGTCGGAACGGCTGACGAAGCGAACCGACGCCGGTGATCGACAGCTGCACGGACAATAGCACGTGCGCATGATGATCGCCTCGATATGACGTGGTCGAACCTGACGAAACTCCCAGCTCGAGGTCGGCGTTGGCTGTTTGTACTGCGGCCGGTAAGTGCCGGAATGATGTCTGCCCGTAACTGTGCGTGCGGGTTGCTATTGATGACGCTGTACGGTCGTTCCTCCGCGTGCGATATCCGGGCTCGAATCCGATAAATCTTCCTTACGTTACGAATTTGGTAAACGAACAAATCGTAAAACGGCATTCCGATCGCCTCTCTGTCGCTGCTTTCACGGTGCAGGCGCGGAGCCAACGTGAACGTCGACCGCGCAGCGGCGTCTGTGCGATGCCGGAGCACTTTATTGATGCGTTGCAGGCTTCAGTGTGCGGCTGCGCGCCGACCGAACAACTGTCGTGTCAGCATCAGTGTTCGCATTCTCTGGCAGGCCACTGTCACTTCTCGTCGACTCGAACTGCTGATCAGCGATCACTACGGTTATAACTGATCGTTTTAAAAACGCAAAAATTGTCGGCAATCGGCTCTGGCTGTGCTGGACGCCTGGTGGCGTGAAATCAATGTTTACTATTCTGTCATTGCATATCTCACCTTAACACTAATGCGTAATGAGATTTCATGTTGTTGCATCTTTCCTTCGAAATCGATTGCGTGTGGTGTATATTGGGCAATCCGTTGGATTAGGACCATGGGTTTAAAGGCGGCATAAATGGACCAATTTTCGCGGTGTTAGTGATAAGCGGATTTGGGGGCGTGTGTACGGTGTTTGGGGCCAAAGGATTGTTTTGTACAGTATTTTGACTTGAAATGGACTTTAAGTGTGCGTGTTGCTCGCTTTTGTAAAGTGGCTGCTGTTGTCGGTAATATTTTGCTTTGTCTTTTGGCTCGGACCTCTGTGCGGGGGCTCGGCTATGATTTTGAAGGAGATTCGTGTTTCGGTTGTCATACATTTAGTGGTTGTCGTATTTTCTTGGAATTTCTTCGGGGTTTTAGGTAAAGGCATGGATGAAATAGGCCGGTGTGGGTTTCAAAGGGATTTCTGGTTGAATGCGGCGCGGATGCGGCTTCGAGCAGACGAATGTTAATGCAATGAAGCATTTTTGAAGTGAGAAAAAGGTATTCTAAGTTCGATGTTGTGTTTAAATGTTGCGATGTAATCGAATCTTCTTCGATGCGTAATCTGAAATGTTCAATGTCCATCGTTACTTTTACAAATCGGTTCCGGTAAACAGTCGATGTATCAGTTTTAATATAACGGTTTTCGAGTTGCGCGACTTCATTCCATATCGGCGACTTCTATGTTCATAAAGGCCACACCTTTGCTGAACGATATTTACACGGGTAAAATGTTGGCTGATGCGGAAACCGACCGGTACGATAAATCCATATTGATGACTTCTGGCTACTACTGTTTCTACCGACATTGTTTCAAATGATGCGTACTGTGACGCTCGCAATCTGCCGGACGATTACGGCTTGCTCAATTAGGAATCACGTGACGAGGATACTAACATTTCCCCGCGCTTTGAATCAGTGTGTAAATTTCGTATGCTTGATATGTTTACTTCTTGTGTGTGAAGCTTATTTCTGAAATTTTATTTATTTTTATTATATTTTTGCATTATCCTTGTTTAATAATTAGGTATGAAGTATTTTTCGTAATTTTTTAGCATAATTTTTGTTTCAGTTTAGTATATTTGTCATTTGGTGTTAGTGTGCGAAGACGGCGGACTTGTAGTGTTTGCTTTATATATTTATTAATAGTTCTAGATTATTTTTTAGCATCCTTATAATAAGTCCTTTGTTTTCAATGTAGTTTATTATGTTGTTACGCGTGAAGTCGAGCACCGTTGAATTTGAAAAACTTCATGGTATGTCAGTACTGACAGTAGATAGTGGGCCTCATTCCATATAGGGCGACATGAACCAACCGGTTGAAACGTAATGGCAGATATCCCTCGAAATGTTTCCACCAATTCTCGTATATATTGACGCTCCCCTCGAGATTTTGACGGTACCCCACCAACGGAAAGCAATGCGTCATATTCAATAGTCGAGTGCTAAGAAAAAGGGTTACGCCGAGTCGCTACTGAAACATAATGTCACAAACGCGGATTGAGAGTGCGCCTTCAGCCAGCCGGCAGCTCAAAACTGATATTACCACCCCAGGCCATCGAAGTTTACGCCAATCGTGAAATGAAGATTAATGACACACGCTTTATTCAACGCAGAGGCGCGTAATTTAAAAGGCTTTGTTATTCTGCCCATGAAATTTGCAAAGGCTTCAGCCCGCTCGTAGAGAGCAAAGATTTCACGCTATTTAACAGACATGTGATAACGACATTTTGATTTTCTGGAGATCTGGATTTTTCTATGGCTGCTGCGGCTTCATGACTGTATTTCTATCGGATCTATTTTACCGCAATCACGCTTGACGGCAGGCTTTTCGCTTTCAATATTTCATCACATTGCGGTATGTGGGTACTCTTTTGATGTTTTTCTGGGCGCAGCTAATTGGTAATTTCCCCACGGATGACTTGTGTTCCAGGTAAGTATTTTTCGGTTCGTCGCCAAACGGGGATCGTTGGTGTAATCTTCACGGCGGACGCCAGCCGTCACCTGTGACTTGACCATCTTTGCCGGTTCGCGGCTGAGGAACAGTTATCGAAAATGATGAACGCTGTTCTTTAATGCAGCTTTTGTAGGCGGCTTATATTCGCAAGTCACGAACTGCAAGTTGAAACAGGTGAGGTCGAAGCCCCGGGGTCCGTCGCATTGTTTGAGATCGCACGGCTTCGTCGAACCATCTGGCTATTCGTTATCTATTGCGCCATCTGTCAATGCCTTTCCGGACTATGATACGCTGTTCAGAAGAATCGGCCATCTGCCAGAAGCACGCTGTGAAGACTGGCGGTGATTATTGTCAATTCCGCGCTAGCGCGATAAACTCACCGTATTCACTGATACGATGCTGAGCCTGCTGCACTGTCGCGTCACGCTGGTACATCGTTACGCCTAACGGTGACGAGGTTGGTTTGCCGACCATCGTGGCAGAATCAGAAGATGTTGAAGACGAAATTTTCAGAAAAGAAAGGCATTGGAGCGCAGAGTTCTCGGCTCGCCGCCAATGAAACCGCGTCGATGCTACATCTCACCATTTCTGGGGCACCAACTGCGCTTTTACCGGTTTTTATTGGGGCTGATATTTATTTCGGCTGTCCATCTTGAGCTTGTTTCATTGCCGGTAGCTGAAATTTTGCACTGACATATTATGTGACGTTACGGCCTGTCTTGCGTACGGCACATAATTTCAAGAACATCTTGTTTAATTTTCGTGCTGGTACGCAATATTCATTGCGGCTTTCGACGACGTAGAGCACTCATAGCTGGGCGGCGATGGCAGTACTGTTTGAAATTGCTTTACTCTCTTTTGGGTACTTAGGCGCTGCAGCAAAAACTTTATTGTTCTGTGTAATCACAGCACTTGCGCTGTGAGCTTTGTTGCTAACCGCGGAGCACGTTGACTACTGCGGGTGGGTCGATATTCTGATAATGCTCTATTCCACTGCTGATAATCGGTTTTGCGCTGCTATTATTTGTATGTCGCAACAATTTTGGCTGCTCATGCGGTTTCGGCAAAACTTCCCCGGTGTCAGCTGTTGTTGGTGCCCGACTACGCCGCGTTTTTGTGGCCTGACGGCACGCCATATATGCGCCTGACCGCACATTACGAAGCGTTTTCAGCAAACCGACCCATGACAAAATGACGAAAACCGTCTCTGAAGTCATACCGTCGAAATGATGACTAATGTTTTCTTCGAAAGAGCGCGGCAGGTAAAGTTCCCGGGTAAATGAGCGCTGGGCAGCTGTGTTTGTTTGACGCGGCGGCGCCCGGGCGCTCTTAACGGTAATTCTTTCCGACGCGTTGAAGATCGCTCAAAATGAGCAATACGACACCGTTTTGCTGTTGGAATATACATTGCGTTGTCATCGCTAAAGCTAACGAATTTTAGCTTTACGTTTGGCGAACGCGGCGTCGCCGCTGATGAATCGCTTTCAGCTGCTGTATTAACTGACGGTCGTTCGAGCGCTGGTACTGGCTCTTTCATGTGAACTCTTCTCTTTTCTACATCTGAAATAGTAACTGAATGT
Source organism: Trichonephila inaurata madagascariensis (assembly GCA_019973955.1). Classification (NCBI taxonomy): domain Eukaryota; kingdom Metazoa; phylum Arthropoda; class Arachnida; order Araneae; family Nephilidae; genus Trichonephila; species Trichonephila inaurata. Next base: position 36,821 of record BMAV01028259.1, read on the forward strand.
ACTATTGCCGCTTTCTTTAATACCTTGGTTATATTCAAACGCTTTTGTTTTGTTTTTAATTTCTACTGTTTTAGTGATGATCACGTTCCGGTATTTTGTTTTTATGGTCTCTATCATTTTTTATCGACCCGTTTGGGTGATTGCTGTACTCAACCCATTTCTGCGGATTTTAACATTGTTTCATTTGATCGCGGTGTACTGATTTCTGACTTGATGTACCTGCTATTTGAGGATGCCTGTTCTGAGCAGATGCGACTATGACGTCTGCATTAAACTTTCGACAATCTTTCTGTTCCATATTATTGATGAAGTTCTAACTTCTGAACTCTATGAATACACTGGAAATTTTTGTTTGAAGCCAGCACGCATAGCAGCAGCCGAGCGGGGTGTGTTTGTAAAACAGTCATTGCTGCGCTTATAATATTTTTCCCGCAGCACCTGTTTGGCCTAGGTATCTGCTTTCTTATATCTTGAATTTTTGTTGAAGCTCGACTCAATATAGCCGTTTTTGAAATGGTGTAATCATTTTGCGACTGCGCAACTCGGCCATTTCTCGTGCCGCGGTAGCGTAACAGCTTTCGCGTAATTGATGCAATATAAACGTTGATCGACCAGCGTACTATCTCGATGGTCGACGCCGTGATCGTATGCAACGACTGCCATCTTTTGCCAGGGTAGCTCGAAAATCTCGGATAAAATTGAGGACCGTGTCACTTTATTATTGAGGGCTCTAACGCGACTCTTTCAAACCCATCGAAAACATCGCCGGACGAAGAACGCACCGCTTTGACCTTCGGCCATTTGCTGAAAATGATAGGTTATTACTAAAATAGCAGCGGTTGCGTCTTATTCGATAGCAGGGCGCGGGCACAACCAGAGTACCAACGTCTGCTCTTTCATTGAACAATTCGACATAACCGACGGCTGATACGACGCGGCACTACTGGTGTAGCTTGGCACGTATGGCGTGTGGCGTGCATATTGATCGGCATGCATGTACGGAAGCAGCTGGCGTCACGGTACCGCCGATGCGTTTTAAATCTGCCACTCGCTACGGCTGTCGTGAAATTATAGGCCCATTTCGTTCGCCGGGTACGGGCGTGCTGCTTAATGACGTGTTCGCTGTCATTAACGGGACGGTAACTTCACGCTGTCGTTATGGAATAAATATCCATATGTACTTCGATACAATTCAAATTTTCTGTTCGCTGACAATTGTTCGCGGCAGCTGCTTTGGGTATGGCTTTTTAATTGTACATGCTTGACCAGCACTTTATTGGTGGACTGCGTGATGTCGGCGTTCGATACCTCGTGCCGGTGCCAGCGGCAGCCAGCACATCAATGCTCGACTAGTATTGTTCAGGCGTGTTAACCATTGCGCTTATTTAACCCGGCTGCTTTCCCAAGCCATAAGTTGTTCGGCGCTTGCTGCCACACCTTTGTATAATTCCTCTCTGCGTTGTTCAGTGTACGTGACGCAAATACCACTGGTCTGTTTTGTTGGTTAAGTACTGCTCCTAAACCAATCGAACTGGCATCTGTAAATAACTCGAATGGTTCCTGAAAGTTTGGTAATTTTAAAACTGGCGCTTTTGTTACCGCCTCCTTGACCTCTTCGAATGCCTTTTGTGCTTCATTGGACCAGACAAATTTTTTAAATTTTCGTTTAAGATTATAAAGTGGCTCACAAATATCCGCATAATTTTTAATAAATTTCGCGTACCACTGGGACATACCTAAAAACTTAGATACCTCTTTTGAGTTACGGGGTGGTTTCATCTCTTGTATAGCTCTAACCTTTGTCTCATCCGTTTTAATTCCTTCTTTACTAATAATTAATCCTAAATATTTCAAATCGCACCCAAATTTTTACTTTTGTCAATCCCGCATCCTTTAACAACGAAAACGCTTTCGCCGGCATGTGACGGTGATGGAACGCGTAGCTGGCGTCGTCGTAATCGCGCATCGCGTTTACTTTTGAAATTGAGGCTGCTCTGATGTCGCGGCCATATGATACCGCTTTTACTACGAAATAGCGTTCAACCGCTTTATCAATATTTGGGGTTTGCTGCATTTGTGCCCTTTCTTAGATCGGGGCCTGTTTACGATACGTGATTTGTGTATGTTAATAAATCATCTATTAACGGTAAAGGTAATCGCCGGTAACACCGTGAATAAATTTAGTATGTCTACTGCAAATCTACCTTCTTTCGGTATCACGGTGACCATTATTTTTCTTTGCGCCAACCGGCGGGTGACATATGGTTTGAGCCGGAACAATCGGACGTTCTCTTTAACGGCATTTTTGTGAAATGTTGCTTCGCTTTGATGCGATCGCCGCCGAACGCTGACTTACTGACCGGGTGTCTCCGTGTCATTTCGTGATGGGCTGGTTTTCAATGCTGGCCTTTGGCTGCCAAACCCGGTGCAGTTTTGTTTTCTACTTTCCCCAATTTTGTTTTGAATAGTATCGCAGCTTTCTCTTTTGTGACATAATTTTCAACGTTTTGATTGAAATCTGGCTCACTGGCGACGCTGTAATGTACAGGAATGCATGGTGCATTCTTTCGGCACGCCAATTTTCGTGATGCGGTCTTTCGAATTCTGCAATCATTTTGACATTTCACCCTGTACCAGGCTTCGCATTTTGACGTTTATAGAAAAATGACCTGCTCTTCTTCGATATCATCTTCTCCGGTAATCTGCCTTCCGTAATGAACTGACCCAACAATATGGTACGTCAGTTCGGTACTTGCCCTTGTCGAGAAACTCTGGTATTATATATGTTTCTTGGTTGATAAACCAGCCTTTGTATTTAATCGTCCTTTTGCGTCTGTCTTTCTCGTTGAAACATCGCGCAAACACTTCTTTTCTGCGGTCCTCTGTTAAAGTTTCGGCATTTCGAAATGATAACTTCGACGCTGATCTTTGATCGTAAACTATTCTCGAACCCTCTATTATTTTGACATTTATTCTCAAACGAAATAGGCTGCTGTTGATGCTCGCACCAATTCCTCCAGTTTCACCGCTTTCAAAGTCGTCTATAGCATTTTATATTATGATTTCGCGATAACGCTGGCAATTTGCGAATATCACCGGTGGACCGGAGACATAATGCCTGTTTCGGTCGAGGCTTAGGTCACCAATCCCCAGTACAAGCTTCTGCTCACCACCCAATCTATGCAGTGTTGTGCGTAAACTCCGACCAACCGAACTATTTTTGTGCGATGGCGGAAAAACGCTAAGCAACGGTGCGCGAAATCGTGACCTCATTTTGCAGCAACGAGCAATCGACTGCCGATGTGACGCTACCCCTGGTTTTGGCTGGCGCGACGAACGCTGAGTTTCAGTAACCATCTCGGTATTGTCGGTAAACTTTAGAGAGCGTTCGCCGACACCGGCTTTCGGGTAGGCCACTTGCATGCCTGGCAGAGGCCGAAAATGCGTTCGGCGTACATGGCCGTCGCAATGACCATCGTCTTGCGTACGTGATTATTATCGAAAATGATGAGACATATTCTTAATACAACTTTACAAATCGACTTATAATGCCAAATTCTGATTTCTGAAATTTGACCAGAGTCAACAACGTGTTAGTAACTAAATCACTCTGTCTCCAGTATCACAAATATGCTGTTGGCTCTAATTATATCTGTATTACCTTTTCAGTTCTCGGTCCTTAACCTGAAGGCTCAGCCCATCATAGGCACCTTAATATGTTCTTGATCCTGAGTAACGATGACCTCGAATTCACACTAACTCTATCGTCGAACTAGTCACAATACTATCTTCTGAGCCTAGGTTTTGCCGCGCTATACTTATAGTATGTCTCGTTGCATCTTGCTGATATTGAGTTGGAAGGTTTGCCGTAATCGTGACCGTCAGGCACATGAGGTCATGTTATCGAAGACGCGGAGACTGCGTCTGGCCATCTACTAACTGATTGCATAAATAATTTTCTGTTTTTCTGTTACGCTCAAAATTTCTGAAATCGACGATTTCGAACGGCTTGCACGAATATGATAATAGATAACTACAATCGGTATCGTACATAATGGTGCTCAGGCCCCATTTTTAATTTCAGCACAAATACTTCCATCGCAATGCCTAATACAACGGCAATTTTCCGACACCAGATTCTTTTGCGCGGCTCAGAAACTTTCGCGAGAACAAGATTGAAAGTGATTTACCGTTTCCAACTGACGGTAAACGATGTTCACTGAGAATACGTATTTCTCGCTTCGTGCCATGAGTTCGCTTTTATTCCGGCGGCAACGTTAACCAAGGTACCAGCAGATATTCGCTTCAATTCTTCGCCAGCATTGTGTGGTTTTGATTTTTGAATGATTTTAAAGTACGTTGGTGAAATTCTGAGGAAATGCGTTTTCACGGAATCTGCCGGCTTTCCATTCTGACGTATTTTTAGGTCGAAACGAGTTTTAAAACGCGCTGCCTTCCGATCGAAATTGAACGTCATCTGACGCAAAAATGTGAAGAACATGGTCGACAAACACTGGAATAAGACCTGACGACGCCGCGGAAAGCATTATAACGTCTGCGCCGGAAGAAATGAATAATTGAACGCTGAAGATTGAAGGAAGATGACAAAAAGGTGAACCCGCTAGATAGTGGGTACCCCAGTCTAATTTGGCCTCAAACGCATATCTGTCGTAGCGAAACAATCAAAGAAAAGCGCGCACAGAGTACCGAAATGGCCCCGTGAGGATAAGCCATAATGCGATGAAGCGAAATATGTCTTTATAAAGTGAAAACAGAGGGTGTTCGGCAAACTGAACATGTGACGTCGGCAATTGTCACGAAGAATATTCAATATGAAAGAATGTAAAACCACGATAAACTACAACGAGCTTCAACGGTAACATCGCAACTGTGGGTTACTGTTGCGGCTTAATGACGCTGGACGGCGAATCTATTCTGTGCAGCCAGCCGCTTCTCACGGGCTTCTGAAGTCTTCGTCGTACCACCGTTTCCTCCGAAACTGCGATTTTGCGGCAACTGAAGTCTTTTCACCGTTGTCACTACCACCGCCATCGAGCGTACGGCAACTGATCACCTCCTGAATATCGATCAAATCACCTCGCGTCCACGTACCACCGTTTTCCTCCGAATAACGACGACTGCCTTTGAGGTCGCCTCACGTCACTCGAATCCTCGCCCGTCATTACCTGCGTTTCCTCGAAATTGCGACTTGCGGCAGTCGCCCTCAGGTGGCTTTTGTCATACCACCGTTTCCTCCGGAAACTGCGACTTACTCTGATCTCGATCGGCGTCCGCCACTCCTCATGACCACCGTTTCCTCCGGAAAACATATGACCCTCGGGC
>BMAV01028260.1:0-142216 GCA_019973955.1 Trichonephila inaurata madagascariensis
GTAAAAGATGGTTCTTTTAAAAATATTTTGCCTGTATACAGCTGGACCTCTGTGCAGAGGCTCAACAAAATTTTGGGAACATATAACTTAGAAGTAGTTTTATCCATTTTTTAAAGACAACAGGGGGAAGGGAAATTTTTAAAAAAAAAAACCCCGATAATTATTTAAATGGTTGTAACTCTGAAAATAAGGGGAATTTTTCCCAAAAATTATAGTTGACCCTCTGTACAGGGTCGAGTTATATACAGGCAAAATATTATTATAATAGAATTATTTTTCAAAAAAGGTTTAAATTTTGAAAAAGGTTATTCTAATTTAAATTTTTTGCCGAAATATTTTTTAAAAATTTTTTTAAAAATTCCTTAAAACAATTTTATACAATATTCTAATTTAAGCGACACTAAAAAATTTAAAATTTCCATTTATGCCCCTTTTAAACACGGTTGGAACAGGCATATTTTTATGTTTAAAAAATGTGCCGATCTCTCGCTAACAACTGATGAGCTCATAGAAATGCATCAGCATTTAGCAAGATATTGTAGAAATCTGAGTCTTTAGACCCAGTTCACAATGAGGAGATCAAATGATGGTTGGCAATCTGATAGAAGGCCCCAGTTTAATTAAAAATAAGGTTACAAATTTTACAAAATATACACTCGAACGAGAGATGAGGATATTTTTTTCAACAAAACAAGGATTACAAAACAATTAGCAAACTACTGATAAATGTTGCGGTAGGAACAAAATCTTAGAGTCGGTTGACGACTTTGTTCGATTTTATGTAACCTTCTACATCAAAATAATTTCGGCTTACCATTTTGTAGAGTGTTGTCTAACATTTTATTAAACACTTTCTTTTCTAAATTATTATTTTTTTCGTCTCCGTCCTCAAATAAAAACAGTTTATATGTATTTGTATGGGAAATCATATCTCGACTTAGTGAATTCGACTTATTCGGTTATCACTCCCACCTATCACGTAAGCAGTTTTGCCACTCCGGGCAAAAATGAAAAATGCCGCCCCTTTCTCCAACGTCACCCCTCTCTTTTATATATATATATATATATATATTCCCTATTATGTCGAAAATTTCTGGTTTTGGGGGAAAGGGTTTGATCCATAAAACATTGCTAACCCCAATTCGGGCCTAATTCGCATAGCTTTAAATTCAAAAAGGTCTCCGTTTATTCCCAAAAACTTTTGTATCTACATTTGTTGTGTCTGGTGAATTTTTCTTCCTCTTTAGCAGGTTTTATACTTCTTCACTTTTATTTTTTATATATATATATATATATATATATATATATATATATATATATATATATATATATATAATTTATTATTTTAAGTCTTAAAAAATTCAGAATAATTCGAAATTAAGGACATAATTACTTGTTACTTTTTCAAACGAGTGAAAGGAAAAAAATAAATAAAATGGAATTGTCTATTTAAGCAGGCTAATTTCTTCGAAAAATAGTCTACTGATGGTGGGGATCACAAGCGTTTGTTTTATCTTATAGTAACTACACTCCAGATTAAAATAAAAAAAACTCCTTTTTGGCTCTCTATCTACCAAAACCTCTTATTACCCTTGCCCCCTTTTGGATAGCTGAAACTAAACCCCATAAGGGTGAAAGGAATGTCCGTTGTAACCTCACTCCGGGATGGGCGAAAGATATGTATATATAAACATATAAAATTTCATGCTTTAACATATATTCCCTCTTCGAACCCTCCAAGTTTCATTATAAAAGAAAACTGTCATTAAATAAACAGAGTAAAAAATTTAAAAAAATGAGATACGTTAAATGAAATACCAAATTCACACCCAATAATACTTCAGAAAATATATCACATTTTTTGTAACAAAAAAAAAAAAAATATTTTTCAAATTTGATACAAATGCCGCTTTTAGAATTGGTTGCCTCGGGCAGGGGTCCGGTTTATCCAACCCTAGAGACACCCCTGGAGTAAAAGTTCGGGGTATTACTCTATGTAATTGCATTCGGTATACCTTCTCTTTTGACGTTCCGTATAAAAAAAGCAGATAAAATTATAATTATATAAGATAGCCGCTAATTGTAAAATAAGGAGAAACGATTCCCTTAGTCTTGAAAGGGTTTTAAAAAGGAAAAATGCTGTCTTTTCCCGGTTTTCCTGAATTTTCTTCACGCAATAATCATTTCTATCCCAAAATTCCAAGATTATTAAAAATCTGGAGAATGGAAACTACGTGTTTAACCTTAAATAAGGCCTTAATAAAAAATAAAAAAATTTAAATTTAAATACAGTCGAACCTCTATATTGTGATTTTTTCTATATAATGAACTTTTTCCTGGAATCTTGAACATTTCACGGTTTTCTTCGTAAAATATATTCTCTATAGCGAAGTGCATTTTCTATATAACGAACTTTTTCTTTTGTGATTCAATTTTTGTTCTTCCTTTTTTTTAAAGTATTTCTGAAAAAAATTCCAGTTATTCTCTCTTTAATACATTTTATAGTGGTCATAAATCTTGAACTGGTTTTATTAGACCCTAACTCACCGAGAGTAACAGAGTTCTGGACGTTTCATCCAAGAAGTGCAACCTTTAACCATCATTGCCGATTTTACTAGAAACATCGCAATTTGATATTCTCTTTCACCCTCAGTGGAGTTGTCCCGTATCCCTGTGTTCTAATTATGAAATAATGCATGTTTAATATTACTTGTATACTTCAAATTATAAAATGTCCTTATAAAATTCATTAATTTTAGCCTAAAATTATTTTCGTAATATTGAAAATACAGTGAATTCTTCGACATTCTTTTTTCTTGTTTTCCTTGCTGTTTTCTTTCTTTCTTTCTTTTTTGATGGGTAAGATATATAAAATAAACATATATTAATTTTAAAAAAACATGTGAATAAGTACTTTTTTTAATTTATAGTGTTTATGAATTTAAAATTTGTTTTATGTGGTTAAAATAAAGTATATTAAAAGATAGAACCTCTATAAAACGAATTTTCCATGTAACGAACTTTTTTCCGGGATTTAGCTACTTCATTGTACAGAGGTCCGACTTATTTTTAAAATTGTAATTATAGTACTTTTTTGGAAAAAATAAAATATGACATCATTGTAAATTTTCAAAAAAAAAAAAAGAAAAAGAAAAAAGGATACAATATTTATAGCAATAGAATTTCCTTTTAAATTTTTAAGCGATTTTTTAAAATAAAATCTGTGCTTCAGTTGATGATTTAAATTGCTAAAATGAAACTATATGTACAGTTTATAAACAAAAACGTGCTCGGCATCTGACAGTTATGAGAAACTTAATCAACTTCACTTCCTATTTTATCAAATTTTATAAAATATAATTAAATGACAATTCAAATATAATGCTAGAAAAATTCACTTAGAGACTTCTTGGCCATACTTTCAGGATTCTACAATAATCCGATTACGAAGGACTAAAATGAAAGTAAAACCGGAATTGTTATGTGGTTTGATGAAGATAGCATTGTTTGAAAATGATTCGAATGACGCAAGCTTCGATATTTACTTTGCTTTCAACGATTTGCATTGGAGATTTCTGTCTTCCTACTCTAATCAAACAATAATCCATTTTTTTCTCCTTGAAAACGTTCTTATTTTAAAAAATACTTCGAAATTTTTTTTTGACTAGAATGTCACTCAAAATGCATTTTATTATTAACGTAAGGATTGATGAGGAAGAAGACTTCAAATATCATAGAAATAATTATGACTAAATGTTAAAATTTTTAACAGGAATTTATCTTATATAGTGGCAAAGTTTTGCGTTGAATATATGAATATCAAATACTCATAACAGTTTCAGTTCATTGTATATTATTAATTACTTATATAAAAGAACTGAAATTTTCTTCTCTCTCTATATATACGTATGTGTATGCGTATAAAAATTCAATTTTTTTACTCGTTTGAAAACTAATTTTTAACAATTTCTGTTTCTGAAATATAAAACACTTTCTTTTTGAGCTGCACTAGCTGTTAGTTTTTCATGTTGCTCTCTGAATCCAATTATTTTAAATTTAACAATGGGGATATAAAATTGCTGAGACTTAGTCTGCTGAATTAATTGAGGTCCGCGAGACAATTGTGTAAAATTGAAAAAAAATTGGACATTAAGCGTTTGATATTTGCAATGTAAGTCATTGTGTTTATTAGCCATCAGCATCATACTCTGGATACATTAGCCCTCCCTCTTGAACAATTCTTATGTACGCCGCTGATTAACACACATACACACACACACGTTGTGTACCCGTATATATATATATATATATATATATATATGGATTTTTCTGGTTAGTATTATTTAATTTCTATTATTTTTTAAAAGTTTTCTTATTTTCCAGATTTTATATAGGATCCAGTTGCATATTTGTTCTGAAGGTTACTTAAAACAGTTACAATATATCTTAGTATTTTTTACAAGATTTACTTAAATATTAAATTTAAATTATGTGATAATGTACTAACTGTTAAGATTTCTTGAAAATTTCCAAAACCAACAATTTTCATATTTATTCGGGTCGTGAAGAATTTTAATTTGATGTGCAGTCTTCTGTAGGTTTCTCAAAAAGAATCAAATTCCAATTACGGCAAAAATTTACATACGTTGATAAGTTTGGTTGATTAAAATTCAATTTTTTGAATCTTTGACTGTTAAATTTCCAAAATTTTTCTTTAGTGAATTCACTGTGTAATGGCTCAATCTGCGATCTTCTTACTAATAGTTCTCTTAGGGAATTTTCAGGTCTTTAAAAATTATTGTATTATAAAGCATTCACCCGAAGAAATAAACGTGAGCATGCAAATTAAGACTACTATACAAAGTCTATGCTTTCAGGTTAGAAGGAAAGAGAGTTAGGATAGACTGCCAGGGGAGCAGTGATTAATCAGTTTGAAGTGAGGCGCAGATATTTAGTAATTGATAATTGTTGCATGTAAGAGTTGACTTTATATTTAATCTAGATTAGGTAACTAAGAAGTCAGAGCGATTGATTGGACGTAAGTGTTCTAAATAATTAAAGTCTTCTCATATCTCGTGTACCTCGTTAATTGTCTTCATATTTAACAATTGGGTGCATCTCTTAACTTTTGTTGATTGTTTTTGTGTTGTGGTTTGTACTGTGAATAAATTGTGTGATTTTGAATACATCTAACCTTCTTTCCTGTTCTCCCACACCTTTAGGTGCACAGGCAGAGGCGACTATTAAGTAAAAAAGAGCTAAAAATCAATCTTATGTTTTCAGTATAAAGCATACCTCTTCTTTATCATACATACACATCATTAATTGTTATTCAAGTAAAGAATGCATTCCAAGAAAATTATTGTACATAAGAAAAATCTCAAGAAAAAGTTTAAATAAAGGAATTAATAGGTAAGGAATTTATTAAAATTAAGTTGTAATTTTCTCTTTTACTAAAAACAATTTCTTTGATTCACAAAGTTACAACAAAGGAATAGAAAAACAACACTTTTTAAATTTTCATAATTTTTTTTACTTATAAATTAACAAAATTTTTAAGCAAAACATTTATATGGATTATCTTTAAGACATTGATCAGCTACAATTTTTTTTAAAGAAAAATTTATTTTGTACGTAGCTTCTTTTTTGCTCAATCAATATCATTTATGTGGAGAACCATTTTCAATGACACATCCATATTATTATATTAAACACGTTCAAGCCTAATTTTAAAAAAGCAGTCTTTAATAGAATATGAAATATTTTTTAAAGTAAATGATATTATATAGAGGCATATTTTCTTTCATTTGTTATTTATTTTATTCGAGAAAAAAATTTTAATGCACAAAAAATAATGAAAAAGAAATCAAATTGTAGAAAAAGTAAGTATCTTACGGAAGTTTATTGGAAATCCTTGAAATAAAATGATGTAACTTAAATACAAAAAATATTCCTTTTTTTATCTATGTAAATTGATTGGTCTTATAAAATAATAAAAGACTAATTTTAAAAATACCACTGTTAAATATGGGATGCAAAATTTGTTTTAAATCTAGAGATTTATAAAAACCAGAGTTTTCGTAAATTTCTAGACAGTTTTTTAATCATTGCAGGGGAAAAAAGGACGATGTTTTGCTGCCATCTATGGTTATAAAGGATAGTTCAAAGTTAATTGTAAATTAGCGTTTCTCAAACTGTGCGGCGTGCCCCTTTAGGGGGGTGTGATAACTCTTTACAGGGGGCGCGAGCATATCGAAAAGTCAAAAACGAAGGATTTAAAAAAAAATTAAAGATTAAAAAAAAGCAAAAGAAAATATACATTCCGACATAATATAAAAATAAAATACACATTTACACTGATATAATATACTTAAAAATGTACGAATGTCAGTACTGCACAATGTATTTGATAATTAATCTCACAATACTAAGTGAAGAACAAGTTTAATAATTACTAGTGATTCACGTAGGCTTGTCATATATAAAATGTATACTTATCTTGATAATTTATACGGCTTAGGATTAAAATCGTATTGTAGCTTTAACTTCAAAGTGAATTATTATTGCATTCAATGCATTGCATTCATACATTGTTATTGCGTGAAGGGGGGCGTGATGAAAATTAAGTCGCAAACATAGAAAGTTTGAGAAACACTGTTGTAAATGTATTTTTATTAATTGATAATGGGATTTAATGGTTTGAGCTGCTAGTGAGTTTAGGTGTTCAGTGCAATGGAAAAGTGAAACATAAAGGGTTAAAACGAATAACAAACGAATAAACGAATTTCTTCTGAAACTCAACAATTTTCTACAGTTTTACGAATCTTTTTTTTTTTAAATGAAAATCTAAATATCACGATTAAAAGTTATAAAACTGAGAACAATTAATAAGAAGTCACAGAAATGTTTCTATATAAAAAAATGAAATGATTAAAAACGTAATAATGTACAAAAGAATGATTTTATATTTATATTAAATTATTTTCTTTTACTAAATTATAAATTAACTATAATTCTAAAAAATAATAATTTGACATTGTTTCTCAGATTAAAAGAAGTATCCACTATTAAAAAGTAAACTACTTTAAAATTTATTTTTAATAATCTGAAAATCTTTACATTTTCCTACATTTAAAAGACATTGCACTTAATTGACTGAATGCTTTTTTAGAAAATAATTTTTGTATCTGAGTCTTTTTTTAATAACGCTGAGATTGATATGCATATTTCTAACACTAAACACATTGTTTCTACTATCTTCTGTTATGTATAGCATTTTCATGATATTAGAAATATTTCCGATTAATTTAAAATCCTTTCAATAGTTAATAATATCCATATGTTAAGTATGTTTAAGATACTTCATTTCTTTCAATTGTATGATATCGTTTTAAAAACATCAAAACTTCAAATATCTGTAAAAATTTCTACGGTTTTTCAGTATTTCTTAACATTTTTTACAATATAAAAACACAAATAATTTTTTAATCAATATCCATTATTAAAAATCCTCGTACGTTATTAAATATTTATTTTGGCAATATATCAACTATAATTGTCTGGAAAAACCATAAAAAATATATTTCTAATACTTTTTTAAATACAGTATATAATCTAGAATAATGGGGTTTTTTTTGTGAATTTTATAAAACTTCTTAAATAGCTTTAACACGAAATATATTTTAAATATAGTTTATATAACACTTTTATGGTTGTTTTTTTTTCATACAAGAAAAGAGAAATATATTTGTTTCAAACCTGAAGAAAATGTTTCCGGGTTATTTAACTGAATTCTAATTCAAATGTAATTAAATTAAAAAAAGGCACAAGAACTTTGAGAGAAATAATGCTTACTTTCTTTGCAATTTTTTGAAAGACATCTTGTTTACTCAACTTCTGAAAGCACGAAATGACTTCTGTTGTTCCTAAAATCTGTTCAATAAACACTTCTATTCTAAGTGTTGTAAGCTCTTTACTAATTCAGATATTCACTGAAATATTAATGCGCTTACCTGTGTCATGCGTCTCTATATGTGATGACGTGAATACGATTTCCTTTCGAAAATAAGGGACTTTCTCCAAATTGATAATTATCAACACAAGCTCAAAAGTTCCCAAATAAGTAACATGAAGCACTTGGGGATTTGCATCTAACATTTCATAATCGATTGAACTTATTTATTTTAATTTTTTTTCTTTTGTAATGATATTAAGCTTTTAATTGTGTTTTCTAACTTCTTTTTTTATGAAATTTCAGAAGTTATATTAAGTGTACTTAAAATCTTGTAGGAATTATGAAATATACATATTTAAGCCAGTTTAGAGGTAATTTTTTTTTTGAATGAGCGTTTTTAATACAATATTTGAACGTGTGTTTTAAAATGTTGCTTAGAAGGGGCTGTGTTTTAATATACAGGGTGTCCGGGCTTAAAGTGTCCAAAAGTAATGGCTTTTTGTTACGGACTACCCATCATAATGTAATATACTGTTTATCCGTGGATTGGAAAACTCTCTGAGATTTTTCGGGTATAGTCCGATCAGTTGCACGAGCGCGCATTATTCGGCAGTTGCAGACAATAAACTTTTTACACTGACTTCATTAGTAAAGATGTGGACGCCACAGTAAAAGGAACAGTGCGTACTTTGGTTAACGGAATTTAAATCAGTCACGCGTGCACAGCGACGAGTTCAAACAGAATGGAATATCGAACCTCCGACATCAAAACCTATCCACCAATGGGACAGAACTTTAAAGAAGACGGGAACTTTGGTATCTCAAACTGGCAAGTATTCTTGAGTTTTCGTGATAAAGACACTGTTGATCGTATGCGTGATTCATTTTGTAGGAATCCTAATATGTCTGTTAGGCAAGTCAATAATGATATTCTATTCTGTTCGAACACTTTGCTGTACGCATGTGACTTAAATAAATTCAGTTAACCAAACTACGCACTGCACCGTTTGCTGTGGTGTCCACATCTTTACTCGAAGAGTTTTCCAATTCTTGGATGAACGGTTTATTACATTCTGATGGGTAGTTCCGTAACAATAAGCCATTACTTTTGGATACTTTAAGCCCGGACACTCTGTATGGTGTGGGATATTATTTTCCTTATCACTAAAAAACTTCGCTTAATAACTTTAAAAAAACCCTGCTAATTTTTTTAATATAGACATTTTGAGAAAGCAGACTTTAAAGTAAATTTTTTTTAATTTTTTGAGTATTTACTTTTTTTTAAAGTACTTTCCAGAAGTATATGAAGCATTTTTTTAAAAAATCTCTGTTGATACAAAAAAGACTCTTCTAAATTTTTTTTTTCATTATTTTTAACCATTTTGCATTTTTTTGGGGATTTCAAGATGCTTTCGTTGGACTACACGAATCCTACGATATCTAGTTCTTTGAAGCATGGCACACAGTTATAACTTGGTTCAATATCACAATGTTTTAAGATCATTAATTTTGCTACATGACTCATATTTAACTGTGCAATAGCCCTTTTCACCCTTAATATTTTAGAGTTTTTCATTTCAGAAATGTAGATCTGGAAATCACTGATTATATGGTGTTATTAACCGACTCACTTCGGTTCTGGGTGTTTCCATGTAAACATTTTCTTAATAGCATAGGATCATCAAGATCTCTAAAATTGGTTGCAACTAATTTATTATGGTACGTGTGTTTATGATCATAGTGCCTTTCGGTACATTCAGCTTCTTTCTTGGGAAACTTACACCAGGTATTTATAATCGAAGGCACAGTCCATGTTGAGGGCTCTCGTATAGAGACAGAAGAGGGAAATAAACAGCGCAAACAGCAGTTTTCATGCTGTGTAGATCATTGATATTATTTCTAATAGCCTTACTATAGTATCTTTGAATTTATTTTTGATATTAAAATGTCAGTTAGTCGGTTAAGTCCTCTTAGGCTTTTTTCATCACTTAAATTTTTTTTCTCTGTTTCGCTTTTAAGATCCAAAAGAGGCGTACCCATACATTTTTGGATGAACCCAATACACTCTAATTTTTCCACTTGAACCTCATATGGACTCGCGCTCATCAGAAACTTACGCAAGGAGAAACACAGGTTCTCTTAACAGAGCTCATTTGATGCGCGTCACGGAGTAGCTTTAATTAAAATAATAAAAATATTTCTAATTATCGTATTTCCTCGTATCATATATCATTTTAAGGTATCCGACTACGTTCGGAACCATGATTTTAAAAAAATGCATAAATGTATAATTTTCATGATATTTAGTGTCACTTAGATTAGAATACATGTATAAAATTATTTTAATGACATTATAACAAAATAATTTTTTAAATACAATATTTTTTGGGAAAAATAAACTTAGAATAACTTTTTCCAAAAGTTTTTTTTTAAAAATGCTTTATTGTATTAATATTTTGCCAGTATATAGCCCCGGGCCTCTGTACAGAGGCTCAACTATGATTTTTGAAAAATTCGAATTATTTTCAGAGTTACAACCATTTGAAATAATTATCTGCGTATTTTCTTAAAATTTATCCCTTCTGTTTTCGTAAAACATGGATAAACCGACTTCCAACTATTCAAAAATTCTAGTTGAGCCTCTGTACAGAGGTCTGAGTTGAATACAGGCAAAATATTATTATAATAAAAGCATTTTTTACAAAAGGAGAATATTTGGAAAAAATGTTACTCGAAGTTAATTTTTGGCCAAAATATTGTATTTAAATTATTTTTTTTTGTCATAATGTCCTTAAAACAAATTTATACATGTATTCTAATCTAAGAGACACTAAATATCATAAATATTATCCATTTATGCGCTTTTTTTAAAATCACGGTTCCAAACGTAGTCGGATACCTTAAACTGAAATATTTGAATTTTTAAAAAATGTAAAAAATTGAAAATCGATAATTTTTCGAAAATTCAAGTGGCAGACCATTTTAAACGAGAATTAATTTGAGGATTTTTGAGGTATAAAGATAGTTTTTGTGTTCTATTTTTGAGATGAAGGATTCTTAACTCAAGTAAAAACAGCGATTTAAATCTTTGTTTGTTATGTATTTATATAAAGAAGTTTAGTAACAAATTAGTTTTTATTAACTGTTAAATAATACAGAGTTAAGTAGTTTTTGGAAAGTATATATATATATAAATGTATTTTACAACAAAAATAAAAATTTTAGTTTTTACAAAATTTAAAACAAGTATATTTTCATTTTTTTTGGCTAAGTTCAAACTTCGACCCTGAAAAAATCAACAAGTAATTAGGAATTTTTATGCTATATATAATAATAAGTTTCTAAAGGACTTTAAAAATATTTAAAAATATAAGAATTGTAGTTATATGAGATACTAAGTACAGCATTAAATTCATGAATATATAGGATTATGTACCGCAAAAATTATACTTATATTTAACTGATTTTTTTAAAAAAAAAATAATTTCAATTCACCTTTATCTTTTACCAATTAGTTTTTTTCTTATGAGTTTTTTAAAACTGCTTTTACTTCAAAATAATACACTTTCTTTCTGTGCATTAACCAGCGAAGATCAGTTTTAAGTATAGTTATTTATATAAATATTAAAGAGAAAATTGTATACACTTGGAATAATAAATAATGGTATTATAATGAATTTAAATTAATTTCAATTCTATTATATAAACTTCATGGATTATATTTTGTCAGTAAATTGAAAAAATTAAAATTATTTAAAACTATTTACTAACCAAAACTTAAGTAGTACTAGATATGATTTGATATTGCTTTTTACGGAATTGCTTTAAATTCTGCGACAAACAACTGTAATATCTAGCAAGTAGATAGTAAAATAGGTATATCCAATCACTTACCATGAGAATACTTATCATTCAATGAGCAATTAAAGAATCATTCTTTCATTATATTTTTTTTATTTATTCAGATCAGGGGTGAAAAGACTTTTACATGGTACGGTCTACTTTTAATTTTTACAAGGTGTTGCGGCCTATCCAGTGGCATAGCTGTGTTTGATCTGAGAAAAGCTCAACACTATTTATGTTATGACAAATAAATACAAAATATGTACTTACCTACATAACTATAATAAAAAAACCTTACGTTTTAAGCCACACACACATTTAAAGAAAAACGCAAATTACAAACATAAAAATAATACTGGCAAATTTAATGATATCACATGATGCATTTATTATCAAACAATTCAAAATACATTAAAAAATAAATCATTTTCATTTAAAGTTAGCTCTCGAAATTAGTCAGTATAAGACTTAGTCTCTCTCTCTATATATATACTGTCCGAAAATCTTGAATATATCGATACATAATTTTTAACTGCTAATCTTGCACTGGATTCTAAGTAGTTGTCTGTAAAACGGAAACAATATGTGTTTTTCGTTATTCACACAGGTAAATCAGTCTTATTGATTGTGAAAAGATAATTCTGTCTAGCTGGCGTCGTTGTTCCATAAATATGTTTTTTATTCTGCGCGTTTTAGCTATTAGTAAAGACGGTCACCCCAAATAGTCTTGGTGGTCTACCGATCAATCGCGATCGACTTAATGCCCACACCTGATTTAGATTATTTATCAGCGTATATTGAAAATAAAGGAGGAGGTGCGTAAAGATCGGCCTTTTTTTGCCCATCATAGTCATGAAAATTCAGAATATTTATTGGAGCTATATTGTTATATTTATGTGAACTTTAGGTATTGAACTTTACTTTTATTCGAAAATAGTAAGGGAAAAAAATAGCAAGTCACGTAAAAAAGTCATGAAACTTGGCAAATTCGTTGAGTTTTGTTATTTTAAGCGCTTTTTCTGACTTTAATAAAAAAATAAAAATGTTAAGCGCTTTAAGCACCACTCTATTTTTTTGTCTCTCAAGTACTACAATTGACATTCATTTGTTTTGGTGTATCGAGCGCGTTGATATGATACGAATCAAAATAACTTGTCCGCGAATCGATCAGACTCCTACTTCACGTGCATGTTAAAACGTGTCTTCAACTCGCGCATGTCATATTGTAATACAAATATTTCTTTTGTATAGTGGCCATTATTTTATGTTGTATTGTATGTATTTTGTATATTTCATTAAAAAAGTAATGCACTCATGGACACCTAAATCAATCGGGGCTGTATTCTCCTGACGTAAATCGAGAAAATTCTTCAGTTGCTCGACTCCAGTTGAGATCACGGCACACAAGTTCAAAAGTATATAACATATGGATAAGAACAAGTATAGGTCCTAATCCAAACATTGAATGGTATTGTCAGTGTAAAGTTGGTGTGCTAGAGTTGTTGGTTGCTGTGCACATGCTGCATCTGTACTTTGATACTTGGGATATGACGTTATAATCATACTCATTGTCAGATTAAAAAAGCATTGGATATGCTGATACGTTTCAAGACGCTGCTACTGGATGGCCCAGTGACGATTCAGCCAGTGAAAGCGAGAAGGAAATATAATCGAAGACATTTGTTTAAAATAGTTTAACATTTTTATTTTTTTCCCTGTTTTTTCTAATTAATTTAAAAGTTTTTTTTGAAAAAAAGCTAACATTTTCATTTCGACTGAGTATCAGAGTTAAAAAAAAATACATAGTTTGAATTTGCCGATGGGCGAAGAGAGACCGATCTTTATCCACCTCCTTTATTCGAATGTTCTTAAATTAAAATAATTAGTTATAAGTTACAACATTTATATACATTAGTAGGAAATTTAACAATTTTTTCATTTTTATTACAGGTTTATTGGCGGAATAAATAGCGGATTACCGAATAAAAGTACAAATAATATCGCAAATAAGTTTTTAAGTTTCTACAAAAGAAAAAAAATATTTGAGTTTCCTTCAGTTTGCATATTAAAGACGTTACGCATGTATTTAACAGGAACTTGAAGTGGATTTAAGATATCCATCGGAATCATTTTAAGACTTGAATAAATGAGTCACAAATGTCTGTAAAGTTAAGTAATAATTCGAATTTCAATGTCGAAGTGAAACATTTAGAAAGGAAACACCATTATTATTTATTTTCTTATGCGTACTTTAATTTGAGACCAAAGGCAAGAATTTATAATATTTTTGAGGTTTAATGGAAGTTGCAAAAAAAATTGTTACTTTTTAAAAGTTTCTTGTCCAGTCCTTCAGAGTAATGTCACATTGTTCAATATACTGGAGTCATTTCTCAATTTAACTTATCTGTTTTGTAATATATAAATAATAAACATTTAAGTATCTATAAGTATCTAAAAGCTTACGTTAATAATATAAAAAGAAATATATTATGAAATGATGTTGTTGAAAAATATGTTGTTTGAAAAATGTGTTAATAATAATATATCATCGATGATTTTGCAGCACTAAGTTGATGCTAGTCAAACAAAAATTATTATTATGATATTAGATAAAGTTAATATAAAATTTAGATCAATTTTTCTATCTAATATAATTTATAAAATAGAATCTATTGCCAGAGCACACAAATCTATAATTCAAAGGAATGGTGAAAAAAAAATTATCAAAAATTTCAATAACAACAATATATTTGTAATCTGACTTCCATTTTATGAATCAAATTAAATTGATATAATGGATATTGCATATAAGTGCTCTTACCAAAGAAAAGCCATGAACGAATCATACTGTGAAGAGACCAAAATATATGACTTAAACCTTTCCACTGCAAAGATTTTTCGAATGTTCCACAGCTTCTGAACAACAGCAACAACAAAAACAAAAAATAATTATCAGGAATACGATTTTAAATTGACAGCCAACATAATTGTTGATTATTTCATATCTTTTGAAAAGGAAAAGAAAATAAATAAAACATAGTCCGACCAAGACGAGAAGAACCTTGACTTCGGCAATAGATTTTATTTCCCAGGCGAAAGAAATGATGGATATTAACTATAAAACATAAAATTAATGTAAATAACTCATCAAAAGCAAATTAAAATTGTCCTCTGCAAAGAACAGTTTTAAAAAAATATAATGCATATTTTTAACTGATAATAAATCGCTATTTTTCCCCCTGTTTAATGCCGTTTTATCCAGAGGAATTTCTTTTGATCTTTCATACTTTTCAAAAGGTAATCTCCTACAAGGCATTTTTATCACTTCTTAATATTGCATGAAATTCTTAGAAAATTAAAAATTCACAATCAAATTTAAGTCACAGTAAATACTTTGTTATATAAATTTTATTCCAATGAGTTGTAGATTGTACAAACATAGTTTTTTAAAAGGAACTCCATCTATTAAGTATAATATTTTTTTCCAAACTTTAATTTAGAAATTTTAGTTTTGGAAACATTTATAAATTAGACAATAATATAACAAACGGTTTATTTAAACGCATATTTGTAATTATAGAGGTACCTATTAGAATGCTTATTAGAAAATATAAAGTTGATCCGTCAAATGATATTTTAAAGGCTATTTTATAACCTGAGAAGTAAACCAATGACGAATTCTTGCATTAACAAAAAGTATCTTTAAATGGCTAATAATCGAAATATTTTCTTTTTAATTTTCTAAAATAAGAAAGGAAAAATTTATATTTTTGATTATTAGTAAAAAGAGGGTGGATCAGAATATAAATATGCTTAGCTGTGAAATGTAAAAACCTACCGGCACATTATTTCTTGTTTACCGAAAATTACACAGCAAAAAAATTACTGTGAAACGCAACAGGAAAGGAGCCAAATATATTTTGTGGAGGTAGATTTTAGCACCTGATATCTCCTATTTTATTGAAAAAATTATAAGCCTATGAAGTTCCTGGTTTACCATAACGAAATTGTATTTACGTCATACTCTAAGGCAACATGAAGGCTATTGGTGGAGGAATACCCAAACGAACCGAACTTACCCGAAAAGGGTTTAGAGCTACAAACCGATCACTCGGGAAACAACCACTCTCATGTCCAGACTTTATTGAAAAAAAATCATATACATTTTATAAGCATTAGAAGACAGTAAAATGACAAAATACAAATTTAAAGGTAACTGCACTACAGTCGAACCTCCATATAACGAACCTCTACATTGCGAATTTTTCTATATAGCGAACTTTTTCCTGGAACCTTGAAAATTTCACGATTTTCTTCACAAAATAACCTATCTATAGCGGAGTGCATTTTCTATATAACGAACTCTTTCTTTTGTGATTCAGTTTTTGTTCTTCCTTTTTTTTTAAAGTATTCCTGAAAAAAATTCAAGTTATTCTCTCTTTAAACTCATTTTATGGTGGTCATAAATCTTGAACTGGTTTTATTAGATCCTAACTCACCGAGAGCAATAGAGTTCTGGACGTTTCATTCAGAAAGTGGAACCTTTAATCCTCACCCTCAGTGGAGTTGTCCCGTGTCCGTGAATTCTAATTATAAAATAATGTATGTTTAATATTACTTGTACGCTTTAAATTATAAAATGTCCTTATAAAATTCATTAATTTTAGTATAAAATTATTTTCTTAATATTGAAAATACAGTGGATTCTTCGACATTCTTTTTTCTTGTTTTCCTTTCTTTTTTGATGGGTAAGATATATAAAATAAACATACATTAATTTAGAAAAAAGTGTGAATAATTACTTTTTTAATATATAGTGTTTGTTAATTTAATTTTTTATATGTGGTTTATAAAGTATATTAAAAGATGAACCTCTATGTAATGAACTTTTTTCGGGATTTAGCGACTTTCGTTATATAGAGGTCCGACTGTATATACATACATGTGCGTGAACGTAATATAAATATACAAAGCAAATATAATAAAAATAATAATAACATAAGGAGTATAAGAGATGGAAGAAAAATATGAATATTCCAACTTTCTTACAAATTCAAATAATAATAATAATAATAAAATTATACAATACAAATGCATCAAGCAGACCAAAAGAAAAAAAAGAAAGACAGGAAACAAAAATAATAATAATAAAAAAATAAAATGATTTTGTGACTCATATTTCAGTTGGCTCCTCCCCTTAATTGGTTCTGCAGTTAAAAAAAAAAGCACAGGAAAGATGATTAATTTTTTCGAGATCTCCTCCTTCATTTATATATTAAAGAAACATAAAGGAAGAATGCAGCTGGGTAAAATAAACAAATAAATAAAGAGAAAGAAAAGAGAAATTATTGAATTTTATTGAAGGAAAAACAAATTAACTGTAAAGTATACTCATAATGTTGACTAAGAGTTAAACCAGGTTAATGCAATATATTATGTAAGAAAAAAAGTAAGGTTTAAAGATTGAGAAGAAAGAAAAAAACCCATTCCTCTCCTAAGGAATCGTATCCCGAATTGAATAAGCAATTTGAATACATGATTTTAGTTTAGAGTGGATGGAAGGATTTCTGACGATAAAAAAAAATTGAAACCAGGCTTTTTTAGCATTTTGAGATTTAAATTGTGGTACTTTACTATGATTGAACCCATCATTATCTATGGTGCGGGGGTTTCGGGTGGCTCACTCACAGCTCGTCATATCCAAAAACTTAAAACTATTCTAAGAATTTATCTTTTAAAAATCACGAAGGCTATTGGTGTCGGACCTCTTAATTTTTTACGACTGTCAAATGACAGGACAACACCTGTGTTGGCACTCCCTTCTCCAGACTTCCAAACCCCGCCAACAGGAGGACTATGAGCTTCGACAGATTTAACGTGCAACATCCCCTGTGTATGGAACGTCTTCAGTAGTGAGTGAGTGAGTGTTTATTAACTCCACCCTATAAAGTAAGATGAGGGCTATTGACGATGTACCTCGTAATTTTGAACCATGGTCAAGTGACGAGGACACCTGACTTGCCAATTCCCTATCTGAAGTTCCTTATCATGCTAATGGAGGATTTAAAGCCTTGGCAGATTTAACGTGCATCAGCCACTCTACTAGACGTGTTGTTGCTACTTATGCCACCTTATCGACAGTAACAACAGATCAAGATCCACAAAATTCATCGCGCAGAAGGACTAGAATTTTACACGCCAGTCGTTAGCCTTAGCTTTGAACACCATACAGGTGACAGTGTGATTTGGCTCGGGTTAACCCTAATTTTGAAGCAGAACACCCTGGGGGTAGTCAAGGGCCTCTCACCCCTCTCCGTGTACGTCTTTAGTGACTCGTGAATTCACGTGGCCATCCAAACAATTCAGATAAACCTATTATTGAGCTCGGAAGTCTTAAAGATATATAGCTTTAAATGAGATATGAACATTAATGGATGAATAAAAATTAGTGAAAGTGAAAGTTTTGGTAAGAAAATAATGTGCATATATATATATATATATATATATCTCCCAGACTTAAATATTTTTAATTAAAATAAAGGAAAAATTTTTAAGATTGAAAGAAATCCAGGGCATTTATTTTAAATAATGTCTTGTTTCCTCTGTTTCAATAAATAATAGGTATTTTTTAATGACAAATCGATTATATATATATATATAATATTATGTCTTAGTCACTGTACGTAAATTTTCAACAAAATAAATAGTCTCACTTGAAAACCCAATATATTTTCTGCTATACTTAAATTTCATACTCACACAATAATATTTTTTCTTTTCAGATTTTATAAAATATCCTTTTTTCATTAATTTTGAAAAATTAAAATATATAAAATAACGAAAATGGTTTTAATTGACTTTTTTATTGAATTCACAATTTTTCGAAGTGATTGCTAAAACATAAACCATTTTATCTTGATTCAGAAAAAAAAATACAGTGAATCCGATTAGTTTCATTGATTTATGTATATATTGTCACAGAACAAAAAATTAAATACCCCAAATCTTCTTTCTATTTAAGTTTATGGATCTCAAATATAAACTATAATTCAGTTTTCTATGATCAAAATTGTGCAAAAAGTCTTTAGAACATCTGACTACGTTCGAAACCATGATATTAAAATATAAAAAAATGAATATTTTTTTTATATCTAGTCTCACTTGAATTAGGATGTACATACAAAATTGTTTTATGAATATTATTACTATAAACAATGATTTAAATGCAATTTTTTGGCAAAAACAACGAAGGAAAAAAGTGAAATATTTTTGAAATATTCTCCTTTTATGGAAAAATTGCTTTCATACTAATGATATCTTGCTACCATTTTTGCTAGTATTTCTGTACAGAGTATGAGCTAGAATTTTTAAAATATAGAATTTAGAATGGGGCTTATTCATTTTTAATACATCAGAGTAGAGAAATTGTAACAAAAAACAGCGGTTATTATTTCAATTGATCGTAACTCTGAAAATAGAGTGAGTTTTTCAAAATTCCTAGTTCAGACTCAGTAGAGGCATAAATTATTATAGAAGATTATTATATAATATAGGCAAAATATTATTATAGAAGAATTTCCCTTAAAAGGAGAATGTTTTGAAAACATGTCATTTTTTCTTTACTTTTTGCCAAAAAGCATGGCTTCAATTTTTATTTAATTGTAATTATATTTTTAAAACAATTTTATTTGTGTATTTTACTTCAGATGGCACTAAATATTAAAGAAAATTCATTTTTACGTTTTTTCAAAATTAAAGATTCAAGCATAGTCGGATATTTTTACAGGGGAAATTTGCCAATACAATAATAATATTTTCCTATAGATAGATGAAATTTCTATATGAGGGCTGAACTAGGATTTTTGAAACACACAATTTAGAAGTGGAATTATTCATATTTTATTATATTAAAGTGCTGAAAATTTAACAAAAAAGATACCGGATATTATTTCAATTAATAGTAATTCTTCAATTAATGGGAATTTTTCAAAACCCCTTGTTCAGACTTTGTAAAAAATTCTTAATTACATATAGATAAAGTATTATAATTATAAAAGCATTTTCTCTATAAGGAAAATATTTTGGAAGCATGATACTACAAAATATTTTCCTTATAAAAGAAAATCGAATTTAAATAATTTTTTTACTGTAATAATATTCTTAAGCCAATTTGATATATTTATCTTAACTGAAATGACACTAAATAAAAAAAAACAACATTCATTTATGCATATTTCACACACAAAACCATAGTTCCTAACGCCATCAGATACTCTAAAGATTGTTTGGAAAATTTTTATCAGAATTGTGGAAAAATTTGTTATAGAAGCACTAAAATATAATAATTTACATTTGAGTTCTATAAACTTAAGTAGTACAATAATTAAGGGCAGTAATTTTTTTTGGTTTTGTTGAATGTCAAAAAATATACAAATCAATGAAATTCATCAGATAAACACTGATTATTTTTTCTGGATCAGCTGAAATAAAACGGTTCTTGAGTTTTAATGTTCATTTCAAAAAATTGTAAAATAATAAAAAGAAGCTAATTGAAAACATATTTGAATTTTCATATAATTGGTTTCTTTTTTAAAAAAAAATCAGTGTAAAAATTCTGATACCGAAAAAGAAATATTCATTTATACTCTTTTGCAAAATCACGGTGCTGAACGTAGTCATATAAAATAATTAAAAACGATAAAAAAAGATTCAAATGAAAAAGGTGTTATATAACCTCATTTTAGTGAACTTTAGTTATCTTTTATATATGTTTTTAAAAGAATGCAGTTGGACATTGAAAACTTGAAAAGTGTTTATGAAAAGGGGAAAATTTAAACGTAAAATGAACACGCATTGAGAACCAAAGCATTCTTTTCCTTAATTTACATCAATATCCTCCTAACACATCGTATTAGAACCTCTGCTATTGCCTGTGTAAACAGGGACTAATCTTCGGCATGTAGAAATCTGTATTCGTCATTCAGATAAGCTTGAATATGAATAATTGAGCGATTGGCTGCTTACCGACTTAACACTGAATCCCAAAGCTGACGATTAGTGATACAATAATATGTTTAATCAGGACCTTGATCGTGACTGGGTCTTTTTCTTGGACCTGTATAAAATGGACACCAAGAAATGGAATGGCCAGTTGCGGATGTGTTCAAAACAATGAGGACATTACTACTCATAGGAACCCTATGTGGGATATTTTGCAGTGGAACGCTAGGTTTGTAACCATTTTCCTATTCTTTAAAAATCATTTTCCTTCCATTAATTTTTAGAATTGTGTTAAGCCTAACTTCGACTCTGAAGAAGAGTTTCATGAATTCCGATAGAGAATTCTTGCTAAAAGGATAGTTAATATATATTTTTATTTTAAATACTCGAAAAAAGTTGCATATTATTTAAAGAGGCTTTGTTCATTACCTGTAATTTTATTTCATATTCTAGGGTGGCATGTTCTAAAGAATATTTAAATGTTGCTGTTCGTATAGCATTTTATGTTTATCGTTAAAAGCTTTCAGCTTGAAGAAATTTTAATTATTTTCTAAGTTTATAAATCTAATATGTTTATACCTTCCCTTCCATAATTATCTGAAGATATCTTAACAGTAATTTAGAACACGTATTGCATTTTAACTAATTTTTACATATTACAAATATTAAATACATGTTTCATTATAATATTAATGGCTTAGAGGGATTGAAATAAGTGTTTGAAAACTAATTAGGAAAGTGGATAAAATCAAGTAAATAACTAAAACTAAAATTGGACTTTCTTAAAAAAATTGTTTAAATTTTCGTATTGAAATAACAATACTTCTTAAGCGCTACTTACTCACAAAACAGAGTTATCGTTATGGGATATTTTTTAAGGTTTAATGCAAGATGTATGCATTTATAATCAGAATTTATAGCTGGAATTTCAATACAATTCTTATAGCTTGTTAGTTGCATCTTATATGTTAATCAATCCATTTTTTTGATAACGTACATGTATTACATTTTAAGATATATTGATGCTAAGTAAATTATTTTTTAGAATATAAAAGTACGCAAGCAGCTGCAGTTTCTACTTTTCTTACATTTGGGGATAAATGTAAAAATTTCACGATTTCTTTAAAAATTTTAATATTTATACTTTTTAAAATAAAAAAATATTATAACAAACATTAACTTTGCAGATTGGCGCCTTATGTGTAATGTATTCTTAGTGAAACTGCGTACAATATAACACACACACATACAAAATAAATAAATGTATCATTACACCTGCAATATTTCGACCTATTTCACTAATTTATGTACGTCATGTATCCTTCCCAGTGAAATTTCACCCATAAAATACTAATTCCAAATACTTAAATTTCAGAGTATTGTTATACTTTTGGATTCTTTTATCTCGTTTTTATTACTTATTAAAAATATCTCTTTAATAAAATAATGTGTAACATTTATTTCATGTTAAAATGGTATGTTTCAAAAATGTTACATGCTTTTATATATATTTGATATTTTAAATACTTCAAAGTTTATATTGTATATACTTATTTTCGTATAAGGCTCTTCTGGAACTTTTGATGGGTGTGGTTTTTGCATAACAAAAACCTTATTTAGAAATATAAATATTTAACGTTCCTGCTAAATACTAGTACGTAATTAATCATATGCACACAGGTAAAATGAACTAACATGAAAAGTTAAGTTATTGTAAAAACAGAAATGCACTCCTTGTCTTTGTAATAAGATAATGAATCATTAAGAAGAAGCGATGTACTCTTTTGTTTTTACCAATCTATTTAGAAAAGAAACCAGATTTTTAAAAGACAATTCAACCATATTTCGCTTTGCAAAGATTTATTTTGTTTTTTTATGATTCCAAACACATCAGACTTAAAACACTACAACAAACTGAACGACAAAATATGATTAAATAAGTCTGAAAGAGATATATGAATATTTATCAAAATTTGTTATCAATGATATAAATTACAAATATGATCATATGCTCCAGAGAGTGTAGATTGATATTTTTTGCATCTCGAAACTTGAAGAACAATAAACTTTTAATTTCAAGCTCCTTAGCAAACTTATTAAATTAAATGTATATATAGAACTAGTCATCAACTAAGCACCATTAATTGTTTCCATTAATTTATCGAATATGTGCTTTTAATTTCTCTAATTTAAATTAATTTTATATTTATTGTGAAAATATGTTCACTTCTTAGCTATAAAAGGTAAAATCTTAAGTTCAACTCTTCTCAACATAAGATGAAATTAGATGCCTGTACGATAATTACATTAACAATGATAAATACACAACAAATATACAACAACAATAACAAATACACATTTATAAACAATTTAAACATATCAATAGTATATTACAATACTTACAAACTATACATTATGAATACATATTTAAACATTATCAAAATACTCATTGACAATGCATTAGGAAATTATAAAAATATATATTAATACAAACATCTACCTAAAGCTTATTATTACATTTATAAAACTCTGTCACCATTGGGGTATAAATATGTAAAAACTGTGGAGATATAGAGATGTTGAATGCAAGTAGTACGTTGCAGGAGGGTATAGCAAAATAGTTGATTAAAAACTTTATTTACTACAAATACTACAAACTGAAATCGAAATGTATTTTTAAATACCAAAACAGCAGCCGGTTTAGTTGAACAGTCTCTGAGAGCTTGCAATCATTTATATAAACGTGGCAATAATTTACATGTTCATGGCTGGCTGAAATTCATAGTGGTTAAGTAGGTTTTACGAGTGCCACAATATAGTATTTTTCTTCCCATAACTGTATAATATTTATCCATGCTTATTATTATTTATATTTTAAATTTTAGCTGCAGCAGTAGCTTCTGCTAGCGCCGGAGACTTACTGGGTGGTGATTCAATAGCTTCTGCCGGCACCTTTGGAAATGGAGGTGCTTCTGCCGGCACCTTTGGAAATGGAGGTGCTTCTGCGGTAGCAGATGCATATGATGGTAAGTGTATAAAAATTTTCATTATTTCGAACATCAAAACATTTAAAAAAAAAAAATAAGATTATAATTTGCCAATGATTTTAGTAGATGTATATGCTAGCTTTCACAGCCCCTGATTCATTATTTAATGCTATTTGATGCAACTTGGTGAATGAGAGAGTATGAGTAGAGCACTTTATCATATTCAAAGATCTATGAATTGAGAAATTAAATCCTAGTACAGGTTTGCATCATCAGAGCTCAGGTGCCTCCCTCTAGAGAGGAAACTGAGCGTTAAAATTACCTGCGGTGATTGATATCCTCCTATACGGTACCGCACTAAAAAAAAATACTAGCTTCCGGGAAAGTACTAGATCTTCAATGGTTAACCACCAATCCGCAACCCATTAGAAATAATGAATTGAGAAAAATTCCTATATGATTTTTTAGCTTAGATTTTCTTATGTTTATAGTGTCTTGCCCCAAAGTAAGAGATTTGA
The DNA here is from genome assembly GCA_019973955.1 of Trichonephila inaurata madagascariensis. Classification (NCBI taxonomy): domain Eukaryota; kingdom Metazoa; phylum Arthropoda; class Arachnida; order Araneae; family Nephilidae; genus Trichonephila; species Trichonephila inaurata. The sequence continues at coordinate 24,303 of BMAV01028260.1, forward strand.
ATGTTAAAAATGGAATAAGTGAGATCAAATAAGATGTAAAACAACATAGTGAGTACAGATAATGTTCAAGATCTTGAAAATTTGTCCCGGTAGCCCCCCTTCTCATATTGGTTGAGTAGGAGATCTAGCTGATCGTTGAGGTTCCTGGCGGAATCCGAACATAGAAGAATCTAAGAGCTTAGAGGCTAGTAAATGGGACACGAAATGGTTACCAACAGGAATTTGAAATACTTAACTTTTATTAATTTAACATTAAACCTTATTACGCGAAGTGATTACAAAACAAACTATCTGGTAAGAAACAATGAATACTTATCTAAACGAGAAACAACCTCTGAAACTCGCTGAAGAGAAGTCCTCCAATATCTTCTAATAGCTAAGCGAGTAAAATTCATTTCACTTGGGTTGTATATTGTCCACAAAACAACAACTCCTATTCTCTATTTCACAATTTATATGCTATTTAGAAATGATGTCCGTTTGAGGAGTGGAGTTGTCCTAGCTTAAAAAACGCTACTTTTGCTGGATGAAAAAACAGTTCAAGTTAGATAGGATAGACCTCGCGCATAGCCAGTTGTTACAAACTATATAGTTCATTTTTTGACAAGTTATGCATTTTGCAAATATATAAACTTGAATCAAAATTTTAATAATGAAGGGCTCTAAAATTCCCTTTTAATAAAGTAGTGTTACTTTCCAATCACAATATGTGTATTACTACGCATAAAAATATCTTTTAAATAAAATTTTCACGTTTATTCTTTTATCTATATCTCCAGTATCCTCGAAATAATAAATTAGGATATTAGAAGCCAGATAGTGAGAACTTAGGTCTAAAATTTCTGAAAATCTTTCAGTTACAGCTATCTATAACAGCGCATTTCTCCGTTTTAATCTCAATTTTTTTTCTTTTTGTCTGAATGGCAATACGCAGACAAAATTTTAAGTATAATTAGGAATTGTCTTTAAATACATAATATTTCTAGCATTTCTCTCTCAGATTATTTCTGTAACATAAAAGTTTTTCTAATAAATTGAACTCGTTTTAAAACGGTAATAAATCAAAAATTGTTAAATTAAAAAAAAAACGCAATAATTGTTTTAGTTCTTACAATGTTAATACATTGTCTAGTGACTTTGTTAACATCTTAGTATTCTAATTTATGATATTATTTAGTTACGTAAATTACTGTGTAGCAATATGTAATATACATAACTGAATTATTCATCTGTTTTGTTACATTATCCTTTACTTAATATTAATAATCTGCAATTGTTTGGTTTCAGATAATTATTATTACGACGGCTATGACGGTGGTAAATATCAACAATTTCTACTACTTAGTATATTTTAAGAATTTTTAAGTTAAAAATGAGCATTTGAAAATATGTTAAAATAATATCTATATTTATTAATGTCTACTAAGTTCTTTTTGTGTAAAAATTTGTTATTTAAAGTTTTATTGATAAATATTACTCTGGACTTATTTATCTCTGCAACTCTCTCTGTCAGATTACAATGGAGGATACAATGGAGGATATAACGGAGGATTTGGTAAGCATTTTTAAGTTCTAAACACCTAACCCTCTTTCTGCATGTACAAATTTCTGTTGCATATACAGTCGAACCTCCATATTGCGATCCTCTATACTGCGAATTTTTCTATATAACGAACTTTTTCCTGGAACCAAGAACATTTCCCTATTGTAAAATAACCTCCCAATAGCGAAGTGCATTTTCTATATAACGAACTTTTTCTCTTGTGATTCAATTTTTCTTCCTGTTTTTAAAGAAATTCTGGACATTTCAAATTATTCTCTCTTTTAACACTTCATGGTGCTCATAAATCTTGCACTTAGATGTCTAACTCTCCGAAAGCAATAGAACTCTTTAACCCCCGTTGTCCAGTTCACTAGAAACATCTTCTATATCCCCTTCACCCTCAGTGCAGTTGTGTCGTATCCCCGTGTCTTAGAACTAGTCCTTGAAGAGTCAAACATCAATCTCTAGTTAAAAAATAATGTATGTTTAAATTTACTTGTATGCTTTAAATTGTAAAATGTCCTTAAAATTCATTAATTTTGATATAATTTTTTTTCTAAATCTTGAAAATCCCTGATACTCCATGCAGTTTTTCTTTCTTTCTTTTTTATGAGTAGATATGTAAAATAAATAGTTATTAATTTACAAAAAGGTCTGAATAATTACTTTTTAATATGTAGTGTTTATGAATTTAAAATTTCTTTTATGTGGTTTATATAAAGATGAACCTTTATATGTAACGAATTTTCAATAAAACGAACTTTTTTCGGGATTTAGTGACTTCGTCATATTGAGATCCGACTGTATTTTGACAATATTTACAACACTATTGCAAACAATGCATCAAAATTTATTGTACAATAATAAAAATATTTTTAATTTACTGTTAATTATAAACTATACGATAGATAAATCCAAGCTAATTTTCATAGAACAGGAAAGTCACAGTAGTCTAGTAGCCTTAGGTTTCATAATATTTTAGAAGTACTTTAAAACTATCAGATCTTTAAAAACAATATAAGACACTACCACTACTTTGTTGTTTCGTGTTTATAAAATTAATTTTTAAAAATTTTTCTTAACTGAATAATTTTTCTGATACGAAATATTTTAACTCTTAGTCCTATCTCAAAACTCAAACTCAGTGGCGCAACGGCCTATGAGGGCCAGGGCCTACTGTGCCCATCTCAGTATACATGATCATTGGGCCCTGAGATGCCTCATCAGATGTCCCGATCAGGTGGTCAGTCTGGAGCGATCTTAGTCCTATCTAGTTTTATATATTTAAAGAAGTTATGATATATATATATATATATATATATATATATATATATATATATATATATATATAGTTTATGCAAATTATCACGACTATTTACACAAAAATAATTTAATATGTAGTATTTCTTATGAACTTCGAATTTTAAATAAAACTTCTTTAATTATATACCGAAAAGTATGACTACTTTTTCAAACATTAATTACAAAATAATAAATAAAGATGTTAACATAAGGTTTTTTATCGTTCCGTAAAGAAAATATCAAAGTTTTTACAATGCCTTGTTGCGCTATTTCAATATACGCACCGTTAGTTGCGTGCAACACATAGAGTCTATAGGAGATTTATAGCCACGTTCTATAAGTAACAATCTGAATGGCCACTTTAATTCACCTTTTCATTTCATCAGTGTCACTAGAAGATTGGTAAACCCCCCATTTTTCCTACAAAAAAACCAAAGGTTTAAAAATTTGAGATCAAGGGGGCCCCAATTGGACTTCTTCTTTTATCCATCACCCGAAAGACTTTTACTCATTTCCAAACTCCAGTGTGGTTGTGTGCCTCATTTACGCTGCACAAGTGTTGCAGATTTAAATTCGATAAATTGTGCCACAACTTGCGCTTGTTCTAACGGTGAAGCCATTTCGAACGAGAATATTGGTCATTGCGCCATCTAGTTCACATTTCATCAAAAAGAAACTGCAATTTTTCAAGTTATACTTCTTTGGGGTTTAGAGAAATTGAATGAGGGTAAATTTTTACGATGCGTGCGCACACCGTCACGGATGTGACGCACACCATCACGGATGCAAAAACGCTTCGTCTAGAAATATACAGAATGGGACAGAACATTCCCGCCTTCGAAATTCTCAGAAAAATATTTCTCCTCACTTCCCTGAAGAAGGGGACACCCGGGTTTGAGACGGAGACCTCTCGATCTGCAGTCCCTGTGTGCGGGGTGTTTAAAATTATTTAAATCGTGATTATCTCGGTTTTGGCTGGTCCTATTGACTGAAGGTTAGTATCGTTCAACTCTGCTCGTGACCACTTTTCGTCTTTGGCCCAGCTTGCCCTGCTTAAGATTTTTAGAAATATTTTAATCTAGTTACGCCAAAGAAGTATAACTTCTTAAGTGCGTACATAAGTACACACACACTTTTTATGAAGCATCTTTGTTTTTAATTAATTGTTGAATGTGTAGTGACACTTTTCGGATACCTTATATCTTTTATCGTATGTATGGGAAAACACTTCATGAACAACAACATTAAAAATATTCAACAGGTGGTGGAAGTGCCGGCAGTGTAGCAAATGCAGGAGGAGGAAATGGTGGTTATTATAACAGAGGTATGTAATAACAATTTTAAGTTGATGCTAGCATTTACGTATGCATTTAATTTATTGTAACCCCACAGATGTAAATTTGTAGAACAGTAAAAGTAAAAGAAATGTATACGATTCAATACATATTGGAAGTTTTCCCCCAGCTTGTTAGTGGCCACGATAGCCTAGTGGTCAAGTTCGCAGACATGAGGCCGGACTGTCATGAGTTCGATCCTAGTGCCTTGAAGATCCGCTGTGTGGAGGGGGTCGATGCTCGTTAAATATGTCGAGGCTGAAAGTCCTCCCTGGTACTTAAGAGAGGGGGATTCCATCTCAGGTGTCGTCCTCGTTGCTTGACCATGGTTCAAAACTAAGAGGTCCGTCACCAATAGATCTCGTCCAGCTTTGTAGTGCGATGTTAATAAAATTTTCTCAACTCCCCCTCCCTCAACTGTTAAAAATTTTCTTGAATGATTATATTCGTTAGGTCAATGAGGACGATATATCTCAAACAGTTATTGTGGATACTTTTCACAAAAACAAAGTATATCAAATTTTTTAAAATTTAAAATATCATTAATTACAGTATTACCATATCCTTATTAAATATAACTAAATTAAAAAAAAAATATTAAAAGTGTTCTAATTCTTTTCCGATTGAGAATTTGAATTCAGCTTTTGCGAGCTTCATATAACTAAATTAGAAAGTTTTATCAAATATTTTTGATTAAGTTAAAAAATTTCATGCATTCCAAACATTATTTTCGAATTATTCGGATTACATTTTTTATTCTTGAATTTCGGTTTTCATTTTTAAGTAGTAATTCACATAAAGATGCTTCTATTCGATTCACATGATTATTTAATAATTATCCGGCTGGGGAGGTGTAGTTGGTTTGACGCTGGCTTTGTACGTTCAAGTTTGCGGATTTGACCCAGGTTCAAGTCAGTGGATTTTTATGATACAGAAATTCGACATCGTCCATGTCGTATGATTATGCGGCATATTAAAGATCCCTAGATTGCCTGCTTGGCTTGGGCTCTTTCTGCAAAATTAAATTCCTAGTATAATTTTGCATGTTCGGAGCTCAGGTGCCTCCCTCTGGGGAGGAAACTGGGCGTCAAAATTACATTATTGGTATCCACCTGCAGAGTGCCACACTAAAAAGTGATACCAGTTCCGATGAAATTATGTACTAGGCCTGCAATGGTAATTACCAATTTGCAGACCCATTAGAAAGAAAATAGATTCACACACAATAAATCTAAATATATAATGTGTATCCCTACTTATAATGTGTTCTGCATATTATGCATGATGGTACGATAAATATGTAAAAGAATGTCGTGGTTGTTGAAAACATGACAAAAAGGAATTGGTATTGATACTTTTCTCAATCTATCTTGATCTGCCAATAGCGAATTATCAGTATTTGAAACATACTCACAAAGATAAGAATACCAATTTTGAAACTTTCTGAATCCTTAATGTATTATGTAATCATTTCTCGAAGAAATTATAATGAATTTATATTAACAATAATATAACAGGTAATTATGTCAAACTAATGATAGAAAAGCGTATTGTCATAATAACCGTAACTGACTGCCCTCAGAGCAGCAGAGGTCCCCTCTAGCGACCACCCACCTTCAGTAGATGCCAAGGGAAGAAAGAATGTGTTCGCTACGAAAAGCCATCCATGTTATTCGCTAATTATTTTGTTAACGACATGTGATGTCGATATCTTATATATTTTCTACAATATAAGATTTTTAATACAAAATATTACCAGAATAAGAGATGGGATATATTAATTATACAAAAAACTCTATTTTGATATAAATTTATCTTATATTCTGAATTTTTTTTTTATTTTAACGTAACAAATTGTTTTGGTATACTTTCTCAGGCGGACCAAATGCCGACGCAGTTGCTCAAATATTGTTACAACAGTTGAGAGGAAGTATGTGTTACTATATTCCGTATTTGAAATATTTTTCAATTAATTTGTATTATATTCCTCTTGCCTGGTTTTCTTTTATGAATCATTAAATGTAAATTTGATGAACTATTAAATGTTAATGTATTTAATTTGTAATTAATTTTTTTGGTTATTTTATTACATTTATAATAAAGAAATGCTTGTTTTAAAAATAAGAGGGGAAATTAATTACAGTACTTAGATCAAAATAATTAGCCGGCTGTGAGGTGTGTAGGACACAGTCTGGTACGTACAATCGGGTTAACCGCCTAATCGGTGTATTTTCAAAAAATCGACAGCGCCCAAAATGCTGCTGGTTAATGATCCTTATAGTTCTTTTGGCTTGGGTGTAATTTGCATTGTCAGAACTCAGGTGCCTCCCTCTGTGGAGGAAACTGGTTGTTAAAAATTACATTATGGCTATTGGTATCCACCTACATGGTGCCATATTAAATAAGTGGTACCATCTCTCGGGGAATGCACTAGGTCTGCAATGGTAATTACCAATTAGCAGTCCCATTTGAAAAGAAGCATGAACATAATAACACAATTAAAAAATTTCTTCGAATTGTCTTTATTTCTGCATGTTAAATAGCGAATTACAGAGAAATTAGACTAATCAAATGAAGTAAGTTGATTTATAATTCATTCATTAAAGGAAACTGTATACTGACCTTTCTGAAATTGATACATTTATATCTTGAGTAACAAGACTTAAAAAAGAAATTAAACCACATCTGAAACTTATTTTTGAAATGTGTTTGTCATTGTATGAAACATTCTATACGCTTTGTTGTTGTCGTTATAGGCATTAAATGCAAAATTCTAAATCAGCAAAATTACGTAAATAATGTAACTCTCTCTCTCTCTCTTATAAAATGGTAATATAAATTCTCATAACTATTTTTTAATAGTGAACTTCGGAGGTGGAGGCGGAGGAGCAAGAGCTGGAAATGCTGGAGGATTTAATGATTACTATTACTATAATGATGATGGAGGAAGAGCATCTGCTTCAGCTAATGCAGGAGGAAATGATGGCTATTATTACTACAATGATGATGGAGGCGATGGCTATTATTATTACTATAATGATGGAGGTAAGTAACCATCATTGAATTTTTATTTATTATTCATGTTACCACTGAAGTGCAGAAATCAGTTAATCTGCGCATTAACTAGGGTGATTTTTTGAAGTGCGGGAAAAATTGCCTCGTTTCTCAAATTACCTAGGTATTCTACGAATTATTAAGATAATCTGCGCATTAACTAGTGTGATTTTTTGAAGTGTGGGAAATTGCCTCGTCTTCTCAAATTACCTAGGTATTCTACGAATTATTAAGATAATCTGCACATTAACTAGGGTGATTTTTTGAAGTGCGGGAAATTGCCTCGTTTCTCAAATTACCTAGGTATTCTACGAATTATTAAGATAATCTGCATATTACTATGCACTCGTTAAAGTGAAAGCAAGATCTTGAAGACGCAAAAGCAAGGTTTTTGTATGCTTAAACTAAATGTTTATTTTTTGTTATTTAAAGAATCAAGTTTTAATACACACCAATCGCAACGTCAACACATTAGTTGACAGTATCAATCCTCAGTTAACTGAAAAACTGCAATACAAAGAAAGAAAGGGTTTAAAACATTATCACAATTAAGGAAACTGACAATTATATTATTTATTTTAACCTTCAATATTTGCACCCAATTTTTTGACATGATTTTCCTCGCCCTTACAATAACAATGTATCGAATACAATAATAATAAACTTTGACACTAAGGCTACAATATAACTGTAATTATAAACAGTGCAAATTATCAAGATAAGCGCTACATTTTGTATATGACAAACCCATGGGAATCACTAGTAACTATTAAACTTGTTTTTAATTCAGTATTGGTAAATTAATTATCAGCTACATTGTACAATACTGATACATTTACAAGTATATCGGAGTAAATGCGAACTTTAGTTTGTAATATGTAAGAACATATTTTGTTTTGCTTCCTTTCCGTAAATTAATAATTATTTAATATTTTTATTTTTGACTTTTCAAAACGCTTCCACCCCACATAGATTTATCACGCCCCCTCCCAAGGGTGTTGCTCCATAGTTTGAGAAACGCTGAGCCCCTTTAGAATTGGGCCCCTTACTTTAGAATTTGGCAATCAATGATGTAGGCATTGCCGTAAAATTTAGTAAATTATAGCTTCTTTTATCATGAGTTGCGATTGTTATTATTAGCTATACTTTGTGTGTAATATTGGAATATTTAACATTTAATTTATTTCCAGAAAATTCTGGTTGTCGTAATTAAGTTTATTATAAATTAATTTAAGGTGTCCTTTACCGAATACATTTAATACATCAATCACTTTTTTTAATCTTTTTTTTTAAGTGCTTAGCATAAATTATTTTGGAGTCAATGTTTCAATAGAAATTCCTAACAGAAAAGAGAAGAAAGGAACAAACTTTAGAACGCTTATACGATTTGGAAACCGAAAATGTGAAGATTGCGTAGTTAAAATGCAAAAAACTCTTGATTCCGCTCTTGAACGGAGTTGATTAGATAGATATTCTGCACATTATTGGCTTTTGAATTTTAACGGTAAAATTTGTAATGCATATGCAATATTATCGAATTCAGGTCATTTTAGTGGCCGCCGTAGCCTAGTGGTCTAGGTATCGGATCGTGGATGGCATGTCACGAGTTCGTGACCCGTACCACTAAAGACCCTCCGTGTAGGGAAGCGATGCTATCTATCGAGAGCTCAAACGCCCTCCCGTTAGTGTAGTGTGGTCGTTACGAAAGGGGGTGCCAGCTCAGGCATCATACTCATCACTTGACCATGGTTCTAAATTACAAGGTCCGTTGCCAAAAGTATCTTGAATCTTTATAAAGTGGTATAAAATCTCTTACTTAATTTGCCTAAGCTATGATTTAGTGTAGTCTGATTTAGGTCAGCCAGTAAAACGCCTATTACTATATGAAAATAAAATTAGGTAATAAGAACACCCCATCTCAGACTTGATCTAAGGAATATTGGGCTTCAAATTCAAGATGAAGCTTACATACTACTGTCATTTTTACATAATAATTTGTGAACGCATGTATGCTAAAATCAATTTAATGCTGTATCGCACCAATGTTTGTTACTTACCATGGTTAACAAAAAAATGGTTGAAGTTTAATAAAATGAAACCTAAAGCACACACAAAAGAATTTTTTCATCACAACATTTGAGAAGAAGAGATGTTTTGAGATATTAGCTCTTCAAAGCGAATTGAATGTGGAACACATGGCAATTTTGCGAAATGCACCAATTAGGTAAACAATAAGTGACAAAACTACAGACTTTCGAAAATGGTCTCATGTGTAGAAATTTCGGTTCCATTAAGAAAATAATAACGATTATTACCAATGGAGAATAGAGTAAATAAATAAAAGAGAAAAATGCGACAATGAATTTTGAGAAGGTTTTAGTGAGAAAAGAAATAAGAAAGTGGAAAACCAAAATAAATAAATAAATAAAATACAATAAATAAAATTTTAAAAAAATACATTTTGGCTCATATTGAACGATATAAGAAAGTTGCCGTTGTTTTGTAATTTTAAGTGATGCATTCTCATAGATTCCTGAAATCGATTAATAGTACAACTCAAGCAGGATGAATTGATTATAAAATTATAAAAATATTTTAGATTTAAGATTTACAATTATTATAATTTGTTGTTCATGAAAAACATAGAATTCTTTTTTATTTCGAAATATGCCAATTTTTTAAACATTATTTTAATATTCAATTTTAACTAACAGGAAATGGAGGCTTTGCTCAAGGCTGCAGCAGGTAGAGGAGGTAGTGCAGGAGGAGGAGCAGGTGGTGGAGGCCGTGGAGCAGGAGCAGGCGGTGCTGGCGTGCAGGGAGCAGGTGGTGCGGAGTGGGACGGCCGTGGGCAGGAGCAGGCGGTTCAGGAGCAGGTGGTGCAGGCGGGTGCAGGAGCAGGCGGGTTCAGGAGCAGGTGTGCAGGCGGTGCAGGAGCAGGCGGTGCAGGCAGGTGGTGCAGGCGGTGGTGCAGGAGGTGGTGGTGGAGGCCGTGGAGCAGGAGCAGGCGGTGCTGGCGGTGCAGGAGCAGGTGGTGCAGGCGGTGCCGGAGCAGGTGGTAGAGGAGGTGGAGCAGGCGGTAGAGGAGGTGGTGGTGCAGGAGGTGCAGGAGCAGGTGGTTCAGGAGCAGGAGGTGGAGCAGGCGGTAGAGGAGGTGGGTGGTGCAGGAGGTGCAGGAGCAGGTGGTTAGGAGCAGGAGGTGGTGCAGGAGCAGGTGGAGGCAGGTGGAAAGGAGCGTGGAGGTGGTGCAGGAGCAGGTGGTGCAGGTGGAAAGGGAGCTGGAGGTGGTGCAGGAGCAGGTGGAGCAGGTGGAAGGGAGCTGGAGGTGGTGCAGGAGCAGGAGGAGCAGGTGGAAAGGGAGCTGGAGGTGGTGCAGGAGCAGGAGGAGCAGGTGGAAGGGAGCTGGAGGTGGTGCTGGGGCAGGTGGAGGAGCTGGTGCAGGAGCAGGTGGAAAGGGAGCTGGAGCTGGTGCAGGAGGAAGTGGCTCAGGAGCTGGTGGAGCAGGAGGAAAGGGAGCTGGTGGTGCAGGAGCTGGTGGTGCAGGAGGAAAAGGAGCTGGTGGTGCAGGAGCTGGTGGAGCAGGAGGAAAGGGAGCTGGTGGTGCAGGAGGAAAAGGAGCTGGAGCAGGTGGTGCAGGAGGAAAGGGAGCTGGAGCAGGTGGTGCAGGAGGAAGGGAGCTGGAGCAGGTGGTGCAGGAGGAAAAGGAGCTGGGGCTGGTGGTGCAGGATCAGGAGGAGCAGGAGGTGGTCAAGGTGCAGGTGGTGCAGGAGGAAAGGGAGCTGGAGCAGGTGGTGCAGGAGGAAAGGGAGCTGGAGCAGGTGGTGCAGGAGGAAAAGGAGCTGGAGCTGGTGGTGCAGGATCCGGAGGAGCAGGAGGTGGTCAAGGTGCAGGTGGAGGTCAAGGAGCAGGTGGAGCAGGGGTGGAGGTAGAGGTGCAGGAGGAGCAGGAGGTGGTCAAGGCGCAGGTGGTGCAGGTGGTGCAGGAGGTGGAGGTAGAGGTGCAGGAGGTGGTCAAGGAGCAGGAGGAGGTCAAGGAATAGGAGGTGGTCAAGGATCAGGAGGTGGTCAAGGTGCAGGAGGTGGAGGTAGAGGTGCAGGAGGTGGAGGTAGAGGTGCAGGAGGGAGGTGGTCAAGGTGGAGGAGCAGGGGGAAGGTCTGAGGGGAAAGGTGGTAAGGAGCGGGGGGAAGGTGGTCAAGGGCGGGAGGTGGTCAGGAGAGGAGGTGGCAAGGTCAGGGGGGGTTCAGGGGCAGGGGGTGAAAGGAGGGGGTAGAGGGGGAGGGAGGGGGGCGGGGGTGGAAGAGGGGTGGTGGGGCGGAGGGGAAAGGGGGTCGAGGAGGTGGGTGGTCGGGGGGTGGATCAGGAGGAGGTGGAAAGGGAGGGGGACAGGAGGGGGGGGCAGGAGGAGGTGGGGGGGGGGGGGTGGAAGGGGGTGGTTGGAGGTGGACGGGAGGTGGTTAGGAGGTGGTGGATCAGGAGGTGGGAGGAGGTGGTTTAGGAGGAGGTGGATTAGGAGGTGGCTTAGGGGTGGTGGAGGGAGGTGGTTAGGAGGGAGGTTTTTTAGGAGGTGGCAGGAGGTGGTGGATCAGGAGGTGGTGGAAGAGGAGGTGGAGCTGGAGGAGGATTGGTTGAATGGTCCTTTATCTGGAGGTCTTGGAGCTGGAGGAAATGGAAAAGGAGGTAAATTTGATGAATTTCTATGATTGATATTTCTAGTAATCTACTTTAAAACTGTGCTTTTTAACTCAAAATTTTTAACATTAATGTTTTAACTAATTATTTTGTCCTTAAGTTTAACTGCTTTTTTTAATTTACGCGAAAGAAATTTTGACGCATTTTGAGACTTATTTCAGATTTTTTTATCAACGTAATTATTCGCTTGGTATAGGCTCATGTTAAGTTTAAAATATTTTAAAACAGCAATTGTATTACAAAAAAAAAATTGTTCTGAAATTTTTGTGTATATTTTTTTTTCTAACTATATCACATAGACTTTGTTACATAATATGTAAAATTCGAAGCAGATAATTTAGTATTTTATTTGAAGAAGAAATTTTTCAATAAATTGAATAAAATTTATTTATAGTTTAAGCATATTTACAAAACAATCCTAATTGCCCCCTACAAAGGGATGTAAGATCTTGAAAAGCTTAGTTATTTTTTTTAGTAGCTTTTGTAAAGAGTATACATTTTTAAAGATTTAAAATTTTCTTGTAAACGTAACAAAAGTTTCTTGTACGCATAACTTTTTAAATATCTTTAAAATATTCTGAATTAATTTTTGCATTACATCATGCGGTCTTATTTGAAATCCACCTATGTTATTAAGATGTTTCTTTTCATTCGCTTTTTTTATCTTGGCAGTGATTTGATGACTTTTGTTTTTAAAAATTTGATTGAGTCTTCCACGTATTGCATCTAATGTAGCTAACTAAAAACATTTGAATGTAGCTAAATTATTTTCATACTACGTAATGGATGCCGGTGCCATCCATTAGCTTGAGAGGGTCAGAAGGAAGATGAACCATACTTAAACTTAGTTTAACAAACCCCAAGAACAAATTAAACCCAAATTAAAAATCACCTTTATAATTTTATTAAACAATTACATTAGAAAATAAAAATTTAATTTTAATAAATGGAATTAGCCTACAAAGTCCCGGCAATTAAAATTTTTTATATTTAAATGATTTCCCAAAAATTCTTTCAAAACCGCCGAAACAAATTTTAACCCCCCCTTAATTCCTGTCTACTTAAAAATCAAATTATTTCGAAGCTCTCGCTAACTTTATTAATTTATTTTCCTTAAATCCTGTTTTTTTTTGCTTCTAAATTCTTTAAAATTGGGCTTAAATTTTTGTTTTTCTACAAGAAAAAATTGATTTGTAAAAGGTCTTTTTAAAAGTTTTCAAAAATTTTAAAGAATTATTCAAAATGGATTTTGGGGAAAAACAGAATAGACACCGTTGAAAATATAATTTAAAAACAAATTTTGCCAAATTATTTAAAAAAATTGTAGAAGTTTTCTAAGTTAAATATTTCCAAACATAAAAAAGCTACTAAATAGTTGTAGTAGTATTCCTTTTAAAGTTCAACTTTAAAAACCTGTGACCCTTAATCAAGGGAAAAACTATCTTTGTTTCAACAAATTCAGGTCCTTTGCCATTTATTTTTGAGATTTTATCAAAGCATTATAAACAACTTTTATTTAAAATAAAGTAAAAAGCTTTTTAAAAATTTTTTAAAGAAATTTGATTCTTAACATTTAAACATCTTTATCAAATATGAAATTTGAAATTTTATCTGAGTTTACAAATGAACAACAGTACAATTCGTTTAATGCTTGTTTTGAATTCAATGGAAAATACATGTTTGTTTTTATCATGGACTTCATGAATCAAGCCCATTGCCAATTCAGCGCATACAACGCATGCGAAATCGTAGGTGGCGAGTTATCTTGAATGTTGGTTATTGTTGAGATAATACGTAAGTATAAAGGAATTTAAAAAATATAACATTAAAACTGAATTCTTCGTTTGACTTTAAAATTTCGGATATAGAAAGCCTATTTTATTGCAAAAGGATATCTGTAGATTTGTCGTTTTTATACTATAGTTATTATGTACTGTTTCGTTATTGTATCTGATTTATATAATTTATTTCAAAATAAATCAAGTTTCATAGAATATTTCTAGAGGAAAAGTATAAGGTAAGCTATTTTCAATTTGAAGAATTAGGGTGGTCTATCATAATTTTTGTCGAAATATTTTCGTTCCACATTTAACATTATCACTATTATTGTTATTAAATACCATAAGAATGCATTATTCATTTGTAATTAGAATTTTCGTAGTGTTGTTTTCGACTGTTCTTTTTAAAAACTGGATTTTGTATTATTTGACGGGAGTTATATTGCTTGAAATGTTTTGTTATGTAAGTAAATGCATAGATGTGTTCGTTTTTTAATTGTTATATCAATAACAATCAAAATGTATTGAACTAATTATTTAATGAAAAAAAATCTACTGTTAGTTGATTTTGTTTTACTAAACTTGAGCAATTTTCTTAAGTTCGTGTCAAACAGATTTAAGAGCTGTAAGTGGATGAATAAGTTGTAAGTTGATAAATGTAAGTCCTCATGCCGTTTTTAAACTTAAAGTTGTATGTTATCAATGTATTAACGGCGCGAATGTTTCTCATTCTTTATTTTTAGATAATTGCCCCAGTGGTATCAAACTGATTAAAAAACTTTACCACTATCTTAAACATATGATCCACAAGGCAAAGTGAGAAGTCGTTAACTACATAGAACAAGTCGAGAAGAAAATGGCAGAAGTGTTTTGAACTGTTTTGATCAAGCTGTCACAAAAAACATTTATCAACAAATTGTCATTTTATATGTAATTAATAAAAAGAGCAATTTAAATCATATTCTAGCGTGTTTTTTTAGTAACTGCATCTGTTCTTCTTCGATTTTGAATAGCTAGATTTGGGTAAGATCGTGACGATAAGTAAAAAGTATTGAAGATAACAAAACATTTGTCTGAAATACTTTGCTAAATACAGGAATTTCAAATGCAGATTTTGTAACCATTTTATAATAGGCTAAATTTAGGTGACGTCATAGTCACATGTTAACTACCATGATAATTTCCAGCCAATCAATTCATCCAATGCAGAAGTCGTAGTCACATGATAAGTGCAAGCGTTTTCAGCCAATCAGTTCGCTGATGCCAGCGTTTGCTTCTTGCAAAACCTTTCTTTTTAAAAACAACATATTTGTCAGCAACAATAACGCACTTAAATAAGCAAAATACAATTGATTTAAAAGAAAACTTTCAACATAATTTTTTCTTCTTCTTAAAAACTATTTGTTTTTTTAATACCTGAACATCTTTACCCAATTAAAATTTTATCTAACTTTTACAAATATGACAGCGAGTATAAGTTTAATACCATGTAACACAATGTTGAACACGTGATTGTCTTTATCATGTGACCTCCATGAGCTTAGCCCATTGTGAAATACAACTGAGTTAAAAATGTAAATATGTGACGCACAGATTTTTCATATTTTAATTTACATTTGTTTAAATCAATTTTTTTGTTGAATCTAACAGTTTAACATTTGAATACAAATCCACTAAAATTATATTTGTGCTTTAAAAGAGAGAATACTTCGCATGCAAGAAATGAATGCATTGTTTTAACAAAAACTTCTATTAAAGATAGAAGAAACTTTTTGTTATGGTAACCAGGTACACGAAGAATCGTAGAAATATCAAAGATTAGAGTATTACATTTAGCCATAGAACAGCATTTACAAGAGTTTGTGAAACTCCTTTCATAATTCAATACGCGAACATTTCTTACATTACACTATTCTCCCAAATCCATAACATAAAATATGTCACTGTAAAGAAAATACATTTACATTGTTTATGCATCATCATTCTTGCTTCGTAAATTTACCTTCGTAAATTAACATAATGTCGGCATTCTGTTTGTTCTTTTTACAATATCTAATGATATAACACTGCTATATAAAAATTCCATACTTTTGTGGAGGAAATATTTTAAGTTGATAACTAACTATGTATTTTCTAACTCAACTCCTAAAGTTTAAATTCATTTTATTTTCCTCTTCTTAATATTTTCGGTGTTTTCATTTTCAAAACAGTCTAAAATCAAGTATTGTATTATTCATGTTGAGAAATATATAACCGAGAGAAAAAACACTATAATCTATATCAATATGTCATGTTCAAGTTCCACATCCTTATTTTAAGATTGTAGCAAATAATGTCGCATTTAATTATAAACCTAATGAAGAGGTTTATTTTATATTTAGTGATATGCATCATGGTGTTAAAACTTACATTATAAATATAATTATTTCAAGAAACAATGGCTTTGCTGTAGAACATTTAAAACCAAGTTACATAGAATTTTATGCATATCATAATGAAGTTCTGTGAATGAATATCATAACCAGCTTCTGTGGTTATGTAGGATGAGTCTAAGTTTGATCAAGATGCTGCTTTGTCCTACAGATATTTAATTCTCTATGTGTAGGGGAAAATGAAGTGAAAAGTGGCATTTCAAGACGAAGTACTGAAGAGAACTTGAGAACAATGCCAAATGGCGAGAAATCTTCTCCATTCTACTCTGAGAATAAAGACAAAGACGGTACCAAAACAGATGACAAAAATATGCCGAAAGACAAACATGCAGATGGCACAAAAGATGATGACAACAAAGGTCCTGAAAGTAAAAGAAATCACATTAAAACCCCTAAGAAGCATCGAACAAAAGCTCCAAAAAGGCATCGCACAAAGGCTTCAAAAAAGCATCGCGTAAAATCTCCTAAAGGTCATCACATCAAGACCCCTAAAAATAAAGATACAGATTCTTCCAGAAAATCCGAAGATGGGAATGATGCCAATGGAATTGGTAAGGATAATGCAAATGAGTCCGAAATGAACTCCAAGAACGCTGATACAAAAGACAGGAAGATACCTGATACAAAAGCACCCAAAAATAACGACATAGATTCTTCCAAAAGTGGTGTAAGAGACACTCCTCAAAATGAAGATGGAAAAAATGCCGAAGGAAATGATAACGAAAATACAAATGTGCCCAAAGAAGATCACATGAAACCTGATACAAAAGTCACTAAGAAACACGAGGCAAAACCTCATGTAGAAGATCCTGCAAAGGTTTCTAAAAATCACCACTCAAAAACTCCTAAAAGTCACCACAAAAAACCACATAAAAGGCATCACACTAAGGCTCCTAAAAAACACCACACTAAGGTTCCTAAGAAACACCATACCAAGTCCCCTAAAAGACACCACATGAGAGTCACTAAAAATAAAGAAACAGATTCAATCAAAAGAGATACAAAAGATACCCCTAACACCGAAGATGGAAATGGTAAAAAAAATACAAATGTGCCAAAAGAGCCCTCTGTTAAAGAACCTAAGATCCCTAAAAATAAAGATGCAGATATTAAAAGCACCCCTCAATCTAATGATGGAAATGACAAGGGAAATCCCAATGTGCCTAAAGGACAGTCTCCAAAGGATCATAAGCACTCTGATACAAATGATTCTAAGAAGCCTGAGAAAAAAGGTCCCGCAGAAGATTCTACGAAAGCTCCCAAAGAGCATCACACAAAATCTCCTAAAAAACATCACACAAAAACTCCTAAAGAACATCATACAAAGACTCCTAAGAGTCATCATACAAAGGAACCTAAAAATCATCCCCCTAAGGACCCTAAAAATGAAGATACAGGTTCTACCAAAAAAGATATAAAAGATACCTCTAAGCCCAAAGATGGAAATGGTACCGATGAAAATGATAAGAGAAACGAAAATAATACACCTAAAAACAAAGTAGGAAATGCTGCTGATAGAAATGACAACAAAAATGTAAATGGTACCCCCAAGACAAAAGATGGGAATGATGCCGATGGAAAAGATATAAAAAATGCAAGTGATAACCCTAAGAGTGAAGATGGTAATGATGCTGATGGAAACGACAAGAGAGAGACAGATGTGCCTAAAGAAAATTCCAAAGACAATAACCCTGATACAAAAGATCCTGCAAAAGAACCTACAAAAGCTCCCAAAGAACATCACACTAAAGCTCCTAAGGAGCATCACACAAAGGCTCCTATGAATCCTCATACAAAAGCACTTAAAAGTCAAGGTATTAAAGATTCCAAAAATAAAGATACAGGGTCTACCGAAGAAGATGGAAATGATGTCGAAAAAGGTCCTGCAGAAGAACCTACAAAAGCTCCCAAAGAACATCACACAAAAGCTCCTAAGGAACATCACACAAAAGATCCTAGGGAACATCACACAAAAGCTCCTAGGGAACATCACACAAAAGCTCCTAGGAAACATCACACAAAAGCTCCTAGGGAACATCACACAAAAGCTCCTATAGAAGATTATACAAGAGTTCCTAAAGAACATCACACAAGAGTTCCTAAAGAACATCACACAAAGGAACCTATAAATCATCATATAAGGATTCTAAGAATGAAGATATAGACTCTAACGAAGAAGATGGAAATGATAAGAAAAACGCAAACAATACTCCTAAGACCAAGGATGGAAATGATAAAAATAATGCAAATGATACCCCTAAAAACGAAGAAGGAAATGATGCCGATGGGAACAATAAAAAAAGTACAAATATGCCCAAAGAACACTCCAATGAAGATCATACGAATCTTGATAAAAAAGACTCGAATAAACATGAGACAAAAGGTCCAGCAGAAGAATCTACAAAAGCTCCTAAAGAACATCGCACAAAGTCTCCTAAGAAACATCATACAAAGGCACCTAAAAAACATCATACAAAAAAACCTAAAAATAAAGATTCAGATACGACCAAAAGAGATATAAAAGATACACCTGAATCCGATGATGAAAATACAGAGGAAGGAAATGACAAGCTAAATGAAAATGTGCCCAAAGGAAACTCCGAAAAGAATTCTAAGAACCCTCATACAAAAGATCCTAAGAAACATAAAACAAAATCTCCCGATGAAGAGTCTCCAGAAGCCCCTAAAAAACATCGCACTAAAGCTCCTAAAAGACACCACACCAAGCACCCGAAAAGACACCATACTAAGGCCCCTAAAAATAAAGATACAGATTTTGCCAAAAGGGATATAAACGATGATCCTGAGGCCGAAGATGGAAATTCTATCGATGGAAATGATAAGAACGCAAAGGTGCCTAAAACACACTCCGAAAAATCTCCTAGGAGTCCTCATACAAAAGCCCCTAAGAAACAGAAGACAAATGCTCCCACTGGAGATACTGGAAATGCTCCTGAAGGAAAACCCACTAAAGGTCCTAAGGAACATAAAACAAAAGCTCCTAAGGAAAAGAAGACAAAAGCTCCTAAAGGACATCCCACAAAGCTCCTAAAGGACATCCCACAAAAGCTCCTAAGAAAGAAAAAACAGAAGCTCCTACAAAAGACTCCCCAAAAGCTCCTAAAAAGGATGATACAAAAGTTTCTAAGCAAGATGCTACACAAGCTTCAACACAAGCTCCTAAAAAAGATATTACTAAAGCTCCAGAACAAGATAATACAAAAAGTCCCGAAGAGGAGGCTCAATCTGTTACCACTGATTCAGATGGAAAAGAGGCTACCTCCTCCAAGTGGAGGAAAAAATAAGGATGCCCCCTCTAAGGACGATGCAAATAAAAACAAAGACTCTTCTCCGAGTCCAGATGGGAAAAGTGATAGCCTCTCCTCCAGATGATGAAAATAAGAATAGCTCACCTGATTCGGATAAAAAAGGCGGAGATTCTCCTGATTCGGATAAAAACGGTGGTGATTCTCCCGATTCGGATGACAAAGGAGGTGATTCTCCAGATTCGGATGACAAAGGAGGTGATTCTCCCGATTCGGATGACAAAGGAGGCGATTCGCCAGATGCAGATAAAAAAGGGGACGATTCTCCCGATTCGGATAAAAATGAAGGTGATTTCCCTGATTCGGATGACAAAGGAGACGATTCGCCAGATGCAGATAAAAAAGGGGACGATTCTCCTGATTCGGATAAAACGAAGGCGATTCTCCCGATGCGGATAAAAAAGGAGACAATTCACCCGATTCGGACAAAAATGGGGGAGATTCCCCTGATTCGGATAAAAAAGGGGACGATTCTCCTGATTCAGATAAAAAAGGGGACGATTCTCCTGATTCAGATAAAAAAGGGGACGATTCCCCTGATGCGGATAAAAATGGAGTTGATTCTCCTGATTCGGATAAAGATGAGGGTGAATCTCCTGATTCTGATGGTAGTCAGAATGATATTGATGATTCCAAAAGTGAAAGCAGCTCTACTCCTGGTGAGGAAAGTAAAAGCACTGCATCTGTCGATGAAGGTAGCAAAGACTCTTCTGATGAGGAGGGTAAAACTACTGCATCTGCTGATGAAGGCAGTAAAAGTACTACTTCTGCAGATGAGGACAGCAAAGGTGCTGGCTCTACTGATGCTGAAGGCCATGCTTATATCAAGGCGATATCAAATTTGCTGCTACACTTCCTCCTCCTAAATCTCCTGAAGTCAGGGGACCTCCAAAAGCACTGCCTATCGCACCGAAAAAGCTACCTCCTAGGTTAGGTCTTAGAACACATAAATAAGCACACAATTTACGAAACATCATGCTGACGCCATGAATGATACATTACTTAAAATTCCTTTTGTACAGAGAACACTAGATTTTTTTCTTATTTTAATACTCACGATAGTAGTAATAAAGATATAAAAGGCTAAATTCAGTTTATTTGCTTTTGTCTTCTTATATGTATTGTTTAGTTCTTAAAGTTTCCATATATTACTTCGGTTTTCAATATTACCTTTAAGGCCTCTAAATAGGGTCATTTTAATCTTTAAAGAACATTTAGTTTATAATTTATGTTTGTAAAATTGTACTCAACGAATCATTACGGCGCTTGGCTCAATTCAACTTTTATTCATCGTTTCTAAATTCAAACTCTGATTCTACTAATGACGAATTAATTCAAACTCATTCATATTTAAATTGAACACAGTTACCATTATATCAAACAGTTAATAATATAGAAATAACGAGAGATTTGCGCGAGCAGACATTGGCATCTGCTTTCTTCACCGAGCTGGCAAGCTGACTGATTAAGTAAGTATTCCTCGGAGAAAGAGTGCGCACTATTGTCCATCATTTACCATTCGTTACATGTTTAATATTTTAGTTCTTTAAATCAAATGTGTTTAAATTAATAAATCATTTATTAAGGTCTCCAATTTTTCAAAAGTTGATTTTCAGAAGAATTTTATGGTTTCGAAAAATATAAATAGGTTTAAAGAGTCGTAATTATAATAATTAAATAACATATATCCAACTTTGGTTTTGAAAAAGTATTATTTTTATAAAATCTTAGTAAAATTTTCAAAGTTAAGAAAAACGCCATCAACAAAAATGCATTTTACATAATGCAGTTTTAATTTCATTGATATACTTCTTGATCCATATAAACTGTCACTAACCCGTAAGGTAAAAAACATTTTAAGAAACAAATATTTTATAAGCATTAATGTTTGATGTTCACGATTTTTCATCAAAATTACTGTATGTTCTAAGCTAAAAATTCCTGTACAATGGATCGAATATATCTATATATGCCATAAATTTCAATGTATTTGATTGGGTTGTTTTAGAGATATTACATTTTTCGTCCACAAATTTTCGTAAAAATTTCATTTTTCAAATAAATAAATACCCACATGAAAAAAATGTATGTGTATCAGTGTGAACACGCGGTAAAAGTTAACTTTTTTTGGCCTATATGTATTGTTGTTATCATGTATGACAAAGTGCAGAGGTGCACTTGTCATAATTGAGGGTTGCCAGAGCCTTGAGAGGTTGGACTTCTGCTCATTTGAGTCGCCTTTACGACACGCATGAGTTTACGTTGGGACTATTCTACTCCGGTCACCCCGGAAAACTATAATGATATTTTTTTAATACCTGATACTGATAATGAGTTAATTTTGGTGAGATTGTATTTGGAGTTCTAGGCGAACATTGTCCGAAGAATCTATTAGGCTTAACGTATGACGCCTCCAATTAGGCTTAATGCAGCTGCATTCAAAGAAAAAATTTTGAAGCTTGAAGTATTTTGCATTTTTTAATTTCTTTTAAAGTCTGGAGCTTAAAATGTATGCTAAAAGATGATCACTGGAAGAATTATAACTGTATTAACAAACATATAACATTTTATAATAGCTCAGTACAATTTTACGATACAGTGTGATTGCTTCGGCATAACGTTTCGCCATCTTATAACTATAAACTACTATTTATTTGACTATAATGATATCTTTTAATATCTGATACTGATGATGAGTTAATTTTGGCGAGATTGTATTTGGTGTTCTTGGCGAAGATTGTCCTAAGAATCTGTTAGGCTTAAAGTATGATAAACAAATATATAACATTTTAAAATAGCTCATTATAATGTCAATCATTTTAAATGTAAAGAAAATATGCCTCTGGGTACTAGTAGAGATTTTTGAATGGTTGGTGATATAATTACGTTGTATTATCTTGTGATATCGTACTCCGTCACAAAATTTTTCATTTGGATTTTCTGACAGTACTACCACACATTAAGAAATACATCACTTTATTAATATGCTTTCGGTTGTGACCATTTTAATGGACTACCTAAACTTGAGATTTTATTATTTTTCAAGAAAAGAGAGAGAATATGTTCACTATATCAACGAGCCTGGGAAACCATCGATTATGAATTATACGCAGCATACTTCTGAGATACTTTAGGTAGATCGTCAAATGTAACCATCTACGATCTTAGAAGAAATGAAGTGGTTGTGTGTGCCGCTTATAGGTATTGAATTGTATAGTTAAGTTTTATTTTAAAGTAATATTATATATAATTAGGAAATTTATTATTATCACTATTATTTCAAACTGTATTTTAAAAACGTGGGGAAATTCGGAACTTCATACATTTCTACCTAACGTTCATCGCGTAACCGTAACTGGTAACGCGTAACGAAAATTTTCCCTACTGTGCCATAAGAAGTTAACTTTAAAAATATTTTTATAAGTTAAGCGAAGCAAATGCTATAGAAACAGCTTAAAAAAACTCTCTAGTCTTATACATTTTATTCCTTATTCCTCAATATTTCTATTTCTTTTTTCTCTAATGGGCATAACATCAAACACCTAAAAATCATTTCTTCAACCTAGTCAGATATTTTAATATTTTAATTCTTTAAATTAAATGTTTAAATTAACACAATCTTTTATTAAATGACGTCTTTTCGCTGGTTCAAAATTTTAGAGGAGAAATATTTGATTCGAGATAGATTTCTGAATGGTTAACGAAATTATATCACTTCACTAGCAACAATATATGTGTTTCTCTAAAATCTATAAATGATAATTATTTGCTCATTGAGGAATTCAAAGAGATATATAAAAATCAATGAAGTAACCATGAATAATTCTACCATCATTTCATTGTTGGATCAAACAACTGGAAGCTGGTTTGATCAGCTAATCGTAAACTTTAGAAGAATGTATATAGTATTATTAACCCCTCGCGTACCAAACAACCACTGGTGGATACATGCTATGTATAGCACAAAATCCCATTCTAGCCTCATGTGGATACATGGCTTATTTAGGTGTGCAACCTGTGTAATCACCACATGAAACATTACAAGGTACATTTTTTTTATTGCGGTTGTATAAATAAAAAAATAAGTTATGAAATATCTGGGTTACAAATATTTGAAAACATATTAAAATTAGTATTAAAATTACAAATATTTGTGCAATTGGTTCGAAATGTTCCTTCATCTAAAAATCTTTTCACACGCATTATATAAGTGTATCGTCATTTTTGTTCCATTTCTTTATCTTCTTCATCGCAAATAGATAAATCCGTATCAGAGTCACTGTCACATTAACCGGTTTTCGGCAAGTATTCTGATTCAGTATCAAGTTCGTTAAAATCCAACGAAGATGCCATATCAGCAAGAAAAAGTAAAAATAAACAATAAAAATAGTTGTACAAACTTGAGAAAACGAAACGAAACACGAACGTACGTCAGCGTCAAAAGGAAAAATTAAATGTGCGTCGTAACGTCAAGGTCAGTACCCTCAGAAAGTACACAGGGAGTTAAGGTATCCGGCTACGTTCGAAACTGTGATTTTAAAAGGGGATAAAAGGATCATTTCAAAATATTGGGGGCACTTAGATTAGAATATAATTAAAAAGGAGGACATTTTCAAAAATAATTGTTTTTAAAAAAATATATTTCGGTAAAAAAACTTAGAATAATCTTTTTTCAAAATGTTCTTTTTTTGTGAAAAATGCTTCTATTATAATAATATTTTGAGTGTATATAGCTCAGACCACTCTACAGAGGCTCAACTAAAAGTTTTGAAAAATTCACATTATATTCAGAGTTACCACCAATTGAAATATATATATAATTATCGGCGTTTTTTTCTTGAAATTGCTCCCTCTGTTGTCGTAAAATATGGATAAATCCACTTGTAAGTTATATATTTCAAAATTTAGTTGAGCCTCTGAACAGTGGTCTGAGGGATATACAGGCAAAATATTATTATATAATAGAAGCATTTTTCAGGAGAAAGTTTTGAAAAAAATTCTAAGTTAATTTTTTGCCAAAAATATTTTTTTAAATACTTTGGGTTTTAAAAAAAAATTTTAAAAAAATTTTTTTAAATTTTTTAAAAAAAAAAAAATTTTTTTTTTTTTTAAGTTTGGGGAAAAAAAATTAATTTTTTTAAAATTTTTAAAAAATTTAAAAATTTTTTTTTTTTAAAAACCCAAAAAAAAATTTTTTTTTTTTTTAAAAGCCCCTTTTTTTTAAAAAAAATTAAAAAAAAAAAATTTTTTTAAAAACCCCAAAAAAAAAATTTTTTAAAATTTAAATTTTTTAGGGGTTAAAAAAAAAAATTTTTTTTAAAAAATTTTTTTTTAAAAAATTTTTTGGGGGGAAAAAAAAAATTTAAAATTTTTTTTTTTAAAAAAAATTTTTAAAAAAAATTTTTTTAAAACCTTTAAAAAATTTTTTTAAAAAAAATTTTTTTTAAAAACCCCTTTTTTTAAAAAAAAATTTGTTTTTAAAAAAATTTTTTTAAAAAAATTAAAAATTTTTTTTTTTATTTTTTTTGGGTTTTAAAAAAAAACTTTAAATTTTTTTTTTTAAAAAAAATTTTTTTTTTTTAAAAAAAATTTTTTTTTTTTTTTTTTTTTTTTTAAAAAAAAAAAAAAAAATTTTTAAAAAAAAATTTTTTTTTTTAAAAAATTTTTTTTTTTTAAAAAAAAAATGTTTTTTTTAAAATTTTTTTGGAAAAAAAAAATTTTTTGGGCCCCCCTTTTTTTTTAAAAATTTTTAAAAAAATTTTTTTTTTTTTTTAAAAAAAAAAATTTTAAAAAATTTTTTTTTTTTTTAAAAAAAACAAAAAATTTAAAAAAATTTTTGGAAAAAAAAAAAAAAAAATTTTTTAAAAATTTTTCCTTTTTATGAAAATGCTTCTATAATAGTAATATTTTGCTTCTAGATAGGTAAGAAATCTCCAGGGAGCCTGAGAACTAGGATTTTTGAAAATTTAACATTATTTTCAGAGTTACTTAACAATTTAAATAATTATCTGCGGTTATTTGTTAAAATTTTATCACTGTAGTGCATTAAAATATGGGAATAAATCCATTTTTAAGATCCTAGTTCAGGTTCTACCCATAGGTGTGAGTTATATATAGAAAAAATATATTATTATAAAATCATTTTTCATAAAAGGAGAATGTTTTGAGAAAAGTTAATTAATTCTATGTTAGTTTTTTGCCAATATATTGTATTTAAATCATTTTTTTTATGGTACTAATATTCTTAAATATTATTTTATACGTATATTCAAACCTAAGTGACACTAAATATTAAAAAAATATTCTTTTGTATTTTTCTGCAAAATCACGGTTCCGAATATAGTCAGACGCCCTAATCCAAAATATCATTTGTAATTTATTGTAGTACTCTAAGAATATTTCAACTGTACTATACTACACTATACAACTAAGTCTATACTGGCAACAATACAAAGTGGAGGTACACATATAAATTATTTTTAAATTCAATCTGTGGCAACTACAAGGTTTTCATTGAATTCATTTGCACATTGTTTCTTAGCAGCATCTTGAATAGTTCCTTCACAGCAAGCATTGCAGAATTTTAAAAACGGTTGAAAGAGATTCATAACAACTTATTGGGAAAACGTCTTTTTTTACCATTTTTCCCAAATTTAAATACTTTGTACGCCAAAGAAATATATATATATATGTCTAATGATTTTCTTTCTCAGTTTACTTGAGAGTGATTTTCATGAATTCACACATTTCTGTTCTGAACTATCTGAAACATCACGTGATGCTTAACAGTTCTTGAACCAACTAACGGGAAATATAATTTTAATTGTGACTTTAGCTC
Source organism: Trichonephila inaurata madagascariensis (assembly GCA_019973955.1). Classification (NCBI taxonomy): domain Eukaryota; kingdom Metazoa; phylum Arthropoda; class Arachnida; order Araneae; family Nephilidae; genus Trichonephila; species Trichonephila inaurata. Next base: position 50,599 of record BMAV01028260.1, read on the forward strand.
TTGGAAAAGTACTGTGTCGTCAAACTTTGTGGTGAGATATTGCAATATCGCATCAGCCACCGGATCAGGGTACTTAAGAACCGGAAATCATATGAGTAAGAAACTTTTAGAACGCTGTTATCGGTTTGAAGTTTGCACAGGTTTTTATTCTGCTCCCATTAACCTTACTTTCAATGTGTTTTCAAAAAATTTCTAATTCGTAATTGGTATCCACTTGTTGGAAAAGGAATACCTTCAAGATGAATTTGAGCAATTTTAAAACGACACAAATACTACTTTACACAAAAATTAATAAAAAAGTTCTTTCTTGATCTCTAAAAAAAAAAATTTTAAAAAAAGAAATTTTAAACAAAAAATTGTTATTGAAAAGTTATTTTTCAAAACTTGTACCTCCATGGCACTATCATACATTTTATATCATTATTTTTAAATTAAAAAACATATCTTTGGAAATTCAAATACCCGTTTTATTAATTAAACATACCTTGTTATCAATATTCAAAATACTAATATTGAATTTTGAACGCCCAGCAGTGAATTTTCCAATTGTAAGACCATAAAGAAGGCTTATATGAAGTTAGGAATTATTAATACATAAAGGAATGAATTAGAATACATTTGTATTTTTAGATATTTAAATTTCTTATTTCAAATAAAACATTAAATTTTAAAAGTATTCTTGCCATTTATTGCATGAATTAAATTAAAAGTGAAAATTGAGGTTGGAAAGTTTCCAGTTTTATAGAGTTGTATATCGGCTTATAAATTTTAATGATTGGTAGATAGGACAGGAAATATACAACTAGTAACTTAATTTTATTTTTTAACTAACATCGTTAATCTAAAAACCATCTTACAGGTCTTTAAAAATAAATCATAGTTGGAAATATTTTTTACGAAATACAATTTTACTGAAAGAAATTATAGTAAGGATTACAGTATAACTGTATGTACTCAAACATTTTTTGAAACAATCTTATTTATTAATTTTAATTATTTTACCAAGCATCTCTCTGGGATTAGTGGCTCCTTAGGCTAGATGCGGTAGCATGGAGAGGGAGGTGCCAGCTCAGGTTTAGTTTTCATCACTTGACCCTGGTTCAATATTAAGAGGTCTAGTAAACGAGTTTATTAGTTCCACATTGGGAAGCAATAAGAGGTCTGTTAGTGATGAACCTTAATTTTGAACCATGATCAAGAGACAAGGATGACACCTCTGTTAGCACTCCTTTCTCCAAGCTTCTACACCATACAAACGTGAAGACAATGAAACTCGACAAATTTAACGTATATAAGCTCCTCTACATGGAGCATCTTCAGTGGCAAGTGAGTGAGTTAGATTGTGTGTATTGGCATCGTACTCTAAGGCGACATGACTGCTATTGGCAACGGGCACAAAGTTTTCTAACAGAATAAATTATTTGTATTATTCCTTTAATAGAATTGTCACATTATATTTCTAAGACAATGCTACTTAAGATATCCATCTACCCTAAAATCATGAATTTTTTTCAAAAACTGACAAATATTTTTTTTATAATTTTATTTTATAGACCGTCTTATTAGCTTTGTCAAAATACCAAGTTCCTTATTTTCCATTCACAGGAACAAAAACTACAAGTGTTTTAGTAAAATTGCTGCTATAACTTTAAACAAAATGTCAAGCTTCAAAATGTGTTTTACTCGAAATGTCTTTTTTTCGAAGAACTCAAACGGGGACAACAATTGCTGAAAAAGTTTTAAGAATAATTAATTGAAATTTTTTGTGTATGTTCGGTGTAATAGTAGAAGTGTTTTAACTTTCGGATTTATCTCACACAATTTTATTAATAAATGTACAGTCCTTTATGTGAATATAATCACTGTTTTTTAAGCAATTTCATATAGTAGCTAAGATAAAGTGGTCTAGTTTTTGTATAAATTGAACTGTCTCTTATCCTGAAGGTCATTTCAAAAATGAATACCAAAGTAACACATCAAAGTTTAAAAATTGAGAATTTGTTCATAAACTTTTTGTACAGAGTGAGCCACGTTTAAGTTATTTTTAGTAGATTTTTTTCCCATTTTAATAATAATAATTTATTTTTCTTTTTTTAGTTTGAGCATTTGTTTCTTAAAATGTACTAAATAAATCTACAAACCACAAAAATCTCTGTATTTTCTTTTTTTAAAAGAAAAATGGATATTTTTTTTTTTGTGGTTTTTAGGTTTTTTTAGTACATTTTAAGAAAAAAAAGAATAAAATTAAGAACAGAAAAATAAATTATTATTATTAAAATGGGGAAAAAATGGTTAAAAATTGACAAAAAATTACATAAACGGGGCCCGCTCTGTATAAATAGCAAATGAACATAATCTCAATTTTTCAATTTTAGCGTATTACTTTGCTATTCCTTTTTGAAATGTTCTTCAGGATAAGAGATATTTTAATGTTTACAAAAACTAGAGCACTTTATCTTAGTTATTACATTAAATTGCTTAAAAAACAGTGATTATATTTACATAAAGATCTATACATTTTGTAATAAAACAGTGATTGATAAATATGAAGGTTAAAACACTTCTACTGTTATACAGAACATTCACAAAAATTTCAGCAAATTATTTAAAAAAATTTTTGAGCCATCACTGTCCCGCTAGAGATTCTAAAAAAAAAATTCAGTAAAACGCTTTTTAAAGTTTGACATCATATGTAAAGTTAAGGCATCGGCTTTTACTAAAACAGTTGAAGTTTTTGTTCTAATGAATGGGAAAAAAAAAAAAAAAAAACTTGGCATTTGTATTAAGCTAATAAGATGGCCTATAAAATAAACTCATAAAAAATTTGTCAATTTTTTAAAAAAATAATCATAACTTTAGGGTAATCGGTACCTTAAGCTAGTTTTTGATATATTTTGAACCATTTAAATGCCTAATTCCGGTAGATTAAGCACCCACTTTCGATTATTCCGATGTTATAAAATTTATTGTAACTCTGCCTCTATGTAACACAAAAACAAAACAAGCCATGTAAAGACAAAATATCTTTCTTTTCAATAAAATGAAAAACAAAATTATGTGCTTTGATTGAAATTGGACATTTCAAAACATGGTGTTTAGATCATTGTAGATATGTTGACTCTCACATCACCTATGTGTGTTGAAGAGAATCTCGCGGCATCTTGAATCTTTTCTTTTCTCCCTTTTTGGATACTTTCCTACGTAGTAGGATTCAAAAGTTTCCAGACAGAGTCTGTAGCTTATAGTATCCGACTACGTTCGGAACTGTGATTTTAAAAAGCACATAAAAGGATAATTTTCATGATATTTAGTGTCATTTAGATTAGAATACATGTATAAAATTATTTTATGGACATTTTGACAAAAAAAAATATTTAAATACAATATTTCGGCAACAACTTAACTTAGAATAACCTTTTTTCAAAGTGTTCTCCTTTTGTGAAAAATGATTCTACTATAATAATATTTTGCCTGTATATAGCTCAGACCTGAGTTTTGAAAAATTCACATTATTTTCAGAATTCCCATTGAAATAATTATCGGCGTTTTTTTCTTAACAATTATTCCCTCTGTTGTCGCAAAACATTTATAAACCCACTTCTAAGTCATATATATTTCAAAAATTCTAGTTGAGCCTCTGTACAGAGGTCTGAGCTATATACAGGCAAAATATTATTTTAATAGAAGCATTTTTTACAAAAGGAAGATATTTTGAAATTGGGTCATTCTATGTTCATTTTTTTGTCAAAATATTGTACTTAAATAATTCTTTATTGTAATACTATTCTTAAAACAATTTTATATACATTTTCTAATCTAAGTGACAATAATATCATAAATATAATCCATTTATACGATTTTGCAAAATCACGGTTCCGAACGTAGTCGGATACCTTACAAAAAATACGTTAATTTGCTGAAACACACTTCCTCCTTCGAAATAAGACCCTTGAGGATCAGCACACTTTGTACGGCACAACTTGTAAAGGTCTTCCAATCCATTTTTTGCAATGTTCTTTAATTCAGTCTGTGACACACTTTTAACTTCACCTTCAGATTGAAATCAACGACGCTGCAAATGACGTATCAGTTTAAGAAATATTCTGGTGGCAAAATCAGGGGAGTAAGAAGGATGCGGCAAAACAGTTGTTTTCATTTGCACCCCGTCGTTGTTTTAAGCCTGTTCTCACGTACCGCCGAAAAAATTGTTCAATGTTTTCAGCAGTGTGGGATGTCTGTGGACGTCCAAAACGTTCGTCGCCTTCGACACTTTCCCAGCATTCTCTGAAACGTCGATACCACTCAAAATCTTGCGATAACATATTACTCCTTTAAATATGCTTCAGCATTTCTTAAACCCCGCAGCATTCTTTTCCAAGACAACATAAAATTTAATATTATGCTCTTCTCAACGGTTACTAAATGCATCCATCTACAAAATATGACGCCGTGGCAAGCCACAGACACCATGATTTGTGAAAAACGTTTTTAAAAAAGGGGAAGAATGTCACAGAAATGTTACCATAGTCACTTAACTGCAAACATTTTTTCATTACAGGCTCAGTTCGGGAACTTTTGTATCCTATCTCGTAAAACCGGTATAGAAACTTGGGCTGCAATGTCGTTATGAAAATTTTTTAACTTAAATCTTTAACTTGAAACAAATTTTTTCACCAAAGGTAAGCTTTATTAATAAATATAAATAAATGAAAGAAAAAATGTTGATAGATTTTTTTTGTTGAGAAACTTAGCATTTCGAAGATACAGGAGGTTTTTTAGCAAAGATACAAGCTCTCTCTGATGGTGTAAATAATCTTACCTCCTCTATTCTAATAATGATATAAGAAAATGAAAACCATAGCATGGACCTAAAATAAGAAAAAAAAAATACATTTTAATATCCTTGCACTAAAATTTTTTAAATGATGTTTTTAAAAAATTTGTTTCAATGAATGTTATACTAAGAAACTCTATTTCATAATATGTAAAAACTATTCCTTAGTAAACTAGCATAAATATGATATAAAATTGCACAAAATTCACAAAAAAGTATAGTTAATGAAGCAATTTAATAGAAAATTTTGGTATTGAAGAAACTTCTCTCTAATAAATTTTTGATTTTCAGATCAACTAAATATTTTTAAGTAGAACTACTTAACTTCTATTGATGAAAAATTCATTCAAAATATATAACAATATTTTTATATATTAACTAATTAATATAAGCTTATAATTTTTGTTTTGTATGATAATCTCAAATATAGGCTGGCTGTGTTATAAAGCATAAAATATATCAATAAATCAATTTTTGCTCTGTATGTACTTTTCTCTAGTTTCACTTGACGAAAGAATACATTTAGAATCTCAATAAATCAAGTGTTTTTTCTGATGTTACCTTATATTCACATCTCGTATTATATTATTGACGTTTTATTAACATTGTAATATTTTTTTTATTTTCTTTACAACGACACCGAAATCCAGTCATCATCAATTTAATTTATAAAAGCATGATTTATTTTATTTTGAAAGCAAGGCTTTTTTATTTGATAGGTTTTAAATCTGAGTGACTAAATTATTAAAAGACTAAAAATATAATACACTATGAAACTAAAGAAATATATAACTAAAAGTATTTTATACAGATACTACTATATCCATTCCCATTATAAACTCCGCTTTCATAACTATTATACCACCCCTTTGTCCCTCTAACCATCATTTGTTTATCCATAACCAGTGATGCCATCAGCTTTTTCTTCTTTTTTGAAGAGGTTCCTCCTAATGTTCCTATGAAAAAATTTGAAAAACTGAAATAATTAACTCAACACTCTAAACAACAAAATAGTTATTTATTACTTACTATATACAAAATCAGAATACTTCACAATATAAAACATTCTATTTGAAAACATATGTGTTATAAGTAAGAGAAAATGAAGTGATTAGTATAATTCGCTGTTATTTTTGTTTTTAATATTTTTGAAAGTTATTTCTAGTCAAAAACGTAGATGGAATAAATAAAATTATTACTTTATAAGAAAATTGAATTATTTATCTGGGAAAAATCTCTGATCTTGAATATATATATATGTAAAATGTTAATTATATTTTAATAATAATATCGGGTATTTCAAAATGCCCTCACATCCACATGGTAATCCTTGTTGCTTAAAATCCAAAAGGGTTGGTTGAGATTTCTGTCACTAGATGGCAGCAGGGGCCTTGCCATAAAAAGCTTTGAATGTATCGGGGACCAGTTTCAAAATACTTGTCAGTTGTTGTCAGTTGAACACAACGGGAAGTACATGATTTTTACCCAAGAGCGAAGAATAGCCATCGTGGAATTTTATTTCGCTATAATATCTCATTGTCGTGTGATAAATGCATTTCAGCAGAAATATCCAGGAGAAACATCACCAAATGCAACATCGATAACACATTTAGGGTAACAGTTCGGTGACACAGGATCGGTTGCAGACAGGAAGTGATCGGGTAGAGCGTCCATAATGAAAACGAAAGTGGCAGATGTGAAGACCGGTCACAAAGAAGTCCAATGAAAAGACCATCCGTCTACATAAACATCATTACGGAATTTATATCCTTGATAATCAGTGATGAACGGTATCTTGGTTGCATCAAGATGGTGCAACACGGGAGAGTATGGAAGTTTTAACTGATTTTTTCAATGATCGTGTCATTTCCAAAGGACTTTGGTCACCACACTCACCGGACTTGTTAAATCCAGATTTTTCCTTTGGGGGTATATGAAAAATGTCACCTTCATTAATAATCTTCTTGATGAACTTAAGAGAAACATCCTTCATGCAATTTTGGACATTAAATCTCACACTCTTTGTAAAGTGTCAATTAATCTGGGAAAAAGAGTTCGACTGTGTGTCCAGGAAAACGGACATCATTTAGAACATTTACTGTGATTTTACAATGTCTGACACCTGACAATAAAGATAAGCGTTCAACTTGTTTATCCTTTATTCTGTTTGTTAACATAGTTCATATGTTTTAAAACTCAACCACAAAGGTTGATGTGCGTGACTTTTGAAACACAGGTACTTAGGCACACTTGTTTCTTATAGCTGTTGTAACAAAATGACTTACCTACGGCTATAAGAAAAAAAAATGTTGAATTTAGAAAATTGTTACCTTGGCTTTATATAAAAACCATACTGAAAGTATCATCTAACGGAAAAAAATGAAACATTTAACAAATTAGAAATACAATCTATAACATAAAAAGCAATTCACCAAAAAGGAGTTATCCGAATGGGAGGAAATTATGTTGGAGACCTTAAAACAGAATGTGTGCAAATGATACTTTTTTTTTCGTAGTCGAACTAGTTGGATCTCAAGCACAGTAGTATATTTGGATGATGCATGAAAAATGGTCCTGGTTTGGCCAACAGTAAGTGTACCAAGCATGATAGTTCTGTTATTCCCGTGAGCTGTTCTGAATAGACGGATTGTAAATAGTATGGGCAGATTTCATCAGTTCAGATAAGACAACTATTAGACTAAAGGAAGCAAAGTTATTCAGTCGCAGGATCGCCCGACGTCTGGATTGGCTTGATGTTACCATTCGACGATGTGTTGGAGGAAACATCTAGACCAGTGATACTCAACCTGAGGCCCACTGGGCCTTTTTAAGTGGCCCTTCATGGCCCGTTGCTCTGAAAAATTCATTTATTTATAAAAATTTAGTGGGAAATTCTTTTAAGTAATAAAATATATTAATTTTGATTTTTGCTGTTGATGTCGTATGGATGGGAATTTATATTTTTTTCTGATTAGTATTAGTATTATTAGTTCAACAGTGGAGTAGCGACCATTTTATGAGTGGAACTAATTTTTTACTATCTCGTATCTTGCAAGAGAAAAATATTCGAAGAAAATGGGTTGTTTCAAGACGAACGGGAGGTTGACTATTCTGTAGTGAAAAACAAGCATGGAACAGTAATTGTTTGATTTGTCACGAAAGTGTGTTTTGTATTTAAAAAAAGTTCCAATAAACAGGAATCGTTCAATGACATTTTTCCTCGAAGCTATCTTTCAAGAGGTATTAAATTGATTTTCTTGAATAATCTTTACAACAGCCAAAAAAAGTTTGGTCAGTGGTAACAAGAAACCCTATGAAATTTGTTATATTATTGGTTAATGATATGAAACCGTTCACTAATGCAGAAATTGTGAAGGATTAATTCTTAAATGCTTCCAATTTAGAAAAATTCAGTGGCAAATATTAAAAAAAATAATAATTAAAAAAAGCAAAATAAGAGTTTTAATACTTTAATAAATTTTCCACATTTTAAATTTTCTATTATCTTGGTCTTAAGGCATTTCTCTCTTTCCCCCTCCTCCATTAATTCTCATGTTGCGCCCCGCGTGAAATAGCCATCATATGTATGCAGCCAGCGTGAAAAAGATAACATATGTATGTGGCCCATCAGAAAAAAAAGGTTGAGTACCCCTGATCTATACAATGGCCACTCAGAGTGTCAAGAAGGTACTGATCAACCACAAGGACGACAGAAGGAGGATTCATTCATAACCCCTAACGCATGTTTACCAATAATGCGACGGGCTATTAAGAACCGATGACTGCAGTGATTATCCGTAGGTGGCTCAACGAACGGAATTGAGGTCACGTACGCCAATGCTCTGACTTACTCTCAGTTCACAACCGAAAGCATTAAATCTGGAATCGCATAGAGCAGCGTTTCTCAAGTTGTGGCTCGGCCCCTTGGGGCGTGATAACTGTATGAGGGGGCGAGCCTATTGAAAAGTCAAAAACAAAAGATTATTCAAAAAATTATTAATTTAATGAAAGTAAACAAACAAAAGGCTTTCTGATATAATAAAATATAAAATACACATTTACCCGGATATAATACACTTATAAATGTATCAGTACTGTACAGTGTATTTTATTATTAACTTAGCAATACTAAGTTAAGAACAAGTGGACAATTACCAGTGACACCCATGGGCTTGTATTAACACTTATCCTGATAATTTGTACGGATTATAATTAATTCCTTTACTGCCGATTAAAAGATACGCGATTCGCTCCCCAATGCCACCGTTGTAGTTGTGAGAATTTGATGTTTTTTGGGAGGGGGCGGAAGTATAGAAGAGGAATAAATAAGCAAATCCCCTGAAATAAGTAAATCCTTCGCAAACACTGTCAAGGTCCTTTTATTGCATTCCAAAGCCTTCGGAATAATTGTATAGATAACAGGGCACAGAAAAGATCGTACATCGGAAAGGCGTATATATACGTCCAGAAAATTAATGCTTTGGCTGAGCGAGACGTTTACATACGTCTGTGGCACATAAGGGATTAAATTCGTATGGTATCTTTAGTGTCAAAGCATAGTATTATTGAATTCAATACATTGTTATTGGGGGCGCGATGAAAAAGATGATTGAATATTGGGTCACGAATATTGAAAGTTTGAGAAGCACTGGAATAGAGTGAAATAAAATTACTTTAAGTGAGGGGTTAAGCTTCGAAATGAATCTTGAGGAGGACCTGGAGACGTTCAGTATACTGGTGGGATATTCAGCTGATTGTCATCCTGCTCCTAGCCCAACAATCAAAAGTTTTGCATGGGGTGATCTTTGGTTGTCATCTGGGACATCCTCTCAGTAAACTTATACATAGAGACTAGATTCTGCTCCCCTTAGTGTTACTCTCTCTTCGGACTCCAGGAATTTAGTTTGCACAAGATAATACCCATCCACACTCGGTATGTTGTTCTGTTCTGTTCGCCCTTTTGCTTCCCTAACATTACCTGAATCACCAGATCTGACACAGAAAGAGCATGTTTAGGCTTTGATGAGAAGAAATTTCCGAATATCTCTGGATTGCAGAGATATAATTGATCAATTGGATCGAGTACGGCAACTAATTCCAGGAAGATATCGGCGTATCCTACGAATTATGCCCAATGAGATAACAACTTGCTTTACGTGGATCTACTTATGATTGAATTTTCTTTATTCTTGTAACTTTATCTCTTGAATAAAACATAGAATTCTTATGATGTTTTAATGTTTTGTTTTCAGAAACATTTACAACACATCTAACGATTTTCGTCTTTAGGGGGTCCGGTACTTCCATAGGAGCCAATGTTAAATGACGTAAGTTTATGTACCTTTTCCTCAGAAACTTCTTGCTACTAATAAATGAAATCTTCACAGTAGGTTATATGTGCTATCAATAAGACTTTAATGGAGGGTTTGCCTTTTTGTTAAAAATTTAAATAATTATGAATATTTTAAAAAATAACCTAATTTTTTTCTTTAAAATTTAGTTTAAAAATACATTATCTAAAACAGTTCGCTAGATATATCTTATTCCCTACAATGAAATGTGTAAAAATGTTGAAAGTATGCTCACTGAAAATTTTTTAGGATCCTACATTAATTAGTTTTTGAGAAAAAGGTACATAAAGGGAAAAATATTGCATTTTGTGAAAACAGGCTTTAAAGTAAGAATTTGTAATTTGTCAATGAGAGTGGTTTCCTTTTAAAAAATAAATAAAAATGCTTCTAATTATCGTATTTCTATATATCATTTATCATTTTAAGCAGAATTGTTTGGACTTTTAAAAAATGTAAATAAGTCAAAATCGACAATTTTTCAAAAATTCATGTGCCGGACCCCCTTAATCGGATAACTCTTGTTTGATGTGAAGCTTTTTTATATTATAGGGTACATATGAAGACTTACATATTAATTTATACAGAACATAGTTTCTAACACCCTAATATATTGCTAGTACAAATATTTATGTGTTAGGAAAAATTAAATTCTGTGTAACTTGCTTGAAAAATTTCAGCTAAAAAGAGTAATGAATATCCGACGTATAAATACACGTAATCCTACATAATATGTCCGATGTATTAAAGATAAAAAGGACATTAATTAAATAATAAGAACAAAAGAGCTAAAAAATAAACCAAGCTACAGGTTTACAAAAAACAAATTAAAAATATTAAAAATTCCTACAGCAATGGTTGTCTAGTATATAAGAAACTAAAAAAAAAAAACTTAAATTCAACAAGTAATATAATTTTTTTTTTTTTAAAGTCAATTCAACTTAGATCAACAAAGAAAAATTTAGCTAATTTTTATTAAATAGTTAAAATTAATAGAAATATGTATATGCATAGGACAAAATCACAACATTAAGTGGTAATTAATATTTATTAATAATTATTAAAGTATTATATTGTCATCCAAAACACAATCGTGTACATAAAATTTAAGTTCAACTGAATGCTTTAAAAAGTGAGAAAAGACCCTTTCAAGTTTTGACACAAGTCGCCAAAAATGATGCCAATGTGGCTGTATTTGTAATTCTTCAAATAATTAGTTTTAATCAATTAATTTTTATTAATTATAATTAAATTGTTGTATTGTCATCCAAAATAATTATGTATAAAAAATTTCAGCTCAATTGAGCACTTAAAAATGTATTTTATTAAAGATTGAAAATTCCACGAAGATAAATAAATAAGGAAATATATAGAGAGTGTGAGCTAATAGTAAGAATTGAAAAACGAAACTTAACAGTTGTATAATCTAACGAGGTATAGACTAACTAAACCAGGAAACGAAGTTTATTGAGAGATTTTACATCAAATTTTTGCATCTGTATGGTACTGAAAAAAGAAATGCCAGAAAAGATATTAATATAAATTTCTGATTATTTCCAAATTAAAGCCAAAAGGAAGAAATTTCTAGCCTATTTTTGCTATCTTTTATATTTCCCTTGAAACCATTGAATTTGCTCAATGGGTTGGTAAATTACCCATTCTAAATTCGAAATATACTCTAAGCATCGAGTAAGAAGACTACATCTGCAGGAGCGCATTTTCTGACTGCGTGCGAAATAAAATAAAATTTAAAAAAGAAAAAAGTCAACTATGTATATTTTTTCTTATCTCTATTCGATTTTCTAACAAGCATTCCTTTCAGTAAATACATTCCATTAATAACTTCAAGACAGTTAGACCTCTTCTGGATACTTTAGGTATATGATTTCTATATGCCTTTATATGTATAAAAGAGAATAAAAATTGAAAGTGAAAAATAAAACGAAGGAAAAAATGCCAATAATAAAAATGAAAATGAATTCATAAAAGTGAAAATAGTAATGTTTTACTCGTGTAGCACACATATAATTCTAAGTAAATGTAATTTAAAAAAGATTTTCAAAAAATTTTAAAAAATCATTTAAATTTTATTTTTTATTAAATTGGAGTAATGGTCTCTAAGCAGTGGGTCCACGAGCAACACAAATATTTTATATCCTTTCTTTTAATTTTTTTATGTAAAAAATTCAGTGTTTTTTTACTGGTCATATCTTAAAGTTGTAATATAAACGTATATGGTTAATAACGAATTTAAAAAACGGGGGAAAAATACCGACAAAAAGGAATTTTAATACTGAAATAAAAAGTGTTCAACTGCTATCGTTATTCTTCCGCGATCTGCAGATCACAGGTTGTACCTGTATTAATTCAAAACTATCAAGTATTTGCTCCTAGGATTGACTGCGACGAAATATTTTTGTTGACTGGAAAATAAATCGCTAGTTTGAAAAAAAAAAAAAGATCAAATGGAACTCATAAATTAACTTAAATCAGTGCTTCTCAAACTTTCAATATTTGCTACCGAATTTTCAATCAGAGTTTTCATCGAGCCCTACTCTTTCCAACAGCAACGTACCGAATTCAATAATAATATACTTTGATGCTAAAGATACAATATGATTTTAATTATAAACCGTACAAATTATCAAGATAAGTATTAAATTTTGTGTATAATATATATGATAAGCCCATTGAGTCACTGGTAAACTTGTTCTTAACTTAGTATTATTAAATTAATTATCAAATACATTGTGCAATACTGATACATTTGTAGTATATTACATCAGAGCAAACATGTATTTTATTTTTAATTATGTTAGAATGTATTTTGTTTTGCTTCGTTTCAGTAAATTAATAACTTTTTTAAAAAAATAACTTTTTGTTTTTAATTTTTTGATGCGCTTGCGCCACTCACTAGGCTTATCAAATAAAATAAGGAAAGCGCCACTAGGAGGAGAGCCCCATGAAAGCGAGAAACCTTGACTTAAATATAATAAGTGTGGATTTTAGCAGTAGATATGGCTGCATTTTAATAAATGACCTATCGGCTGATTTTATTTCAAGCAGGTTTTTGAATACGTTCATATTAATTTTTGAACCATAATTGCTAATTGCTCTAAGCTTATTTCAAGTTTCCGGTTAAAAAAGAAAGAAACGAGTCTTTCAGTAGTCTTACATATGATGTAACATCTGACATATTATCATCTAGTAAATACACCAATATTAACTTTTCCTGAAAAAATATGAAAAAAATCGAATGATTTGGAAATAATTTTCTATCGAATAGTGATATATCTTTAATGAAAATTGTATTTATTTGACAAAGGGTAATGTGCAATATTTTATCAAAAATAATTATTCTTGTTCAAGGGGGGAAAAGGGTGGAGACAATAGACTTTGTAACAAAAATATATCATATATACTTGTGCCCAAAAGTTTTTAAAAAAACCGTTGAAAAACAGCGTCAATAACATTTTCTTTGAATTTTAAAATTCTAATTTTTGTTCATTTCGACTTGGTTCATCATTCATAAAAGTTAGTAGCGGCCCGGCTTTTGGCAAACTGAAGTTAAAGTTAAAATCACCACTCAAAAACAGGGAAGCGGTGATAGTTTTTTTTTAAAAAGCGAACCACCTTCGTTATATGGGAAAAAAACAAAATGCAGGAAATCTTTAATTTTTTTTCCCTTTGATTCGAAAAAAAATGTATACGACCCCTGAAATCACTGTTTGTCCATTTTTAAATAAGCGTTCTGCCGCACTTTATGTCCCCAATATCGTGACTGTCAGTTTAGAGTCAAGCGCTCGAGTGCTTGATGGCTACTAGAGTTTAACCCCATGCGAGGGTAGCGAAAGACACAGCCACACACTTTCATTGGTCAAATCAAGTAGCGCGGGGCCGTAAAACCTGTTACAAAATCCGTCCCTTTTCCCGAAATCACTCCCATAAATATCCAGCAACCGAGAGGAAAGATGTTACACATCAAAAAAATTCTTTGTTTAGCTAGAATAGATTCATATTGATATATTCATACGAATCTAGTAAGTATTCATTTGATATTATGCATTACACTGGAAATAAATTGCTAGCAGAATTCTTCATGTAATTAGTCATCATTCATGTGACATACAGGGTGGTCACGAAATCATGGTACAAACATTAAGGGTAGGTACAAGAACTTGTAACAATCATTTATTGTATAGGAATGTATGGGAACAAACACAAAAAATAAGATACGAAAGGAAATACAAAGCGTTTATTGAAAGCGTCGTTGACAAGTATAATGTTTACAATAACTGTTCATAACTGTGTAGCCCATGAGCTATAGAGTCTAGTTGCAGCGCACATTGCTGTACCACCCACTGACAGTAGGAGAATATAGTCTGCCTGATTCATAGCTTGTACTCGCAGAAAATGGAAGGGTTGTAAGTAATTTTTGTTTAAATTTCTGCAAACCGTATGATGACCCACACTTACGGGATAAGCAACAGTTTTTGTACTTGACTTTGGTCTATCAGCTACAAAGTTCAAGATGTTTTCTAACAGGCTTGGACTGCGTACAGATCTTCGTCGGTCAGCACCATGTCTGGTGGCGTGGAACGAACGTGTTTCACGAAGTTGACGATGTAACTGCTGAAAAATTCAATGATCCGGGATTCATCGATCAGAAAACTGCTTGTAGTGCATTCGTATTGCCACTATGCCATTACCATTTGCATGGTCGTACTTGTAATGCATTTCTGCATTTTCGGCATATGTAAAGTCTCTCATCGTAGACGTCTGCACAAATGGAAATGGAGCTTTCCCTTACGTAGATGCCTCGTTTAGAACAGTGGCTAGACATCTACGGCCCCCAACCACCAACGTAACCAACCGATAATTCCATTTCTCTTATCTTTTATTTTCCCTGTTTGCGCCTCACTGCGGCGCTAGAGCCCATACATTTTTGTACAATAAATGATTGTTAAAATATCCTGTACCTACCCTTAAAGTTTGTACCATGAATTTGGGACCTCCCTGTAGTTATAATCACGAGAGTTTCTCTCTCTCTGTGTGTGTGTTTCTCACCCACAATAACAATGGAAATGAGAAGAATATTGAAATCCATTTTTTTTATTTTGTGTTGGTAAAATTTTTTAAATAAGCGTAAAAAGCACAAAAAATGTGCTAAACATGTGAGTAAAAAGTGTAAAGAAATGCGAAGAAGGAAAGCATAACATCAGTATGTCTCTAGAGAACTCAAATTAAAATTTCCAAGCAATCAGACTCAAAAGAACAATAAAACTATGTAAAACAACACATACATTAACTTTGAATATTCTTGTTAAAGGAAATTTATCACGTATTCACATTATGTAGAAGTTCGTATATCTCCTAAAACTACCACAATTAAACATTTGTAAGAATTTATATTTCATCCTTTGGATCACAAGTATGAACAAACAGTGAATTTTCATTGAAGTATTCCAGTTCCTTTAGTGACAAATCATTTTACATAAATAACACTAAATTAGTCAAAATGATTTGGGCAAATCACATGATTTTGAGCATTGTATGATATAAAATGAACGCAAGACTTTTATATACATAAACAAAAGATACGGAAACTGATGATAGTAATTATAGAACTTATAATTGGATGCATATGATTATTAAAAGCTGAAGAATCTTGGTAATAGAAAATTTATATAATGTACATGATTTTTCATTTAGCAGAACTCTGATAACATGCAAATATATAACTAGAAATGCTTTATCTGATTAAATTATTACGATAAAATTTGAAAAACTGAGTTTTTAATATTTTATAAATATCAGATTAAAAAGAAAAATTGAAAAAAATGAATTAGTATGAAACATTTTTAAACATTTACAGAAGTATAAAAAATTTATTTGAAAATGAGTGCAACGTATAATGTACTTTTTGCACAGTACAGTTATAATAAGTTGTAAAGTATATTTTTACTTTGATTGTCTTATTTAACACGATATTATTTAGTCTACTAACTCTGTTCTTTCTAGAAAGCCAATTTTATTTTCTCGAAGTTGTTTTTACATATATACCAAAAAACTGCAGGAAGTTTTAATTTCTAGTTTTATATATAATGTTGCTCCTAGATACAGAGTAGATAAGCAGGTACCAACTGATAAACACTTCTAGTGAAAATAGCCCAAGCCATCATTAAGCTATAGTTCAACCTCATTTTACTTTCGAATATTTTGTTATTTGAATTTGCATATTTTTAAAAAAATATCACAAGTTTTAAATTGCATATTTCACTTGATTTCCATTCTAGAGAAGTGAATAATTTTTCATTCCAGTGAGTGAATAATTTTTCTGATTGGCTGTCTGACTGTCAAGACTGGCTTTTGTTATACTTCTGAAACTATGAGATTATAAATTAATTTGTGAAATGAACTGAGTCCTTAGAGTTTTGATATGTCCTCTGACATTTTCAAACTATGTATTATTCAAACTAATCAAATAAATTTAAACTTCATATGATAAATATGCATAGAAATCACAATACACATTTGTGTTAAATGTGTTAAGCAAGAAGAATACATAAGTAATGTAGTATAATTTACATTAAATTGATTTAAGTTTACCAGAAAAGTTTTAAACTACTTTTCTTGAGATGAAATAAGATATTTTGAAAAAAAATACGAAGGTAATATTCTTTCTAATAAAGTATTATTATTATTATTTTGAAAAATTATTAATTTTAGCCCTGTCTGCTTAGGTTTTAAAACCTTTCTTTCTGCATATAATATTAATATATTATTAAAGACAAATTTTAATGTTTTAAGTTACCTTAAAACATCAATAAAAGCTTCTTAATCGTTTAAAAATCAACTCATTAAGTTCTGAAATATTTTTCATAGAATGATTACCGAATATGTAGAACGCATGAAGTTTTATCATTATAATCTTTTTTAGAATAAATAAAACATTTTCAAAACACTTTGATGAAGAAACAATTTATAGCTATTTCTTCCTATATATTTTCCTCCGTAATTGAAAGAGAATTTATAATAATATATTAGTATCAGTTTTACATTGATAAATATATAAGAATTTTGAGGGAATAAGAATATTTGAGCACACTCTGATGTGGGGAGATATCTTTTCTTTTGTTTCCGATATTTTCTTATACATATTTTTGTCTAAAAATGAATGAAAACACTTGTTTTAAATATTATGTGAACACGATTTCACTATCGTAACATTTTAAGAAACCGATAACTCAATCTACCAACTACTTAACGTTTAGAATTATTTGATCGATGAGGATTTTATTTCATAAAAAGTGAAAAATAAAGGATTAAATTATACAGAGAAAAATAGACTCTTCACCTAAAGATTGTTCCATTTTGTATCAGAACGAATATTGTCAATTTTTTTTCAAATTGCTATAAAAAATGTTTTTTTAAAAAAATTTATTTGATGTTGGCTGCGATTTTATTCGCAACATATTTTTAAAATTAATTTAAAGTAATATAAAAGCAACACTATTTATTAATGTGAATCAGGAAAACTATGTAAGTATGTATTTGTTAAGTTGCATCTTTATTTGTAAAATTAAAAAATTTGCAATAGCATAAAAATTACATACAATCCTACAGATTCTACAATGCTATAATAATTGCAATTATGGATAATATTGCAACACTAAACATAGTAAAATAGTGAAAACATTTCGATTTATTTTTTGCTTTCAATTAAATAGCATATAGACGTTTTAAAAGAAATAGATAAACAATTTTCATTTGAAAATAAATAGTCAAGTTAAAAATTCAGATTAGTGGTTTCAGCAACTGCATACTCTTTGAGAGAATCATATTCTTGCCATAATAATAACTGTATCAATTTTCCTTGGATTTATTTAATATATTGCGTTATAATACTTAAAATCAAAATATAATTTTTTTTTCATTTTTCAGAAATTTAAAAAAAAATAAAATAAACATTAGGTTTTTTTTATTTTATAAATTTTTTTCACGTATAATTCAATATTTGATTATAATTTAGCAATCTTAACTTTTGAAATAACACTTTTTTATATAAAAGTTGATCAATGAATTTCTTAAGAAAATCTTCTTTTAAATAATTTATTATTTTTTTTAAAAAAAATGATTAAATTAAAATTTTATCAAACCCAGCTTCTATTACAGAAAACTATGGTCATAATTCCTTAAAAATAAATTTATTATTAATGAGAAAGTGAAAAAAGCGACTATAAATCAAATGTCTTTTTAAATATAAAATATTTCAGAAATTTTTTTTAACAAAATTGCTATGATTTATGAATATGAAACGGAAGAATATTTCATATAGATGCTTAATCAATTCAAACTTAATAACATTAGAGAGAAATCTTTGAAAATGAAAAAAAAATAATAATTACCCCACATTTTCTTCGAAGTGTGCTCTAGATTGGGAAAAGCTTGCCGCTAGCTGTAATTCAATATAGTAGGAAATGATTCCTCGGGTCCCTGTTGGGAACGCTAATTACCATATACCATTGTTCATAGCTGTGGAATTTGCGTCTCTCAAAAAGCATTTTCCATTATTCTACTCTTGAATAACCATAAATCCGCAAATGTCTCAATCAATATACTTAAATGCAGCCAATATTTCCAACACATGGCTGTCTACGTCATTTTTCAGATTTTTACTCGCTCATCAAAGAACTATAAAATAAATGCGTCGCGTTTCGCTTAATTTTTAGCGCTTTTTAACGGAAGGAACTCAGACCAAACGTCTCCCAAGTTAAAATAAATGAAATCTACATAGAATAACTCAGAATTGTATGTCACCACCTGCACCGTACTCGGCCACACTGAAAAGCAAACAGTTAATTGTGCTATTTTATTGCCTGATTTGCATTGAAATCGATGGTGCCTTTTGTGCGTTATGGAAGCCTGCGTAAATAAAGATAATGCAATGGATGATAACTTTTGTTGAACATTACATTATAAATTAGTAATAAAAAGTGGGTCGAAAGGCATTTCTGCGAGCGAGGGATTATTAAAGAATTTATGACTTTGGCCAAGAAGCGGGCGTAAAAGAAATTTCGGGAGAGTCTTGAGTATAAAAGGCAATTTCTTAGTTGGACCAGTCACATTCAGCAGTTGGACATTGAAATGAAAACTGCAATTCTTCTATTGTCCCTTTTGGGACTCCTGTGCTCCAGTGCGAGAGGTAAGCCAGTTTAGCAATTCTTTACCTTTAATTTAAAGCCAATTAGATAAATTGGCTTGGAAATATGTGGTGACAAAAACTGATTTAAAAGATCTTATACGCGTTTAAAAATTGTCCCTTTCTATTTTTTTCAAAAAAAAGTTTAGTCTTTTACTTTAATATTTAGATTTATATATTACGAGGTTTCAATTATATAGTTTCATAAAGCTTCAAGTTAACGGTGTTATCGATTCAAATTCTAAGTTATGTCACACTTAATACTGAATCAAGATAGTATAAAATATATATAGTGTTTTTTATGATGGTTTTTATGGTACAGTATTATTCAAATATTTTATTCAAATTTGAACAAAAAATGAATCGGGGAGCTTTATATCACTAGACTACGATATATATCTGTTATTTTGCTTTAAGTGTCATGGCCAATAGTGTTCTAAGTTCAGTTTTGATTCTGTAAAAGATTCCATTATCGAAATGTGATTGAGTTTATTTAAAAATTATTGAATTCTTAAAATCCTCAATCAACACGCAATAATAAGTATAAAGTACTTGCTCAATTTGCTTGTACATAATTTCAAATTAAAAATTCCGCAAAATTAATCAGAGATGATCCAGTGCAAAGAGATAAATTTGTTCAATGGAACCTCTGTCTTACAAGAATCAATAATTAACGTCTTTCTCATATATGTTGATACAAAGAAACTTACTGAAAATTAGCAAAATTTTGTTAGGAGAAACAATAAAAGACTTGAAAATAGGGTTTTATTTTTATATTTCCGAAAAACAGAACGAATTCAAGACATTTTCTTAATAGAAAGAAGTTTTAAAATGGTGAAAAGCAAAGCGGAATTCCAACTATTTGTTATCACACAAGCAAATACTAATACTAATCCCTTCTATTTGGCTTAAAATAGAAAGCTGAGGTTTTTTTCCTCTTGTATTTCTCATGCCCATAATATTTCCAAGCTGGAAGAGAATTCAAAAGTAACACGACAATAAGGTCATTTCTTATACTCGGAAAAAATCTTATTTTGTGATCTTCCATGGTTGTTAGTATTTTTGGGTTAATTTAAAAAGGATTGTGTTATACACAAGAGCAAATGTTCAACACTCTATAAGTTTCTCAACACAATACAGTACACAAAACGCACATAAAAATATGAAGAAAGAAACTTGGAAAAAGTATGCAATCATTAAAGGTTTAAGTTGTGTTTCTAAACAACGCAATTTTATGTAAAATTGGTTTCCTCAATATATCTTCGATTTCTTGAAATTAATTTTTTTTAGTATTGTAATGGATGGCCCGTGTCATCCATTAGTGTTAGAGGGTCAGAAGGAAGATTAGCTATAGTGAATGGAAACTCTATATATTTATTAACAATTCTCAACAAAAACACCAATTCAACATCTCAAGTTAAGAAATGCACCAATGGTTAAATATAGAAGCAATCGCGATGTAGACTAGATAATTGGAGATTAATAATAAATCCGAGCACTTACTCTTAGCACGTCTAGGCAATAGACCTTCTAATTCTAACCGACCGAATCTAATTTAACCACTAATTGACCAAATCGTCAATCTTACTATTAACCAAATAAGCTGTGAAGTGTTCTCGTCTAGCTTAACGTTAAACAATCACTGCTATACTTTAGCAGTCTAACCTCTCTCTCTCATCGAGGTTGAAAGTTAATCTTTATATACAAGCCTTGAATTGCATAATCACGTCTTCTTCTTCGAAGGAAAGTTTTCAATAGAATAAAATTTTAAAGTTCCATTATTCCCCAAGAGGTTTAGTTCGAAGAACGCGAATAGACACGTTACAATATGAAGGAAAACAATTTTTTTTAAAAAATAAAAATAATAAATTTTTTTACAAGCTACTCAAACATTTTATACTATTGTTTCATTATCTTAAAAAAGTACTGTAATCAACAGAAAC
Organism: Trichonephila inaurata madagascariensis; assembly: GCA_019973955.1. Lineage (NCBI taxonomy): Eukaryota > Metazoa > Arthropoda > Arachnida > Araneae > Nephilidae > Trichonephila > Trichonephila inaurata. The sequence goes on from BMAV01028260.1 coordinate 71,926, forward strand.
ATGCGCAAGGGTGGGGTTTTGCGGTTCAAATGCCTCCTGTAGACAACCAGAAATTAAATTTTTAGTATAAAGACTACGTCTCGGCATTTTAATCTACGTTTTTTTTAAAAATATATAACCTCTTCCATAAAAGTAGTCTGTGTATGCCACTGGTAATCAGTAAGAGAAACTTAAATGATTTCGATTTATCAAATAAGTAATTACGCTAATTATTAAGAAGGAAGTAGTTAAACGTCAACAATCATAATTTATTAAGTAATACGATTTTTGAAGTTATAACTCTGACTTTTTTTAACTACTTCTGTCACATGATCATGGTTCAATATATCCAAGCTCTCTTCCCCGGTGAGTTAAAATAAATCTACTTCTAATCCCTGGTATGCAGTTTACAATAATAAATAACAGGTACGATGTATTATTTTAGAAATAACTCTTGAATTTTGTTCCATACTGCGTATAAAAGAATACCAATAACGAAAAATATTTCATTTTACGAGATTTAAACTGAAATTTTAAATAATAAAAATTAGTCGGAACCAAAAATACGAGGAAAAATAATAAAAATTTAAACAAACTAGGGTAGAATTTTACTCTTTATTCAATATTTTAATTTCAAATTTTTCTCTGATATTTTTGAAAAAGAAAACACTTTAATGAATTCTTTATGCATTTTCTTTTATTCTTTCTTTGATTAAGCTTCCTATATTTACTGAAATGATGTAATAATTGGTTCTTTAATTCATGTATTATTAAAACATATTTGATTTATGTATTAGACACATATTTTAAACATGGCGTGGTTAATGGCTTTTATATAATATGTAGTCAATAATTAATTATAAATATGCTTCTTCAACGCATGCTTCATTTCGATAGGCATTATTGAAAAATGAAAAAAAATATATATATCATTCTTTGAAAAATGTACCTTTTGAATTCTTGCATAAAATTTGAGCACCTTACTTAAGAAAAATAAATGCATCTCATTTCACATTTCACATTCTATATTTCGTTTTATACCAAAAATATACATTTCGTTTTACTTTGAAAAATAGGAAAAAATAATAAGAAGAGGTAAACTTCTTAAACTATAATAATTTTTAGTCAATGGGCTTTGGGGTAGAGAGTACATGGGATATATGAACCCGCGCCCGTTACAGCGCAAGGTGACTTTGGAGGTGGTATGAATGGTAAGAATGTGTTTTGTTTTCCTTTTCAAAATTTTCTCTGAGTATTTTTTTATTTTTTTATTTTGATTAGAAAATACTTTAAAATCATTTAATAATTATTTATAGGTGGAGGAATGAACGGAGGGGGACTGAACGGAGGTGGAATGAACAGGAGGTGGAATGAACAGGTGGGGCTTTGAACGGAGGAGGAATGAACGGAGGGGGACTGAACGGAGGAGGAATGAACGGAGGTGGACTGAACGGAGGAGGAATGAACGGAGGTGGACTGAACGGAGGTGGAGGAGGAGGACTGAAAGGAGGTGGACTGAACGGAGGTGGACTGAACGGAGGTGGACTGAACGGTGGTCAAGATGGAGGTGGACTGAATGGAGGAATGGGAGGATTTGATGATGGAGGATTCAATGGAGGCAATCTAGACTTTGGAGGATTCAATGATGGAGGAATGAATGGTGGGAGATTGGACAGTGGAAACATTGGATCAGGAAGTAATCAAGGATATGATCTTGGTGGATTTGACTGGGGAGGTAACAGCTTAGGAGGTGGAAACATCCCATCTGGTGGAATGGATATTTCTTCAGGAAGAGGAGGTGGAGGAGGAAGAGGAGGACTGAACATTCCCTCAGGAGGAGGAGGAAGAGGAGGAGGAGGAAGAGGAGGAGGAAAAGCTGTAAACATACCCTCAGGAGGAAGTTCAGGAGGATGGAGTTTCGGTAATTTGTTCAGAGGATGGAATACAGGTAATGCTGGAGGAGGAAATGGCTTAGATTTGGGAAGTGGAGGTGCTGGAGGAGCAGGAGGTGCTGGAGGAGTGGGAGGCGCTGGAGGTGCAAGTAATGGCAGAGGTGGAGGAGGAGGCAGAAAAGCAGCTGGCGGAGCAGCAGCAGCAGCAGGTGCAGCTAGTGGTGCTGCTGGAGCTGGAGGTGGAGGAGCAGCTAGTGCGGCTAGTGGTGCTGCGGCTGGTGGAAATGGAGGAGCGGCAAGTGCCGCTAGTGGTGCAGCTGCAGGTGGAAATGGAGGAGCAGCAGGTGCAGCTAGTGGTGCTGCCGCAAGAGGAAGTGGAGGAAGAGCAAAAGCAGCTGCTGGTGCTGGAGCAAGTGGTAGTGGAGGAGCTGCTAGTGCAGGAGCATCCAGTTCTGCTATAAGTGGAAGTGGCAGCAGGGGAGGAAGTGGTGGAGGTAGATGCAAACCAAAAGGAAAAGGTAAGCAATCAGATGATGGGAAAGATGGCAATGATGATAATGGAAATATGCTAGATGGCTTGAAAGATGCAAGTAGCTGGTCATATGCAACAGAAAACGTTGATAACAGTCAAGATAATGATGACTCAGGCAGCAAAGGTAACGGATTGTTTGGAATGTTTTGGAGAAGACAAAATGTAGATGGTCAGTCTGGCAATGGTGGTGGAGATGGAGGTGATGATAATGGAGATGGAGGTGATGATAATGGTGATGGAGGTGATGGTAATGGTGATGGAGGTGATGACAATGGCGATGGAGGTGATAATAATGGTAATGGAGATGATCAGTCTGGTGATGGTGGCAGTCAGGACGATTCAAATAACAGAGGCAATCAACTGTTGGGTAAATTAAGAAAGCCAACTGTTATGAATGGAGGTGGAGCCCCGAGGAATTTAGATAATAAACTACTTGGAAAAATTAATAGAAGACGAAATGGAAATAATGGAGGAGACAGCAATTCAGTAAATTTGGATGCTAATCGGGGAGGAGGTGGTTGGGGATTCGGAAGTTGGTTTGGTCAAGGTAATGGAGGAAGTATACAAGGGGGAAGGGATATATCTTCAAGTGCCGCGAGTGCCTCCAGTGCAAGTAATGCAGTAGGAATTGGACAAGGCAGAAGTTTTGCGTCATCGGAAAGCATGGCTAATGCAGCAGGAGGCAGACAAGGAGGATCTAGAGCACAATCCTTAAGTATAGCAAATGCACGTGGAAATGGAAGAAGAGGTAGCTCTGCTGAAGCGAAAAGTATGGCTCAAGCAAGCAGTATTTCTAATTCCGATGGTGGATCTATCGGCGATCAAGGTAACGATAATCTAATGCCAGCATTTCTTGACTATATGAAACAAAAATGGATTGAGTTGAATAAAAAAAAGGGCAATAGTGTAGATATAGATTCTGAATGGAATAAAATAGTTAAAGGAAGTGGTTGGCTAAATGGGCTAGGCGGATCAGGTAATGGTTTAGGAATGATGGATGGTGATTTCGGATTAGATAAAGTGTCAAAAATGAAAGGTCAATTAGGGGGAATTGGAGGAGGATCTGGTAGAGGGGGAAGCTTAGGATTAGGAGGATCTGGTAGAGGGGATTGGAGGAGGAGGTGGTGGATCTGGAGAGGTGGTGGATCCGGAAGGGGGCTTGGGGGGTTAGGAGGAGGTGGTGGATCTGGAGGAGGTGGTGGATCTGGAAGAGGTGGTGGATCCGGAGGAGGCTTAGGCTTAGGAGGAGGTGGTGGATCTGGAGGAGGTGGTGGATCTGGAGGAGGTGGAGGATCTGGAGGAGGTGGTGGATCTGGAAGAGGTGGTGGATCTGGAAGAGGTGGTGGATCGGGAAGGAGGTGGATCAAGGCATTAGGCTCTGGAGGAGGTGGTGGCTCTGGGGAGGATCTGGGTGGTGGATCTGGCGGAGGATCTGGAGGTGGTGGCGGCTCCGGAGGAGGATCTGGAAGAGGTGGTGGATCTGGAAGAGGAGGTGGATCTGGAGGAGGTGGTGGCTCTGGGGGAGGATCCGGGGGAGGTGGATCCACAGGAGGCTAGTGATTATGATCTGGATCGTCCAACTTAGAAACAGATGACGATTATTAGATATTCTTTCAACATGGCATTATAACAAAATAAGTCAAAATCTCATGAACAGAAAATGTACAATCATTTTATAAAAGTGCTTGAAATAACTGTTTCATGTTGGAAATTGAAAAGAACATATAAATATCTTTAAAAATTGTATGTTGTTTCAATAAATATAAATGTAAAAAAACATTTGTTGTCTTATTTATTCAGAATTAATGATTCTATGAATTTGATATAAAATACAATATGAAAAAGCTTATTTGTCTAGCTAACTATAACTAGTTGTACGATTATTCTTTAAGCTAATTAAAACTTTCTCAACCCAATTTTAATAATCAATTAACTGTCAATTTATTTTATTAAAAGCAAGAAACTACCTCTCCTGTTTTATTTTTCCATGTATTTTAAATCTGTTATTCATTTTCAAATAAACTTTCGGATATCCTGATTTTTGACGTATATCTTACCCCTTTTACATTTAAATTAATACAATGAAACTTTATACTCACTCTCAATATATTTAATTTTCAGAATAACTTATTTTTTTTTATAATCCTGTATAAACATGTTTTTTACAGTTATTCTGGAGTTCATGTGAAACAATTTTGATTAATTTAAACTTCAATTAATTTTAACTTATTAAGAAGTTAATCAAACAGTTTTCAGCAAATAGTTTAAAAAAATATAGATGTATGTCAAAAAAATTCCAAACCTGAGTTTTGGGAAATTTTTTAGAATAGAGAAAATTTTTTCCCAAAATTAGAAAAAATTTTCAAGAATCAGGGCTGTTTTTCTCTTTTTTTTTTTTTCTGGCAATTCAAATTCTTGTCTCTGAAAATTCACCATCAAAATAAGCAACAAATCTTTTCTTAATCTTAGTACTTTTACTTCTATCTCAGAACCATAATTAATAAATTGAATCGTGTAATACATCAAACATAATTTAATTCTTCGGCGTTTTATGTGAAGATTTTTTTTTTATTAATTATTTTTGGGTTTTCATCCAAAAATAATACTAAAACAGTACCCCGGAAATACTTTGCCCCGTCGGGTGCACGGGAGAGTGTTCTTGGAATGAGTTAGAAAAAAATGGTCAAACCAGCCAGGGCAAAAAATCGTCTTGGTATAAGCTTTTATAATGCTACAGAAGTTATTTATAACTGCTATTTTACTACAAGTTACGAAAACTACTATGGTGATACAAATTGCTTTAATTATAAAATTATCTAACCCAACCACAGTAGCCAGATAGGCAAAGACTCATCTTCTTGGATGGCAAAAAAAGAAGTTTACAAAATATTTACAAAGTCTTACAAAATTGGTGAGTAATGCTCAGTGCATCAATTTTTTCTCGCCATAGCCAGGATAAGTACTATCACAACAACAACCATCCATAGTCTTGAAGGTATCCCAAGATTATTATTTAGATTAAAATGTGAGATGAAACATTTATTATTTTTTTTTACTGGAGAACATTTTGATGTCAGCAGTTAGCTAATTCTTTGAAAATTTTCTTTTAAAATCAAAGGGAGAATTCCTTAATTTTGCCTTTTGCACAATTTTTCTCTTGATGTACTTGAATTGAATTTTGTGTATTCTCATTTTATGCTCTTTAACTACCCTAGATAATCGTAAAAATATTCTTTCAGAACTTGTCATTGTTTGCTATTTTCTAAAAAAAATTATAATAGAGGAAACATGCCTTGTTGAAAAGTTTTTTTTTCATTTTATTGTTTTTGTTTGAATTTTATTGCAAACTTATTCGAAATAATAGTGAATGTAAGAAATTGCTAGTGCATTGCTGTATATTGCATAATTTGAACCGATTTCTTAGTGGAAGTTTCAAAAGCATTTTATAGCTTTTCAAGTTATTTATTTCATTTAAATTGCTATAATATAATTGTATTCTTTCACTGAAGGTCTGACAAATGTATGAGAACTGTTTATTGGCAACAATGAAAATGCTGCTTTTAATCACTGCAATATTCTTATAATATTTTTTGTTAAGGCTTAGAAAGAAAACAAAAATAGACTTACATAGAATTACGCATTAATACATCGATACAAAACTTTATATCTTAAGTAAAATACTTTTATCGTGAAGCCAAACTACTTAAAATGCAAGGTAATTTGGTAAATGCGTGCTGCAACTTTTACCTAAAATCTATTATTTTTAAATTACTTTTCTTTGTTAGAGTTCTCTTTTTCTTTGAAGCTTTCTATGGATATGAAGTAACATTCATATAACAATTGCAATATATTTTTAATCTAGAAATTTCTAAACTTTTTTGAATTTATAAACAAGAATGTTTAAAAGTATGATCAACCGAAACATTTTTTAAAGAAATAAACAGTCATTAAGCACTTAATTTGATCCTCAAAACAAAAATTTTACACTTGTTAAAAAGTATTGGGAAGATGCCTCCAAAGTCTATAACAAAAGAATAGCCAAAGAATCTTTATTTGAACCTGACATATGAGAACATGCAGAGGACACAACTAAACACAGACATAAACATATCTCAAAATACTTTTTTGATCAAGAAATTTAAATGTATGAAGGCTAACTCTCTACCAAGTAACATTACAAATAATCAAACATTGTTTGATGAAAAAGTGAACTAATATAATCTTGAGAAACATTTTCACAGCTTCTTAACAAACGTAGAAGATAATTCTTAAGAATTACAAACTAAAACAAGTGTGTAAACGCGGTCAGCAATATGCTCCGAATATTATAACTCTCATTTTTTAAATCTCTTTCTATAGCGCTTCATATCAGCATATCACGTTTCCTCAAAGAAAGGTGGCAGCTAAAAGCTTTTTTAATGAAAAAAAACCCCGGTTTTTTTTAAGGGCATCCTAAGCACCATTACGACATGGGAAAATTTTTTTTTTTAAAAAATAAACATTTCAAAATATTTTGTTTTTTAAAGATCTAAGTACAAAAAACAATATTAAATTTTCCAAAAAAAAAACTATTGAATAGTTGTATAAATTCTTTCTTTAACAATTTTTCATTTAAATTTCATAGAAAATGAAAATGATTGGGATGACATAACAGATAGAGGATGCTTAACTGTTTATTTTTTTATAACGTAGTACCTATACTGTATCTGTTAATGGTTTGGAAAAAACCCCCTCAGCTTTTAGTATATTTTCGGTACAACACCAAAGCTTTTTGAGGTTTGGGTCCCACTTCCCTTACAATGCTCAAAGGGGGGCCCAGGGACGTAAAAATTTGAAAAGGGGGCGAGTCTCTTGAAAAGTTGAAAAATTTTTTTAAATTATTAACTTACTGAAAAAACAAAAAAATACATTCTGACTAATAAAAATAAAATACCATTTACTTTTTATAATACACTTATAAAAAGTATGTCAAATCTATTTTAAAATAAAAAATCAAAGTTATGGACAAGTTTAATAATTACCAGTGACTCTATGGATCTGTCATATATAAAATTATATGCCAACATTAACATTTATCTTGATAATTTGTACGGTTAATAATTAATCTCTTAAATGCCGGTTAAAAATTATGCGATTCTCTCTCCAATGCCCTTGTTTAGCACTCAGGTAAGCGTATGTGGTGTATTGAGGGGGTAGATAAGGATTAAATAATCAAATCCTTTGATATAAGTGAATCTTTCGCAAACACTGTCAATGTCATTTCATTGCTTTCTAAAGCCTTCGGAATAATTTTATGGATACGAGTTCACAGAAAAGATATAACTTCGGAAAGACGTATATATACGCCTGAGGGTAATAAACGCAGTGGCTGAGTGAGACGTTTATATACGTTGGGGGCTTAAGAGGTTTAAGTCGTATTGTATGTTTAATGTCATAGTATTATTGAATTTAATTGTATGGAGGGGGCGTGATGCAAATTATGATTGAATATTGGGTCGCAAACATTGGATGTTTGAGAAGTAATGCCTTACAGCACCCCTGCGGCAACATTTTAATAGGGCTCATATGTAGCATACAATGTTTGCAGACTTCGTCCACCAGATTATATTACTGCCTTGGTTTGCCAGTTCTCTGGATCGGTAGCATGTGGTCTCTGAATGGAGAATTACTGGTTTAGCATTAAAATCATCTTTTCCTACCGCTACTCTAGATAAATTTTGGCAATATGTGAAGAGCAGCATGGACTGCCATACCACGACAAGGACCCTGAAGTCTTTTTTATCCTTCACACAAAGCTGTATTTTCAAACACTTCACCTGCATGTAGTATGTTACATCTTTAACAAATTTGAATTTGATATCTTTGTTCATGGTATTACATTTTCGATAGTTAGTAGTGTAAGAGTTGAATTTTAGATGAAATATAAAAAATCGATGGTGTTTGATGGCTTCCGGTGTTTGACAATGTCAGATAGTTATTGATAAATAATTATTTCGAATTTTCTGCATACATCTCAAACATCTTTATTTTCATAAAATATGTATGTTTAAAGTATCCATTTTAAAAATTTGTGCTCAAGGGTTTTGCAGGAAATTTAATTCTCCAATATCATAATCAAAATTTTGTTATTATTTTTAGATATTTATTTTTCTAATTAACTATACACAAAATATGATAAAAAAATTTTTTCATACAATTATATACAATTTGAGAAACATTACATGCTATTTTCATTTGTAATGAAAAATATTTTACCTCATTTTAATTTTTTATTAAATGATTTACTTTATATTATAAGGGATAATACATTAGAAAAGTCTTTTTGAATAAATTTATAGTATATTATGCTGAATAATTATCAAAAGAACTTATCTTATGAGAAATTCAAAAGTATTTTTAAAAATAGTATAAACCTCTTTTCGAAATAATAAATTGCATTACATGTTTTAAGTTGCAATAGAAAATACAATTTAATTTGAGAAAAAAAAATATAAGAATTACTTTTTTTCAAATTCTAGCACGTCTAAAAGAATATTTCATAAATTTTAAAATAGTTAAAGCCTCTTTTTCTTATTTTAGTTTTAGATTTTGTAATTAGTTTTATGTATTCTTCTCTATCTCATTTCTATTACTTCCAGCAAACCTGCAATAACTTCCCCAAACTCTTTGTGAAAGTGTTTAAATAGCTGAATTGCATCAGGGGTATTTGATTTACAGTACTTTCTAGGGCAGATGTAAATTTAGGACATGTTTTACAGGATGAAGTAAATGGAACATATGATAATCGAAAAAGGGTTGAGAGGAGAATCTCTAGTCGTGTGGTAAGTAGAGAGATTAGAATGATATTTATCGAATTAAATTACTCGTATCTGATGAAAGAGAAATAGAAGTACTATATGAGGTGGAACAAAACCCCTTTTATGTTTTTAAATGAACAAGTATTTTAAAGTGTATATCTTTTGTACATGAATGTATGTATTGGAATAAACATATTGTTGGGACATCTATTGAGTGTTAATTGTTTAAGGTATCCGACTACTTGTGACAACTTTTTTTTAAAAAAAAATTGGAGGTATGGAGATTTTTTTGTGGTTTTAGATTTATTTAGTACATTTTAAGAAAAAAAGTAAAATTAAGAAGAGAAAAATAAATTATTACAACTAAAATGGGCAAAATGGGTAAAAATTGATAAAAAATTACATAAACGGGGTTCGCTGTGTACCAAAAGTTTATGAACTAATTTTCACTTTTTCAATTCTGATGTGCTGATATGTTATCCAGTTTTGAAATGACTTTCAGGATAAGAGATATTTTAATTTTTACTAAAACTAGAGCACTTTAACTTAGTTAATATATGAAATTGCTTAAAAGAACAGTGATTATATTCACATAAGGGACTGTAACTTTTATAATAAAAGTTATTGATAAATCTGAAGGTTAAAACACTTCTATTATATATATATATAGAACACACACAAAAAATTTCAGCAAATTGTTTTAAAACCTTTTTCAGCAATCGCTGTCCCCATTTGTTTTTCGATAAAAACAAATTTCGAGTGAAACTCGTTTTAAAGTATGACACCTTGCTTAAAATAATGGCATCTGCTTTTACTATAACATTTGTAGTTTTTGTTCTAGTGAACGAAAAATAATAAACTTGGTACTTTTATAAAGCTAATAAAATTGCCTATAAAATAAAATCATAAGAAAATTGTGAATTTTTGGCAAATTTCACAAATTTAGGGTAGTCGGATACCTTAAGGTATCCGACTACGTTCGGAACCGTGATTTTTAAAAAGTGCATAAATGGATAAATTTTATGATATTTAGTGTCACTTAGATTAGAATTCATGTATAAAATTGTTTTAAGGACATTATGACAAAAAAAGTTGTATAAATACAATATTTCGGCTAAAAATTAACTTAGAATAACCTACTTTCAAAATGTTCTCCTTTCGTGAAAAATGCTTCTATTATAATACTATTTTGCCTGTATATAGCTCAGACCTCTGTACAGAGGCTCAACTATGACTTTTGAGAAATTTATATTATTTTCCGAGCTACAACCATTTGAAATAATTATCGGCCTTTTTTTTAAAATTTTTTTCCCCTCTGTTGTCGTAAAACACGGATAAACCCACTTCTAAGTTATATATTTCAAAAATTCTAGTTGAGCCTCTGTACAGAGGCCTGAGCTATATACAAGCAAACTATTATTATAATGGAAGCATTTTTCACAAAAGGAGAACATTTTGAAAAAAGGTTATTCTAAGTTAATTTTTAGCCGAAATATTGTACTTAAATAATTTTTAATTGTAATACTATTCTTAAAACAGTTTTATATACATTTTCTAATCTAAGTAACACTAAATATCATAAATATTATCCCTTTATACGTTTTTTCAAAATCACGGTTCCGAACGTAGTCGGATACCTTAATGAATTGATGAGACGTTTTCTAACTTGAATTTCATATTTTATAAACTTAAGCACAACGACAAAGCAATGCAAACACACACGGGTATTAAATATTGTTTAAATGCGTTCTTTACGTTACATTCCGGAGATCATAGTTTTCATATCTTTCCCAACATGAAGCTTTACGAATCATAGGATTTCTGTTAGTTAATACCGTAACGGGCAAGAATAAGTGGCTGATGTAATATTATATCATCTTTTTTTAAATGCACCAACGTGGCAGTTTTCAAAGAGATAAAATTGTGGTTAAAACAGTGCTTCTCAAACTTTCATTGTTGGCGACCCAATTTTCAATCATAATTTTGATGGCGCCCCTTCATACAATAATAATGTACTGAATTCAGTATAATACTTTGACGCTAAAGCTACAATACAACTTTAACTATCCCCTCAGGGGGCTCACCTTCTTTAGGTGGGTACGGATGTCACAATCCTGTGGTACCCTAGTGATCTTTTCCTTCTCCCAAGGGGTTTACTATCTTTGGTAAACACGGGTGTCACGACTCCGGGGTACCCCAGTGATCCTTCTCTATTTTCGACCCTCCATCTTGTCATCCAATTTCTTCTTTTCCCAACCAGACCACAGACCTATGAATGTTTGGCGCAGTACAGCCAAAATTGGTTCTTGCGCCATGAAAAACCAAACTCAACTCAACAACTTTAACTATAAACTGTACAAATTATCTAGACAGGTATTAAACTGTACAAACAATTTTGTATGTGACAAGCCAATGGGGTCATTACTAATTATTCACCTTAACTTAATTTTGATGAATTAATGATCAAATACATAGTGCAGTACTGATACATTTACAACTATACTATATTATTGTATAAATGTACATTGTTTATTATCTCAGAATGTATTTTGCTCTAATTCCTTTCATTAAATTAATATTTTTAATTATTTTTTTCAACTTTTTGATATGCTAGCGCCCCCCTAGTAGGATTATCACGCCCCTCTAGGGGGGCGCTCCCCACAGTTTGAGAAACGCTGGGTTAAAAGGTTATTTCCCGTTAGGCATACAAAGTAAGAAAATAGTACATGCGATGTCTCTTGGAGGGTTTAAAACCTTTATAAATTAAATAAAATTCTTCGAATGAAATTTTAAATACGGAATTGATATATACGCTGCTGACCCTGAAAATTGTAACATCTAGAAGGAAAGCAATTAACAAAACTTTGGAAGAAAGCGATTAAATTTTTGCCCAGTTTGTAGATGCACACTGCCCTGATTTAGTGGCACAACTGTTCTCTCATCTTGTCAACTAAATGGGTCAGGCAATGTGTGAAACAGAGCTTAGAGAATAGATACGGGCAAGTCCTTCCAATCTCTTCATATGTATGACACACTTCATTAATCGTAGTGGTTGAAGAGTGATGAAGGCCCAATATGTCAAATATTCAAGACCAGATATTTTCAAAGAGTGAAAGATCTGGAAAAATTGCTAGCCAGGACAATAGTTGTACATCTTTCATGTCGAAGTAGGTCAGCATGGGGTGCTGCATTATCTTTTCGAAAGATGAATCATACTTGGACATCTACACAACATAGAATGACATGATATTTTATCCAAAATGGCTAGGATTGGTGAGATGAAACAAGTATGTCTCCATGTGGGTGGTATGTCTCCATGTCAGCTGGCTGATAGGGGTTGTGATCTCTCTAACCCCAGTTCCTCTGTCTCAAGCCATTCGGAAATTCAGTCCCTCCACAGAACTGAAAAGAATGTGACTTGGAGAAACCCTCCTGCTCACCACTGGTACACAGCTAAGAGTCCTGGCCTATCTTTACAGTGCAGAAGTTCTAGGGCTCATCAGACGTCCTTGGCGCGCTTTAGAAGTGGTCACCTGCATGGTATGATCTTTGAGCAGGGGGTAACATATTTCTTTACCTATCCCTGCTCTCTCCCTGCTTCTTCTGCTTCTCCTGCTTATCTTCTGGACTGCTGGGAATTTCCCTGCGACAGTTGTTTGAAGATCAAGACCTGGTGTGTGACATTATTATGCGGAAATGTCAAATGGACTTGGTGTAGGTTTTCTAAACCAAGGAGATTGAAAAAACAACAAGATGACGTCACGAAGATAGGGTACAGTCATCAGCAATTTGGTCTAAGAAATATAATGCTGGCTGTTTAAATTATCGACGACTCAAGAAGTGTTCAAGTCATATACTCAAACCAATACCACCTGATCCATCAACGCAGGTGCAGAGAACGTATAACAATGTCGAAAGCAAGGAAGCCAAGTGCATTCTCATTGGTTCCTCCAGTCACAGGAGAGTCTAGCACAGTTCTTCTCAAACTTTCAATATTTGCCACCCAATATTTAATCATAACTTTCATTGCCCCCTTCCATACAATATCAATGTATTGAATTCAATTATACTGTACTTTGATGCTAAAGCTAGAATACGACTAAGACTTCTTTAGTTCCACCGGCGTATATAAACATCTCACTCAGCCAAAAAGTTATTTTCCCAGACGTATTTATACGTCTTTCTGAAGTACGATCTTTTCTAAACACTGCTATCCATAAAATTATTCCTAAGGCCATGGAATGCAATAAAAGGACGTTGACAGTATGTCCGGTGGCATTGGGAGCGAATTGCTTTACTTTTAATCGGCAGTTAAGGGATTAATTATAAGTCGAATCACAATTATCAAGATAAGTGTTAATTTTTAAATATAATTTTATATATGGCAAGGACATGGGGTCATTGATAATTATTAAACTTTTCTTAACTTAAGATTGTTAAATTAATTATCAAATACATTGTGTAATATTGATGCATTTATAAGTATATTATATCAGTGTAAATTTACATTTTATTTTTTATTATGTTAGAATGTATTTTGTTTACTTTCAGTAAATTAGTAATTTTTTAAAATAATCTTTCGTTTTAGACTTTTCGATATGCTCGTGCCTCCCTCGTTAAGTTGTCACACCCTTCCAAGGGGGATGCGCCTCACAGCTTGAGAAACGCTGGTCTAGCATGATACTGCTCGTATAATTGGGACGATTTGTATAGGCGAGGTAGTGCTAGGCCTATATCCACACACACACCCTCAGTTTCGATATTTAGCGCACCATTTCGCAGCATATCTCTATGCTATAAATGTCAAAGAGACCCGCAGTATTGGTCGCTGCGCAGACAGTCCATACCGCTTCAGACACCTTGGCAATGTCCACTAGGATTTTTGAACTACAAACTAGCATACATCCTGGATCAAGGCTCATTTTGACTGTATGATCGAACAAGTTTAACCCGACAACATGTCTATCATCTAGGGCACTAGTAGCAGGAAGCCATTGACGTCTTGTACAGAGTTTCATTCTTTCTAATCCATCAATTCCATATTCCATATAATCGTTGGATTCCAACCAATTCGAGTAGCAATTTCTCGGAACCATAAATTGTACACTCTTCAGATCACTATTCAGCCACTACCGAAATAAGAGAGATTGAAGATATAAATTGTAGCATTTTACTGAAAGAAAAAACTTATAAATTTCCCATTATGCCTGCAATTTTTGGTTGTTTTACGTAGAAATGTAGAAATTTATGTTACGTAGAAATTTATGAAATTTAGGTGTAGCTTTAATGGCTAAATTTTTGTTTGCGAAACTATTTGTTTATACAGGTTGTATCAGTATAACGGTTACAAACGTTCAAGACAGATAGAGTACACCTAGACGATGGGAGAATAGATAGGAAAGTTCGGTCGGAAACTTTTTGGTGTGGTAGTGATGACTCAAAATACAAGAAAGGCAGATAATATGAGGAAATATGTTTACTTTTCTTAGGGATGCAAAGTATTTGGTTGATGTAAGTAATAGATGACACTACGTAAGCCGAAGCATTAAATGACAGTGCATGCGCACACACGGCTTTTCTGCTACGATCACTATGAAAATTTAGTTCGCCTGCAGACAAAGTAGTTGTAGGATGGAACATTTCACGAACGCTGAGCTCACTGACATGCATCTGGCATAGGGCCGCTGATTGCAATGTGCCATATAGATGTTGCATGTCCATTGTTACACCAGGACGCAAACTCCCAGCCACGCCTTCTTCACATGCCTGCAATAGAGATTGTCCAACAGCAGATTATTCATCGTGAACACACAGAAAAACTTAAAAAGTAAGAATGTCAAACAACGAGAAGACTGTGCTTTTGATACATACAATTTTGGGATAGAAATTGGGGTTTCCCATATGATTGGTTATACAGGGGGTCTGTATGTTAAAAAGTACCCCCCTTTATCCCTTTTTTAATTTTTGTTTAAATATTTTGTTTTATAAGAATAAAACTTTTTTTTTCTCCTCTTACGTATTCAAATTTCTTGTTTTTTTGTTTCATCAAAACCCCCAAAGGGAAAAAGTGTTCTATCATTTCTTTTGTTTTCCCCAATTTTCTAGGCAGGGGGGGGCGAAATTTTATCAATCAAAGTGTCTTTTTTTCCAAAGAAATGTTTAAAGGTATCCGAGACGTTCGGAACTGATTTTAAAAAGCGTTAAATGGATATTTTATGATATGTATATCAGATTAGAGAAACATTTTTAAAAACTGTTTTGGACAATAAAAAAAAAATTTATTTAAATACAATATTTTGGCAAAAAATCTTAGAAAAACCCTTTTTTTCCAAATGTTCTTTTTTTTGTAAAAATCTTCATTTATTAATATTTTCCCTTTAAAGCTCAGCCCTTTTGTACGGAGGCTCAACTATGTTTTTTTGAAAAATTCAAATTTTTTTCAAAGTTCAACCTTTTTAAAATAATTATCGGCGTATTTTTTTTAAACTCCCTCTTTTTTTCGTAAAACAAGGATAAACTGACTTCCGAGTTAGCATTTCAAAATTCTAGTTGAGCCCCTGTGATTGACTTTGGCAAAAAAATTTAAAAAAACATTTAACAAAACAAATTTTTAAATAAATTTTCTCCAATTAAATAAAACTTTAAACAAGTATTACAAATAAAAAAAAAGTTATTATATAAATAAAACTTTCAGTTTTAATGACTGGAATGAAGTTCAGATACTTATAGTCTTAAAAACTTCACAGCGAGCATGAACAAATTTTACATACACACTTATAGTTTTTCTTCAGATTTTTTGTTGTGACTTGTGGAACCCCTGGGTATGCCTCGTGGAACCCCAGGCTTTCCTGGAAAAAAATTTGAAGACCAAGGATCCCTATGTTATAATAAAATGCATTAGTGTATAATGATATTTATATTTACCGTAAAATCCGGCGTATAACGCGCTCTTTTAACTAAAAAAAGGGGCAAAATTTTGGGTGCGCGTTATCTCCCGGGTATAAAAAAAAAAAACAGAAACATAAGAAAAAAATTTGATTTCTACATAATCAACTATTTTTTATTTGGAAAAAAACGACATACCTAATGAAATTAAAAATTTGATTCTAAAAATATACTATTTTCAAAAATTTGGGGGAAAACCTAGAATAAATGGCTTAAAAAAATAACAGCATTGCATACGCACATTTCCGGGTTTTTTCGAAAAAATAAGGGTGCGCTTCCGTCAAAACCTAAAAATTTAAAAAAATGCAGCTTGAAAGTATGGATGCGCGTTATACGCCGGTGCGCACTATACGCCGGATTTTACGGTAATTTTAAATAGTGAGAATTTAGCAATTGAAAACGAATTTGTTTAGAGCAGCTAAAAGGAATAGTTTCTAAAAGTAAATTTAAATTAATAAGGTTTTATATTTAAGAAGTAGCTTCACACACATAAAGAATGAATTGTAAACCGTGTGTAAGGATTCAAATTTTAATTCATTCAAATCGTATACGAAAGTACCATAAAATTCAAAATCAATTCATAAAATTTGGAGCTGAATGAAAGACACTTTTCTTTCCAAAGTCATTCAAGTTTATTCTGACCTTACATATGCCATGTTTTCTAAAAATATGATTGTGAATAGACATAATCTAACTCATAAAACAATCTATACAAAGTAAAAATGTCATTGAAATTTTTATTTTTCAGTATCTTTGCTTACATAAGGACTGATTACTGCTCTAAATGCTTCTTGTTCCAGGAAATGTATGTTTGAATTGCAATTAAGCATGCAATGATGTAGTCTTTACAAAAGTGAATTATCCATTTATCATGATTATTAGATTACTAAGAAATTGGCGTAGAGATTCGTATAGATTCAGGTGTATAGAAGAAGACACTATCTTTGCCTTTTATGAAGGATTTCGTGATCTTCACAGTACTATAAAGAAGGAATTCAAGTTTTGATCTTGAGAATCGTTACGCAGTGCCACCATGAAAACAGCAATGCTTGTGTGGATAATTTTGGTATTGGTGTACTCTGGAGTTTCAGGTAATATTTCAGAGTGGAAAGTATTGTTGTTTCTCTTAAGAACTAGGGAAATTTCATTCTAGTATAATGCCAAAATGAAACCAGCAATAAAAAGATCAGTTGAAGTTACCTTTCTACATGAATATAATATTCAAATTAAAATTTTTTCGTAATATTCTGAAAAATTATTTCTTGTAGAATAAAAAAATATTACCTATATTTAATTGTTAGGCATGGGATTAACCCTTAGGCCAGCGTTTTTCAAACTCTGTGGGGAGCATCCCCTTAGGTGGGGATGATATCTAAATATAGAGGACGCTAGCATATCGAAAAGTCGAAAATAAAAGATTGTTTCAGAAAATATTAATTTACTGCAACTTACGTAATGTATCTATTACTTAAAAGGAAAATATATACAATTCAATACTTATCTTGATAATTTGTGCGCTTTATAATTAAAATCGTATTGTAGCTTTATCGTCCAAAAAAACAAATTTTTTGGGCCCCAAAACATTTTCTATTGTATAAAGGGGGGGGCTTTAAAAATTTTTGAAAATTGGGTCCCTTTTTGAAAGTTTGAGAAGCCTTTTTGGGCTGTTGTAAACTTCCTGTGTGAGAGCGATTACCTCAATCTATCCTTCAACGTTAAGGACGTGAGCACCAATTCATCTGGATGTTGCAGTATTTCAAACGTTACAAACGCGTGTATCGCATTCTAAAGTAGTTGTTTCTTTTACTAATAGATATCAGCGCTAGACTGAATTATAGATATTTCAAACAAAATATTCACTGGAATCATTATTTTATTTTAGTTGTGTGTAATGGCTCCAGTTACAAGATTTTGAATGCTAAATGTGAGTGAGATGTCGTGAAAACAACAACCTGTGTATTATGCAAATATATATATATATGCATTCCTGATTACTATATTCTCTTTTTATCTCTATCGAATTCAACTTTAAATAGTAGTTCTGCTTTACACAAATAGTGGTTCTTTTTTGGTACAGTAGAATTTTAGTTGTGGAAAATTATACTTGAAAATAATTTTAAAAAAACTGAAACACTTGAATAACATTTCGATGAGTTTAATTTACCATCGTTTTGAAAATTTTGATCATTGCATCATCGAGGTTTGAAATAAAACAGTATATTGAGCTTCATTTTATGTTTAAAGTCAAATAACATTGCAACGTGTTCTCTCCATCCCTTTCACTTATCCTCTGGGGGAAATATTTCCAACAAATTGTTCGAACTGAGAATATTTTTCTGTTCTGTTTCGGACGATTGTTCAAACCCGGTTTTAAAAGTAAATTTATCACATTGAAAAAAAGTTTACAGAATTCAAATTATTTTGTAGAATTAGTATTCTTTTGCTGTATTTACAAAATCCACGAAACATTACTAGTTCAGCGAAGAAGTCTTGTATACTTTCCTTATCTTCAAAAACTGAAATTATTAAGTTATCTGGAAAGGTATTGTCTAGAATATATCTTAAATTCTTATATGGAAACGGATTATAATGAAGAAAAATCGAAGAAACTGTTCATCAGAGTAATGCTTTTATTAAAAGGAGCCATTGAAAAATCATTTTATAAGTTTTTTGGAGACCCTGAATAATAACTTACAAATCAAGAAACACCGAAAGCTAAATTTTCATTATTTGAGGCAATGAATAAAATAATACAAAACTTAGATTTGTTATTTGATGCCTTGAATACTACGAAACCAATCTCAGTAACTAGTGAACGAGTATTTTCAATTTCAGGCAATATAGTACCTAAAATAAAAACGACCTAGCCACCATTCCGTGGTTAATGTTTTTAAAATCCTATTTTCTTAGGAGAAATTAAAGTTAGTGAAAATAATGTAAATATTATATTTGAAATTTTTGTTATTTTGTATAGATATAATATGTATATATAATCTCTTAATTTTTTTTTCTTTTCTTTTTTTTTTTTACATTTTGACTTTGACTTTGATATTGATTTCATTTTTTGCTATTTTTTGTAAATTAAATAAAATATTTTTTTTCTATTACATTTTTTTTAACAGAAATTCGAAAACCGGCAAACACCGGTTTTTAAAAAAGTCGGTTTTTGTATAAACCCCAGTGGTCTTCAAACTTCTTCGACTTATGCAACTCTTAGAGATACAGGGTGTTTTAGCGGAACCCCCTTCCATACACACTTAGAAGAATATATCTTAAAATAAAGTTTAAAGTATCATTATGTAAAACACAAAAAGTATTGTACTTATTATAAAAATTAATGTACTTTTAATAAAAATATTTACATACAATAGTTTTAATTTGGGATTTAAGTGTCACCTACCGATGCATTTCCTTTAGTAACTCGGATATGTACAGGCATTCTTTTACACAAAGTGTCGAAATTTAGATCTATTGAAATTATCTGCAGTCATATTTCATACTCTGTGTTTAATTTATTTTTGTATTTTGTTCTCTAGTCAATCACGTTAATAAATATTTTTAACTTAAATACATTGTTCTAAATGGCATTAAAATGTTTATAACCGTGTGAGAAATCCTTTGTATTTTGTATGAATTTGTAACTTAAAATTTAGAATCTGTTCTTCCTTA
Source organism: Trichonephila inaurata madagascariensis (assembly GCA_019973955.1). Taxonomy (NCBI): domain Eukaryota; kingdom Metazoa; phylum Arthropoda; class Arachnida; order Araneae; family Nephilidae; genus Trichonephila; species Trichonephila inaurata. The sequence continues at coordinate 91,740 of BMAV01028260.1, forward strand.
AATATAGATTTTAACGTCAAATCTTTTGATATGTCAATAAGTTGTTCCTTCTCCTTCATTATAGGGACTTTTTCTACAATAAATGAAAGAATGTGTATTTTCCACTAGAAAAACTATTTAGCTGAGCAAAACATTGCACTAAAGAGTATAAAATTGTTTTGTTGGCTCGGGATCCAAAATAGAATATTCCCAATTTAATTGGTAGTACATATAAAAAAAAAAAATGTTTTAATATTCCTTTTTCATTATATTGAAACAAAAGTTCATAAAAAGTGTTAAAAAAGTAAAGTTACTATGCATAAATAGAAATTTCAGTTTTAATGTTTGCAATGAGCTTTACATACTTGTAGTTATGCAAACTCCATAGAGAACGTGAATCCATTTTGCATACACATTTATAATTTTCTTTTAAATCTTTCATTGGTACTTTTGATACCCTTAAGTGTATGCCTCGTGGGAACTTTAGGGTTCCGTGGAACAAAGTTTGAAGACCACTGGTATAAACCTTACCTAAAAACAAATCTATACTCATGGATATTTTATTTATCCATTTTCTGATCATTAGAAAACAAAACTGAGACAATTACATTTACGTAGTTTGATATAATGATTCCCCATTAGAATTGTCTGCTAAGTCTCTTTGTATTCAAAAGCACAACTTCAACTAATAAAAAAAATACAGCTTCTTATATTTTTTTTAAAAAATTCCTTTCTTTTTTTTATAGGGTACAATTACCGTCGAAGCTATTATTCACCGATGAGTAAGTCCATTTACTAGAAATTACAAATAGTTTGTATTTATACTATTAGAGAATTGTACAATGCTATCAACACAAATTGTAAGAATATTCTTTTAATGTTCCCTAATGTATAATAACTTTAAATCTCATATCAATGATTCTCAACCACTGTGCTGCGTCACTTTTGTGTACCGTCAATTTTTTAAAAAAAACTATTAATTATACTTCGAGAAAAAAAATTAAAAAATATCCGGAACCAGATCCTTTGGCTGTTTTATAGAATAAACTATTAATAAAATTATTATTGACCATTTCGCTAGACTAGGGAAGCGAGTTATTCATTACTTTCCAAATTTAACTATAAAAATTTGATTGGATTTTCGTAATCCATATGTATACATCTGTACATAAATTAACTTTGAATGAAGTGGAAAAACTAATTTCGATCTACAATAATCAAGATTTAATATCAAAATATTCGGAATAGTCCATTAATTGATTTTGGAATAAAATTAGAGACGATTATTTCGTAAAAGCCAAACAAGTTTTAAAAATATTGCTAAGATTTTCTACATCTTATTTTTGTGAATTCGGATTTTCAGCATTAAAATGAAAAAAAAGATCGAGACTTTTAAATGTAGAAGACGAAATGTGAGTGACATTATCATTTTTACACCCAAATATAAACGAAATCATCAAAAATAATCGAGATCAATTTTCGCATTAAATACATTCTTATAATTAACTAGCGATCCCGACAGACATTGTCCTGTACACACGTCTTAAATCCGAAAATTAGAAACTTTTTTGAATAAGTTGTAACAATCTGAACCGTTTTGATGAATTTTTTTTATAAAGAAAGTTATTACAATACCTGACATCATCACATGTACAGTTACCACAATTCGACCTATCGAATTCGTGTGAGTATGTATTTACTATGAACTAAGTTTCTATTCTGAATAGAAAACTTGTTTTGATTAAAGGGTAAAAAAGATAAAACTCGAGCTATTTTCATACCCGGTATATATTTTTAATGCAAGAAAAATAAATTTATCGTAATGCCATTGAATGTACAATGCTTTTGGTTAATTTTTGAGGGGTATAAACAAACAAATGCGATGGTTTAAAAACCTCGTTCGGGGCAACATATAAGGGCCGTGTGAAAGAAGGTTTTCTAAATCTGCCATGAATTGTCATTTTGTGACCTTGGGATTATTAATGGTCATAGCAAATCCCAAAGGAAATGGAAATTGCAAACATTTAAATGGGTGGTAAGTCTGAAGGAATCATTGGGTTCTGTGGTAGAAATAAACTTCACAAGTTTGCCGCTCAAAATAGGGGCCCCTCAGAATATTGTCCATGTTTTTTTTATAAAAATCGCCGCCCCAAAAATTTTTGGCGCTTTTTTTAAAAAATTTGTAATATCGGACCAAATTTTGGTCTGAATCATTCTCGAATCCATTGAACCCCTACAAAAAATATCATCCAAATTTATCTCTATAAATTTTAAATTATTGAAATGCTGCTAATTATTAATGTTTAAAAATATATTGAAATAGTTTTAATTAAAAGAATTATTTTAATCATCATTGGTTAAATTTAAGAAAATATAAATTTCAGCTTATTTCTCTCTCATTTAATTTTTAGACAATCATTTTAAGCAATCACTTTAGATGGAATTGGTTACTATGTTATAAACATAGAAAAAGCAAAGGAAACATATTTTTTAAAAGATTTTTATTTTTTATTAACCAACTTCGGTAATAGGCTATAGAAAGTAAAGCACTGTTCACATAGAGATATTTTGGAATATTCTAAACATGGATTACTGATCAAAATGTAAAAGTTGATCCAGATAATAAATTAACAATTTAAGCAGGGAAGAAATTTTTTCCTTTTTATTTTTTTTAAAGCCTATATTAAGTTGACAGAAAAACGTTTAATTTTTATCGAAAATTTGTTTTTTTGTTAAATAGAAATTGTGAGTAATTATGCAAAGAATATTAGGATCCTTATAGATAATATAAATCCTTTAATTATAAGAATTAATTTTAAAAGTTAACTCTAAGATTAATATTTATTACAAGGAAAACCATTTTTCAATAAATGCTTTATAAATATTTTCAAAATTCTTAAAAATTTGTCTTTTGTTCGATATTTATGCGAATTTGTAATATATTAAGATACTTTGTAACATGTTTGATATTTATGAATTTTTGATAGTCGTATAGACCGGAAATCACTGTAAATTTTTTGATGTGGCCTACGGATCTTTGTAAATCTATTAATTTTGCCCTCGAGACTGAAAGGTTGAAGACACCTACCATAGAAAATCTTTTCCGCATAGGTAGAATTCAATAAGTTATTATTTTTTCTCTCCAAATAACCGCGATCCATCCCTGATAGTTATACCTTCTAGTAAAACCATTTTACTTACATACACTCATTATTTTGTTTTTTTCAAAAACGATTGAATATAGGCCGTTTTCGGAATGATGCCAACGATAAGGAAAGTTCCGATGGTGAAAATGGTATGAAATTTATATTTCTATTATATTTGATACTTTTAATTTTAATATACTTTAATGCTGCCAATGTAATAACTGTTTTCTAAAAGCAACCAAAAGGCTTGCCCCAATTATAAAAAATCAGAAAAAAACCATTTTAAATTTAATAATGCAACTTGCATCATTAGATAAGTCAGTTTTTTGTAGTTTTTTGTGCAGATCGGGGACGATTCCACACAAAGCCAGAGGGGGGTTTTGGTTTCCCCAAAAAGAAATTGACCAAATGTTCAGATAAATTTCGACGTTGTTATGGAATCAAGCCTCCCGGTGCAACATCAATAAAGAGATGGTGAAATGTTTTAAAAACTGTCTTTTTCAAGTATCGAGAGCCTGAGCAGCTAAACGAGGGCCATTTTCAAACAGAAAAAGTTTCAATTTTCAAAAATGTTCAAATTGCAAGTCATACTCTTTTTAAAAATATATACACACTGGCCAAAAATTGCTATGCAAAAAAAATGCAGATAAAAAACAAATATTTATGAAAAAATATTGACTGGAATAAAAAAGTGATTAAAATTTCGAAATTTTGCATAGATCCGAGAAATCAGTACCAAACACCACCTCTGGCAGTAATACTAGCACTTAAGGTTCCACTCGTTCGAAACCATGATTTAAAAAGCGCATAAATGTATAATTTTCATGAATTGAGTGTCACTTAGATTAAATACATGTATAAATTAGTAGAATTATGACAAAAATTATTTAAATAAGAGATTTTGCAAAATTAACCTAGAATAACTTTTTTTCCAAATGTTCCTTTTAAAAATGCTTCTATTGTATTAATATTTCGCCTGTATATGAATCAGACACTCTGTACAGAGCTCAACTATGAGTTTGAAAAATTCACATTTTTCAGAGTTCAACATTTGAAATAATTATTGGCGTATTTTCTTAAAATTTCTCCATACACTTTTCAAAAACATGGATAAACCGACTTCGAGTTATGCATTCAAAAATTCTAGTTGAGCACTCTGTACAGAGGTCTGACTATATACAGGCAAAATATTAATACAGTAGAAGCATTTTACAAAGTAGAATATTTGGAGAAAAGGATGCTAAGTTAATTTTTGTCAAAATATTGTTCTTAAATAATTTTTATTGTAAATACTATTCTTAAATTTTATATACATTGTCTAATCTAAGTGACGCTAAATATCATAAATATTATCCATTTACACACTTTTGCAAAATCATGGTTCCGAACGTAGTCGGATACCTTAAATGCCTGGGCATTGAGTCAAAGAGAGATTGGATGGCATGTACAGGTACAGATGCCCATGCAGCTTCAACACGATGCCACAACTCATCAATCATAGTGACTGGCGTATGGTGACGAGCAAGTCGTTCGAAAACCATGGACATACGTTTCCTATTACCGAGAGATCTGGTGAAAGTGCTGTCCAGGACAACGGCCAAACATGTCCCGTATCGAGGAAGATCCATACAGCTCTAATGACTTGGCTGCACAATCCATTAAGGCCATGCGGGTAACATGCCTGTCTTCTCAGCTGTTAGTGATAGGGGACCGTTGAGATCCAGCATAGGGTTCCGTATTACCGACCTGAACCCATCGATTCCATATTTTGCTAACAGACAGGATCTCGAACGATGCGACCAGCAATACTGCGATACGATAAACCGCACACATAATCTCGGTCCGCTTCAATTCGACCTTTATCAAAGTCCGAAATGTGCTGGTACACATTTCTACTTCTTACACGAGGAATCATAACAACTTTTCACCAGGCAACAATGTTCCAATGCAATTTGTGTTTGAGAAACAGGCTGAACAATTTCTCCATTTAAACAAATTGTAGGTGTCGCCGCCTTACTCCTCTTTGTCTGAATGCTCTGAAAAGTTAATCATTTGCATATCAAGTTTTCTTGTATTTTTAAATTCCATGTTTTTAAAATCCCCCTTCTTTGCGTAGCAATTTTAATGGTTAGTAGTATTTTTATATACAGAAAAAAAAAGGGGTGCTTTTAAAATTTAAAAAAGCTTTCCCACACACATAAAAAATTATTTTCTTTTTTTAATATAAAGCGATAGTTCATTTAGTTAAGGTAAAGGAAAAAATTCAAAAGCATTTTATACCAAAAAAAATGGAACAACTCGGATGAAAACGAGGGGGTGAGAAATATTCTACTCTTTTGGGATAGCAAACCAAAAAAAAATTTGTTTAAGTTCTTTGTATCGAAAGATTTTCCCGAATTCGGGACCTATTCTTTAACACTGACCTAATACAAGGATCTTCCTAGGAGTGGTACGCCGAGTATGAGTGAAGCAACTGTTGAACTTAACACTTGACGAACTGGAATACCGCAGACTTTTTTGTTATAAAGGGGGGTCATCTTAATTGAGGTATATAAAGGGTTTTATAAAAAAATTATCAAAAACTCACTTTATATAAAGAAAATCATTAGTGTAGTTATAATAGTTTGTTAGTACAATATATATTTATAATCATGGCAAGACTTTTGGTTCACCCTATACATTATATTTCATTACTTAAATCTATCAGAGTATTACAATTTTGGTTTTAAAAAAACATATTTATTTTTTTTTGAAGAAAGAATAAGTTTCCATCTTGGACCTCTTGAATTCCCGCATGGTGATAATTTTTTTTGATAACATATTTTTTTTGTGCTTTTTTAAATGATTCAAAATGAATAACAACTATGTTTTCTTAAAAATATAGCTGGATCGTACTCTTACCACTTCAGTAATGCTGGTATGTATCCACGTGATATGTTCTCTTATGTTTCGATTTTAATTAAATCATAAAAAACTTGTATTTTACTTAATTTTATATTAAATCGTTTTTATATTAATTTGTTAAAAAATATTTTTTTTAATTTCCTTATAAAATATGTAAAACGAAAATTGGTATAATACATTTAATTTAAGTTTGTGGATTAAATGTCAAAAATGCATTTCTTTCTTTCTTTCTTTCTTTTTTTCAAGAAAAAATTTAAAAATATAAATTATATACAAGGGTTTAATGGTCAATGGGTACTTGATCTCCATCCCCAGGAAGAGGTCTTTTTCCCTACTTTAAGTTGGGAGGCATTTAAAGATAGAGCTTGCAGATAAATTAAAACTTAGAAAATAATAATCAACTACACGCTGATTTTAAATTAAAATTGCTGGAGTCGAAGATGTTTTCGTTTTCTTTTTTGAAATATAAAAGTAGAAAAAAGTTTTTTTTGGGGAAAAAAAAATTAAAAAACGTATGTAATATGTTTTTGATCTGTATTAACCGAAATTAGCTCTTTTTGACCAGGGCCCAAAGGATAAAATTTTTTTTGTAATGGGATCACCCAAGCCCCCGCAGCCGGGAGAACTCAGCATTTCCTCGTCGACATGTTCGCATATGTGCAAAATGGTAGTATGTCTATTTTTTTGGTGAAATATTTCATGCTTGGTAGAACAGTGTACTACCAAGCAATGACCCGGGGTACTCCTGCGTTGATTTTTTTTGTTTAGGTTTTTAGCTCTAAAACGGGGGTTGGCAAACCCTTTTTTGGATAAAATGTGCCTTTTTTTAAGAAATGTTTGATGAGGTATAGAAGTGAAGCTAAAATATTTTGACTTGTGATTATTGGGAAAATTATAAAATTAAATATATATAACAACTAAAAATCATAAAAAAAAATACCTTTTTACTGTATACTTGAAAAATATTTTATTTAAAACTTAATTAAAAAATTAAAAGGGAACATTAATGTGTTTCCCCTTTTTCCCAAAGATTGTGGGGGATGACAAATCCCGTAGGGATGTTATTTTTTAGTAGAATGCAAAGCTGAACTGGAGTCACCTTCTCTCCCAAAGGGTTTTCCCTAAGCAATAAATTATTTTTATGTGGTTCATTTTTTTGACATGATTATTTGTGATTTATACAGACGATGTTTTCTGCATACCACTGTTCCAAAACATAAAACACGCACCGCTTTATCACCTTTATTAATAATGCCATATTTCTAGATTCACCAAGTATGAAATTCTCTGTTACACTTACTATCTTGCACTTTTTTTTCTGGACTAGCCATATTGAATAATAGTTGAAAATCGTAAATATAACAAAAAAATTTTTTGAAATACAGTTTTTAAAAATTGACTATGCTATACGTAGAACAATTTTTTGCACCCAAAAAGAACTGAAAGCCCACGACGTAATTTAAAAAGGCAAAAACAATAGAAGAAATTTTGCTTCCTGAAACCCCCACGAGCGATCACTCGCTTTTTTTTCAGGGTACTTCATAGTGAACTTTTTTTTATTTTCAAATAAAATCCCAAACTTTTTTTGACCCTCTCCTTTTAAAACATTGTGTCCTGGGGCCATTGATGGCACACCGCCAAAATTCGCCACCCCCGGACAAATTTGGGCATCTATGGGGGAAATATTTTTAGTAAAAGGAGAGGAAAATTTTTAATCCAATAAGCTATAACATTCCCAATACCTTCTCGTCAGGGGCCCCCTTCCCAAAATATCTAGAAACATAACCTAGGGTTTCCTTTTTTTCTCTAAATCTGGTCCTGGTAACTTAACTACCCTGAGCAACTGGTGGGGTGGGAACAACGGGTTTATGGAAACCATTTCGTTTTGGTAATTAGTATACTATTAGATATTATATGATCATAAAAGTCCCCGAGGGGAATGAATTTCTCAGCAGTTTTTTTCCCTTAAAGGGTAAGTCGGTAGCTACCCGGGAAGGCTCGGAATATATACAATATATTGGGGTGGAAAAATTATAATGATGCCCCTAAATAATTAATAACCTATCAACAATATTAACCGGATATAAAACCCCTTTTCCCCCTTGCCATCATCCTGTAAATGCTTTATTATTTAAAAAAGATTAGCGATGGTTGAATGCATAATGTAAGAAAAGCATACTTTTAAAAACATATTTACTGTGCTTATCTACCAGTAGCGTCTGTTCAGCTTTGAGTCTGCTAGAATCCCTGCCACCCGCAATGCGGGGGTGTATCCCCGACCCCCGACATCTATTCTTTTTTTAAAAAGTAATTTTTTTCAAAAAAATGCCCCCAAAAAAATAGACTTTTTTTCTGTACTTCCACCTCATGGGTTTGGGTAAAATGCACGCTAAATAATTTGATTCCCGGTTGACCCAAAAGGCATGAGTCTTAAAGGCGTGAATTGAACTCGAAATGTTTTCTGCAAGGTGCGTAATAAATTATTTTTATTAGGTTAAACACAAGAAATAAGTGAGCGATATGTGGATAAGACAAGAATTTATGAAACGAGATAGATGAATCCGCTCAGATTTGTTAAAATTAAAATTATCAGTAATCTTTGTCTTGCTACTTTTCCCATGACCCAATTTAATTGGTTTTTATCGTTCACTAATATCATCTCTCTTTATCCCTGGAACTATTTATATACTATTCGGTGGTTACGTTCATTTTCGCTTCTTCTGTATTCTAAGTTACAATGTCAATTTTGCTGAACGGAAGAAATTCCAAGTTAGATAGGATGGATCTCTTGAATAGTCCTTTGTAACCGACTTAAAATACAAGAAGAATTCAACATGATTAAATGTAAACTAGATACACAAACTTTTTTTAATTCTTTTAAAAGAATTAAGCATTAAAACAAAAAGTACGGCATCATAAGCTGTTTTTGGTTTTTCAGTAACGTTTCCAGATTTTTAAAAACACACGGTGGCGTGTAATAGCATTACATAAAACACATGATAAACTCCCCCTGGCGCGCGTAAAGAAGTGACATCCGGGGGCGTGCGGCATCTCTCGGGTTAAAACACCCCATTCCCCGAGGGATTTAATCATTGTATTGATGAGATTGGACTTTTGGGGGTGTAATTTTTGTTAAAATATTGACAAAAAGCTGGAATGTTTGTTACGGGGAAACTCTTAATTTTTTGCATTATCTATAGCATATTTTTCATAAAAAATCATGGACTGTTACTGAAGTAATAGATAGTAGATAAAGTCCCCTATCTATCTGTAGCATCCCCCTTCAATAGCCTTTTTGGGGATTAAATGATACAAAGCTAAGGGGGAATCCGCTTGCTAAACGTTAGTTAGGGACAAAACAAGGGAAAGTAGCCCCAAAGTAAAAAAAATAGTTTATGTATGAATTTGTATAATTTAAAACTAAAAAAAAATATAGAAAAATTGGGGCCTTCTTTTTTTATAACCCTTTACGTACAATACTAATTCTTTAAAAAAATAAAAAAAAAACACTTAATGCTGAAAACTTTTTCAATAAATTATTTTTTTACAAGCTAGAATCCGTTAGGTAGATAAAATTTGTTACACACGTCGAAATATAATATTTAAAAATAATCAAACCTTTTTCAATTTAAACAAAAAAAAAAAAAATGAACAAATAAAGGAAAAGGGGGAAAATTTTACAAAGGTAATGGTTAAGGTAATCGCTGTCACCACTATCTATTTACATTTTGATATCTTTTGTTGTAGTCTTCATAAATCCTTTTACGATATTCAATGCACACGAACTTTTCGCATTTTACACAACAAAATTTTGATAGTGTACTTTTATCGATCTGCTGACAAAAAGGAAAAAGTACTTTTTTTCTCAGTACTACTTCATATATTTCTTCTCCAGTCGCAATGAAGAAGCATGTGAATGTTACTCTCAGGTCCAAAAACGTTTTAGGTGATTCCCAACAAAAAAAAATCTTAAAAATTGCAAAATAATTTTATCGGGGGTTATTTTTGGGATGGGAAAATGAAAATTACATTTTTATGTTAAAAAAAATTCAAAATTTTAAAAATGGGAAAGACATTCAAAAAATTTCGTTTTGAACGCTACATCTATCGGATTTAAAGGGGGCCCCCCCAAAATGGGAAGCGGTCGACCACATCCCCAACACTGAACCTAGTGCGAGGGGATAAAAAAGAAGAAGAAGGATGGGGAAATTCCCCTTTTATTAGGTGGACGCGACAACAAAAAAATATTTACTATACATCTCCCGAGATTCGTGCTCCCAACTGAGGGGGTTTAAAAACATATTCCAAATTGTATGAATTTCATAATACAACATAATGTGAATACGTAATAATATTATACAAATACTGCAAAGGGTATTTAATGCAAAAGTATGTCCTACTCTACCAAACTGTTATGTAATCTTGTATTGCGGAAATCCCCTCTGAGGTTTCAAACCTTATATTCTAATGTCATATGCTAATTTCTTTTGTTAGTTACTCCATTAAAAGCATATTTCTTTTATTTTTCTAACCAAGGTGAAATGACTCAAAAGTATCAACAATCTGCTTTAAAAGTCCCTAATTTTTCCTCCTTAGAAGTAAGGATTTCATAAAAAATTACCGACTCACTGTCATCCTTTCTTTGTTGTATTTAAAATGAATCATTTCATTTTCTGTACAAAGTTATCAGAATATGCCAATGCTTTGTTAAAAAATATTACAGGAATTTTCTGTGATAAACTATTATTCTTTATTTTTTACCTTCCCTTCAATGTGTTTAAAATTATAAGATCAGGAGAACAACTCATTTTTACATAGTTTTTTTTTGTTTATAAAACCTAGATTTTGTTAATTGAAGTATTTAAATTCATATAAAAAGAAGTTATGCCTATATTTACTAAATTGGAAGTCCTTTTGTCCAACATAAAAATAGTTTTAAAAATTTCATGACAGAATCAGTTTCAAATTCAATTTATTGTGATGCTTCATCAACATTTTTTTAAAAAAAATTCTAAATTGTCGAGCTTAAACTCATTACAATTAAAGGTTATTAATAAATACCTCATTATAAGTTTCATTAATAATTATATAGCAAGAGTAAAAAATTATACAATAAAAAAAATCTATTTAGAAATTAGTTTAATGCTGCACTTAGATTCCCTTTTCGAAGATATGATGTTGATGATTCTTCATAACCGAAAGAAGAAAAAAACCCCATTTTCCAGGCAATCCAGGGAAAGGGTTTCAGAAATATAAAAATAGTAGTAGAAAAGTAGTAAAAACACAGCAGTAAAAAGTATGTGGCAGGGTATATAATCATTTCGACGTATCAAAAGTTCTGAATGACTGTCAAAAGCATACCAAAATAAATGGAACTCCATACAGAAAATTTTGGATGTCATTCTATGCGACGAATGACTCAAGTGAGAATCCCAATGCTGTCTAGGAAGTCTCCAAATACTTCTAGAAGATCATTTTGAAACAGGACACGTCCTTAAAAAACCAAAAATCGGGTTTCGGGTATAAAAAATGACCGACCCTTTTTTTGACTCTCCCCGCTGGGGTGCATTGGTGCAAGACAGTCAGCGCAATGATTAATATTACCTGAATCTCCGCATTTTTTGGGTTGGGTTTTTAATGATAATTTAAATTTCTGGGGGCCCCGGTTTTAATTTTTTCTGCATTGAGGAGGCATCCGAGATCCTTTTTAAGTCAAACGGGCCATCCCGTGTTCTACTTTGTCGTCATTCTAGGTCGACCATTACTACGTCACACTCTGAGCAACCATGGGTATTTCCCCTCCAAAATCGTCGAATGATATCATCCCTTAAATTCAAATCTCAAGCGTTTCAGTGGCTTGAAAGCTTTGCTTCCTTGAGTCGATTTTCTGATAACATCTCCCACAAAGGGGAAATCTACTCATACTACTCATGAATCCATATATGAGGCATTGGGTACAGCTGTCATGGATCGTCGGATTCACATTTTTGGAAAATATACCTTATCATTGGAATACTCTTTTTTTATATAAACACCCTGATACTCCGTTGCAATGCAATGGAGCTCCAAGTAGTCAGCCCTTGACCAACAAAAATTAATTATTTGTGTATCTTATCGTAAAATATCTGCTCTTGTAGTTTCATCCCATTAGGATAAATTCTCCTTGGTGCATCTCTTTTTATGTTATAAATAGTGCTTTCTTATCTAGTGTTATATGTTTCATTACGTTTGTTAGACAGATTTTTCATCATGAATTGTATACATAAAGTCAGCAAATGAAATTCCTAAGTTTAATATTTGATTTTTATAGTCATCTTTTTATTTTTAATGAAGTATAACCTATAATAATCTTAAAGTCTTTATTATTTGTAACATTTTAATTCTGATCTAAATTAAAATTATGCAATAATGCATCATAGTCGAGAAAAATCGTTATCATATGAGTTTTGAGACAGTTCAATTCAAGAAAATGTTAGAAGAGTCTCTCCAAAATCAAATCGACTAATTCCAATTGTATATTGTTAACTATAATGTTTAATAAGAAATTGAATTTAATACTTAAATATATATCAAAATATTTTAATTTTTCATAAACAGAAATCTTATGTATTCAATCCTTGTTTTACTTAGAAAAAAGTTGAAGCTTATTTTCAACCATTTTAAAGTTTATTACAAAACAATTTTAAGACTAAAAATTAGTAAAATAGAGTACCTTAATTTAAATACAGATAAAATCTAACTCTACATTTGGAGAATTTTTTCAACTTCAAATAAATTTACTTACTTCTAAACTCAGCTCTTTTGTACAATGAACAAGAAGAAATAATCTTTTTAATTTCTTTAACTTTTATGTCCAGATATAATTATAGAATACGTTCAGAAAAATATTGGTAACTTTAAATGAAATGCATTACCTTTTCTTTTTAAGATTTAGTTTTGAAAACTAATAAAATGTTTCTTCGTAAATAATCTGAATTTTTAAATAGTGAATAAAATACATAATTTAATCGTTTGTTTTGCGCATTGAGTTAGATATTTTTGTTTTTTCCATTTTGCTGCTAAATTAGGTGGAAGCGGCCCATCTCAAGACGAAGGTGAAGGAGGTGGTAGTGGAGGTGGTGGTTATGGAGGCAACGGAGGTGGTTATGGAGGAAACGGTGGTGGTTATGGAGGAAACGGTGGTGGTTATGGAGGAAACGGTGGTGGTTATGGAGGAAATGGAGGAGGTTATGGTGGCAATGGAGGAGGTTATGGTGGCAACGGAGGAGGTTATGGTGGTAACGGAGGTGGTTATGGAAGCCCCGGAGGAGGCTATGGTAGCAACGGAGGAGGATATGGTGGCAACGGAGGTGGTTATGGTAGTCCCGGAGGTGGTTATGGAAGTCCAGGAGGTGGTTATGGAAGTCCAGGAGGTGGTTATGGAGGCTATGGAAGTGGTGGGTATGGAAATAACAACTATGGAGGAGGAGGCTATATGTATGGAGGTATTTTACATAATATATTTCTACTTTTGTATATTGTATTGTACTTTTAGTCTTTTAAGGGAACACAGTACTATTCAATTGACATAAATCGGTCAAAAAATCAAATCTAATTTTTTTAGCCTAAATTATTCTTTATATTCTTTTCTATAATCTCACAAAATTTGAAAGCTCTAAACCTAAAAAAATGTAGAATTATGACAGCTTTAACGTTCGTTTTTATTCACATCCCTATGGCAAGTCAAAACTTTAAACTGCCTTATCTAGGAAAGATAAGATAACTAGTTTGCCTTTTCATTTAAAATACTAAGGCTTTTTTTTCAATTGTGCCTGATGCTTTGAATTTTTTTACCTATTGCTAATAGTACATGTAACAAAAGTTGGTATACATTTTTGAATCAAAACAATACTTATTTTTTTTTTAAAATCATTGAACTCAGAATTTATACATTTTTTAAGGAATTTTCAATAAGCTTCATAAAAATAAGTATTTTACAAATACCGATCTTATTATCACAAAACCCATACTAACTATTGTTATACATAGTTTGACGTATTTGAAAATCAAATTTCATGCGTGTACGTCAATTTTTGTAGGAGGAATAGAATTTTAAATTCACTTCACAAATTTTAAGTTTTTTCTTTAAAAAATTAAATGGCTAGCTTTTTATGTAATTTTGAGCACAAAATCTGTTTTACATAGTATTCATACATAGGATTCAATCAAAAATTTTGAAAATCCTTAAATTAAAAATTTTTGCGTAAATCGTACCATGTCCCTTTAATGATACGGACAATCAAATTTACAATAGATGAAGCTAAGAAAACTATCTGTAGAATATAATGCTGAACTCTACGTATGAAATGAACTCCAAGCATAATGTTATTATGTAGTATGGAACTGATGGTAAAAGGCTTTCAGAGTCATTCTTAGTGTAAGCAATTATGTAAAAATGCCAATGTGAACAAAACAACGATTGCGTGATCTGTGATGCGAATATAAGTTAATATCAGAAATAAAGCACTTGTAAGATATGGACCAAATTGTCTATTTGTCAAGTGAAACTAGTGAAAAATACGGAAACAAATTTTCTGCCAAGGAATATTAAGGTATCCGACTACGTTCGGAACCATGATTTTGCAAAAGCGCATAAATGGATAATTTTCATGATATTTAGTGTCACTTAGTATGTACATGTATAAAATTGTTTTAAGGACATTTTGACAAAAAAAATTATTTAAATATAATATTTTGGCAAAAAATTAACTTAGAATAATATTTTTCAAAATGTTCTCTTTTTGTGAAAAATGCTTCGATTATAATAATATTTTGCCTGTATATAGCTCAGACCTCTCTACACAGGCTCAACTAGAATTTTTGAAATATATCACTTAGAAGTGGGTTTATCCATGTTTTACGACAACAGAGAGGAGTAATTTTAAGAAAAAAACGTCGATAATCATTTCAATTGGTGGTAACTCTGAAAATAATATGAATTTTTCAAACATTCTAGTTGAGCCTCTGTAGAACGTTCTGAGCTATGTACAGGCAAAATATTATTATAATCGAAACATTGTTCACAAAAGGAGAACATTTTGAAAAAAGGTTATTCTATGTTTATTTTTTGTCAAAATATTGTACTTAAATAAATTTTTATTGTAATACTATTCTTAAAACCTATTTATATACGTTTTCTTATCTAAGTGACACTAATTATCATGAAAATTATCCATTTATGTGCTTTTTTAAAATCACGGTTCCGAATGTTGTCGGATACCTTAAAGGATTTCAAAATAAAAACTATTTTTGTTCTGAAAGTTTCTCAAAATCTGCAACTTTACATTCATCATAAAAAGTTGTTTCTAGATAGCAAACACTGTGTTAAATAAAATTTGTAAAATATTTCAAACTGTAAACACTTAAACAATATTTTCGAATTTTATATCTTATAAAATATTTAAAATTATATTTTCCTAAATTTTTATGGTTAAAAGAGAAATTTAAATTGCGCTTAAAGTGAAAGATTACAGGGAGTCTCTTAAAGCTTGTACTATTGGTACAAGCTTTAAGGGGAGGTAAGGGACATCACAAGGATTCAGATTTTTATAGCTAACCATGGTTGGAAACGTATTCGTTCGGCGCTAGGTGGCATTGTTCACAAGGGCATTTAAGGGAACTGACCCACATTACCGCAGTCATCTGTTGCAGAGGAGTATAAAACTGTTTCACAAACACCGAACTGGGAGATATACTCCTGATTTACGGATTGGCAGAAGGAAATGCACAAGCAACAGAAAGATAGTGTCGCGAAAGAGATGCACCGGATGTTTGCTAATTTGCATCACAATTTGAATTAATATTGATCATTAAGAGGTAAAAGTTTTATTAAGGGCTGGCCATATGTGACCCCCAACATGGTACTTGGATTCCTTCGAATGGTATCCAACACATTTTGTTCCATGGAATGCATGAACCACCCTCACTAGGCCTATTACCTCGTAATTATCCATCCATATTCACGCAAATTGTGATGCAAATTAGCAAATATTTGGCAATCCAATGCATTTTTTAGGGTACCTTTCGCTACAATCTTTCTGCTGTTAGAGCATTTCCTTCAGCCAATCCATAAATCAGATGCATTTGCCAGCTCGGTGTTTGTAAAACGTTCCATTCTCCTCTACAGCAGATGAGAGCTCAAATGGCTGCGGTAATGCAGGCTTATTTCCTTAAATTCTCCTGTGAACAACAAGTACCTGGTGCAGAACGAAGACGTTTCGACCATGGGTTTATCAAATATGAATCGTTGTGATGTCCTCTACCACCCTTGAAAATTTGTCCAAATGGTCTTGGAATATCATGTATATTTTCAAAATTTAGAAAGCAAAAAACTGCTGCATATTTCCTGCTTACATATCCTAATACAGACTCAAACCTTTACTTTAAAATGATACATGAATTAAAACTATTCATTACTTGAAAATTTACTAATAACTTATGATATCATTGTAAATAAATTTAAAAGTTAATGTTTAAAGTATTCAAATTTTTCAAGGCTTTGTTCAATCTTTTGATAATTTAGCATTATCAAACAGTGAACTGCCATTGTTAAAAAATAATTGTGGACATTTTTAATGGTTATTAATTGTTCATATCTTTTTTACTGATGGTATAAATAGAAGAATTCCTGTTTTAAAATTTCAGATTGAAATCTTTCCTCGAAATATAAATTTGAATTTTTTCATTGATTAACAGAAGTTCAGTGTATGCTTTTTTATACGTGTTAAATAAACAAACTATTCTAACATTAATTCTAATGCTTTCGAACCTATTTCTTTTAGCTGTTTTGTGATTTGATAGATTTACATGATATAGTAGAATTAAAGTTTTAATAATGATGGTTAAATTTTTTATACCATGTTATTTTTAAGAACATTTTAAAGTACAAGGATACTACATAATTTTTCTTCTTGTTTTAGGTCCATACTATAATCCTTATTACAACAATCCTTATAACTACAATCCTTATTACAACAGTCCTTATAACTACAATCCTTATTATAACAATAGAGGAGGTAAGAAGTATTATGCATTAAAAATTTATATTATGTGATATATGCAGCCGGAACACTGAAAATATATGCCTTGATGTATTCATTTGGAATTGAAATTCAAAATGATATACACTTTTTTAACCTTTTACTGCCTTCGCGTATACATACGTTTTCTTGAAATATAATCTTCTCTTTGCAATGCTATCAGTAAACTACACCGAAGGCCTTATTATGCAATGCAATGCCTTTGATTGTGTTTGCACAAAAGGACTTACTTATTTCAGAGAAAATTTTTCTTATTTATGCTTTTCTTTTCTCCCGAAATGCACCGTATGCTCGCGCAAGCCTCGCAAGTTCGGCATTGGGAAGCAAATCACGTAACTTTTAATCAGCAGCTAAAAGTTTCAGGGGAGTTGGAAACCTATCTCTCTCTCTCTACTGACAATGTTAAATTGGCTGTTTTCGATGTACCTTTTCTCAAAATCTGTTGCATGTACATGTTTGAAATTTTTCATACAATTAAAGTACACCTTTCTCATAATACTGTAATGAACCTTTAGCTATAATTTTGAATTTTTTCATAATTTTTAAAATATTTATAAAACATAGTGAAATTTGACCCATTTTTCACATAAAAAAATTTTTAAAAAATGAATTTTTTAGTTTTTTACAACAAGCTCATTTCAGTATATATCATAAAAAAATACGTACCTGTGAACAGTAATTTCTCAGAAAAGGCACATCGAACATCAAAATTTACATTTTGAGATAAATTGATTTTAATGTATACAGTGAGGCTTCTAATCGGCTAGGAAATAAAAAAAATAAAAGGCTCAATTTACAATAAAAGATAAAAGTTTTGGTTTATATTAGACATTTCAAATTTTAAGCAAAAACGAAGTACTTTCTTTACACTTTTCGCCATTCAAATGGGCGTGGCCCAGATTCAACGATTATTTAAAAATAAGTTTTAAGGGCTTCTAATTACCTTAGAGCAGCGCTTCTCAAACTGTGGGGCGCGCCCCCCTAGAGGGGCGTGATAACCCTAGAAGGGGGGCGCGAGCATATTGAAAAGTCGAAAACAAACGATTATTTCAAAAAATTATTAACTTTTTGATAGTAAAACATACAAAATACATTCTGTCATAATGAAAATAAATACATTCACACTGATATAATACACTTATAAATGTATCAGTACTGCGCAGTAAACTTTATAATTATCTTAACAAAACTAAGTTAAGAATAAGTTTAATAATTACCAGTGACCACACCGCGGTTGGTCATATATAAAATTATATGCAAAAATCAACACTTATCTGGATCATTTGTACGGCTTGTAATTAATCCCTTAACTGCAGACGAAAAGATACGCAATTCACTCCTCAATGCCACCGTTTTGCACGAATGCACGCATATGTGACGTATTTAGGGGGGAGGGAGAAAGGGAAAATATATAAGAAATCCTCTGTGTGAAATAAATACATTCTTCTCAAACAATGTTAAGGTCATTTTATTGCATTCCATAGTCTTCGGAATAATTTTATGAATAGTAGTGAACATATTTTGGAAAGACGCATATATACGTCCGAAGCAATTTACGCACTGGCTGAGCAAGACGTATATACGCCGGTGGCGAAGAGATTAAAATCGTATTGTAGCTTTAGTGTCAAAGTATCGTATTATCGAATTCAATACATCGTTATTGTATGGAGGGGGGCGCGATGAAAATTGTGATTAAATATTGGGTCGCAAGTATTGAAAGTTTGAGAACCACTGCCTTAGAGATTAAAGTAAGGTATTTTTAGAAAGGTTCAAATCTATACAATTTGAAAATGTAAAAATCTGAAATTATCAAAAAATTAATTCTTTAGCTTTCCAACACTTAATATCATATAACTAATATAGACTACCCTAGTTCATGTTTTGAATATTATGAGAAGTAAGAGCATTCAACTGTTTTATTTACATAACTTTTAATGTGTATAAATACACTATTCGTTATTATTTTATTTTACTTACAGGAAACGGGTATCCTCCTTACAATAATAATCCTCAAGGAACTTCAAGTAAGTCTTATGTTTTATTTAATCTATTGTTACATCCCATAGAAAATCAATTATTTTCTTAAGAAATTATAATAACTTTCATTTGGCATTTATTTAACTTTGACCGTCATAAATTAATATATCAGACTTTGAAAACTTTAAAATAATATTTAATATATATAAGTTTTATATTTATTATTCGTTTAATTGCAGGAGTTAGAACTGGAGTTTTATGTTTCATTGCTTTATTTTTCAATACATAGTTACATTACTCATTTGTGAAATATTTTATATGATGATAGTGTTAAAATATCTAAAAATTACACATTACATATTTTCTTTAATAATTAAAAATGCACATTTTATTAACAGAAATATATGTAACTAAAATGACAGTTAAAAGAGTATTTATTTATGTTTCAAGAATCTTTTAAATATATGACTGTATCCTGAAAAAAAGATATTCTTTTTTTTTATTATTATTTAACAAAAGAAACAACGCACCGAGAAGATGTTATCCAATGGATGTTTTGAGACGACAATCAGTGCTTGCGATGTACATGCAATGAAAATGAAGCGGCAGCGGTATCATATGAATCGAATACTTTATTGTAAAAAACTATATTGCCTTGACCAATTTCTTGTCCTAATAGAAACTGGACATGAAATCGTAAAATTGGGGAATGTCCTCATACAGGTTGGATCAACGTATTCTAGAGATAAATGGAGGTGTCTGATCTTCAAAGCTCGAATGCACTGTACTGGTGACAGATCCAGCAATAGTGCCAGCCAAGGAAGTATTGCAGATACACGAAACATGTGAAGAGAAGGTTGAGGGGGTTTTGATTTAACGGGGAAAAAGACGAAAATTTTTTCCAGGGCATTTGTTTTTGTCATGCCATGGATGACAACCAATGGGCTGTTCTGAAGTGGAACCCAATACCATACTTCCTCATCGTCCGGCTATGTAATGGGCCACAGTCTGAAAAATATCATCTGCATTCCTGGATGTCTTCGAAAAGTTTTCCCTGGTCTTTAAAGGTTCTTTTTTGGAAAGGGAACTCATACCTGAAAATAATTCCCCCAAAAATCCGTGATTTTTCCCTGTTAAAGATGCTTGGCATCACAGCAAACGCTTTTGGCGTTGTACAAGGGAAAAGGGAAAAAACCATTTTTCCCCCTAAAAATTTTAAAAACCTAGTATCCCCTTTTTTAATACTGCTTTACCAAAAAAAATGATACCAGAAATTCATATTTGGTTCTTATTTTTGTTAGGTAAAAGATGTGTTTTAAATTAATGCAATTATCAGCATAGAAAGTAGTATAACACGGCATTTAATTTACCTACACACTTTAAACACAGATAACACAACAGGTTATAAACACATTAAGAGTATTAGTTTCTGTTTTTATGTGTTAATATTGTTAATTGTAACTTTTTTTTAGAGTTTAACAATTTTTGGGGCTGCTTTTCATTGACAAAAAAATTCCTTTTAAAAGGGTGTTTGTTATTGAATCCATTCATCATGATAATCTCTTATTGCTTCCGTATTATGTGTTAAATTGCTTCCTTATCATGAGAAGTGAAATTTTCTTTAATTTTTAACGACATGTGGCAGTATAAACCTGAAATTTTTCGACAAACTAAAAAATCTTTTTTTTCCCTTCCTTCTGAAACTTTGTTATAAACCCAAAAAGTTTTCCCAACATTTTGGGAATAAAAAAGGAAATACTCTTTTATCCCTTTTATAAAAAAGGTTCTAAACTGGAATTTTTTTGAGTCTAAAAATTTTAATTTATCTATAATCCCAAATGAAATGGCTTATTTTTCCCGGGTTTTGTCAATCCCAGCTTAATGTGGAGGGGGGGGGGAACTAATATGACCTTTGCTACTAGAGGTTATTTAAATTACATTTTTTTTTAAATGGTTTCCCTACAGAAAGTTCACTTTTTACATCATAATTTTTTACTTTTGCATTGTCCTTTTCGCAAACAAAACATAGATATTTTGTATAACTTGTTATATTTCCAGAAGAATTTAACTGATTTTTAAGTAAGCGCAAATTTTTACTTTCAAATCGCGCCACTCCAATACAAGTAATTATCATCTCTAGGTATCATAGATATTTTCTCCCTGAAGCTATTCTATAAGAATTGATTATACATTTACTTCTATAACTTAGACTTCAATTGCAATAAATTTATATAGAACCACCTTTATATAATGCAATTTTTCTTTCTTAATTGTGATGTGGGGGGAAAATGTAACTTTTTTTTAAATAAAAAAAACCTCTTGAAAAAAACTATAGCTATGTAGAAATAAAATACTTTAACATATAATAAAATTTATGGAATGTGGTTATGCATAAATATTTCTGAAAAATTAGAATCGACTTCATTTTTGTATGATTTTTTATGTTTCTATATTCAGAAACGTACGGTTATTTAAATCTGTTAAAAGTTTCCCAAGCAAAGTTTTCTTGTTTGTGAGTGCTTTTTATATAATAACAATCAATATACACTCTGAAAAAAAAAAAAAAAAAAATTTCCCTAAAAACAAAATAAAATTTTTCTTATGAAAAAAAATTTAAAATGAACATGCAGATGTTTAAAAATTTGATGTCAAATGAATGAAAAAAAGGGGGTTCTCGAATGGGAAACCCTGCCATCCAGCAGGTTCTACAAGAAGCGATTCTCAATCTGATGATCAAAATTTCTGTTGCAGTGCTAATTTTGGGTTCCTTTTTAAAAGACTGAAAAAAACCTCACTATAGATTTGATCTCATTGGAGCAAACGTCACCCGTTTTAAAAATTTTTCATTGGGTTGAAAGAGGCAGGTTTGGGGAAAAAAGGAGAGTCGCTCGTATACGGGGGAAGAAAATGCAGCCATTAAAAAGTTTGGGAAGAATGGTTTCAAGGGGTTTTCAAGGGGAGTGGGGGCGACTTTGGGCCACAACAGTTGGGAGGGGATTTAATGTCAGGGTCTTTCTGTCACACCCCCTGATTTTATCGTTATTAACCATCAGACGGGAACTTGCACCCGGGTTCCACCCGGGCGTTCACAGGGGCTGATGAGCAAAAATTTTCGCTGTACCGTCCCCGCCATTTCTACCCCAGCCTGGCCCCAGTAGAGCCCATTCGGGTTCTTGGTTTATTAGGTTGGAAACATGATGATTGGGGAGGGAAACCCAAAATTCCAACCGTGTCCTGACGGGTCATCAAAGGATGTCTGGAAACGCCCAGGGGGAGCGTGCCGATTCCGCTTTCACTTTTGGGCCCAAAAGGCCCTCCCGGGTGTTATAGCCAGGAGCCATTTCCTTTTTTGACCCTGAAACCCCTTTTTCCCGGCATTAGAGGCAACATACAGTACAGCGGTACGTTGATGACATTCTGAGAACTTTTTTTTGCTACAGCCCCCCTTTCAGTACCCCTTTTTCCTTTTTTTTTTTTTGCAAGATAATGCTAGACCACATATGGCACGTGTTGTTATGAACTGTCTTACAGCTTGTCAAACACTTCCTTGGTGAGCCAGTTCCCCAGATCTCTCTCCAGTTGCCATGTATGGGATATGATGGGAAGATGACTGCATCTACCAGGGAATCTTTATACTTGGTCTGACAATTAGAGCAAAAATTTTGGGAAAAATACCGAAGGGGGGGCCGTCAGGGGGTTTTTCATTTTGTGCCACGCCGGGGGCTGCCTCATCCAAAAGGTTTGGGGTGGGTCAACAAAATTCAGCCCCGTTCGAACTTTGTAACACTATAGTTTGATTCTAATCAATGGGCACGGAAACAAATTAAAACCATGGGTCTAAATTTTAAATAAAGTTTATTTTAAAGAAAAACACTTAATTCAATTAGTAACACTCAGTACATGACTTCATTTTCGTACCCAAAGACAGGAAGGGGCTATTCATCCCCTTTTTCAACTGACGCTCCCTTGAGCAGGTGGTGTTTGACCCTTCGACTCTATCCCAAAGGGGCCCCGACCATTTCCCCTTTTGCGGTGGTGATGGACCTTTCTACACCCCCCACAGTAACCCGGAATAAATCTTTTAATTTTTTTTCACATTTTTTAAACAAAATTTTTGTTCTAATACATAATCTTTCTACCCACCAATTTTCTTTTTAATCGGACAACTCATTCTTGGTGCATCGTTTTTTTGTTATAGAGTGTATTTTGAAAATATTTAATGATTTTAATCTTTAAACCGAAATAAAGTAGGTAGTTTATATATAAACTCAGTGGCGCAACAAAACCCACCAGGGGCGAAAGCCTTACTGTGATCAAGTTTTTCCTTACCCCGTCTGGGGTTAAATGGCAATGACCCTTTGGGTGGTCAGTCAAAACGAACCCCAGTGTTGGTTCCCAAGAAAAATTGGACTTATTTATAAAATAAAAATTTTAAATATAAAAATTTTTTAATAAATTAAATTAAAATTTAATATAATGGTTTTTTTTTATGTATTGTTACGTAGTCGGGGGTTCATTTTTTTTTATGCTATTATTCTCAAAGAGCGATAAAATTTACTGTAGATAAACAATATTTAAAATGCCGGATATAACAGTAAACTTTGCTTAATAAGTCCCAAAAGTTCTTAGCCTTCTCCAGCATTCAGAGACAACTATTAGTGTCTAAAAATACGGGCGAGTAAAGTTAATCCACAAGCAACCATTCGATAGTGAACTCCTCAAAGGTTTAATTAAAACTGACTTAGTTCAAAGAGCGACTGCTATTTACAATCTGAGTGGTTACCTTCCAGGGCTTTCTCGAAAAATCAGCTTACATCATACATCTTGATGTCGATTTTACCAACATTTTCCAGAATCATCGATAGAG
This sequence comes from Trichonephila inaurata madagascariensis, assembly GCA_019973955.1. Classification (NCBI taxonomy): domain Eukaryota; kingdom Metazoa; phylum Arthropoda; class Arachnida; order Araneae; family Nephilidae; genus Trichonephila; species Trichonephila inaurata. Next base: position 115,691 of record BMAV01028260.1, read on the forward strand.
TCACCAAGTAGCCAAAAATGGTTGCCAATATTTAGCCATTACAATGTAAGGGATGGAGTTGCTTGCGAATATTACAATTCTTATTTTAAAATAAATGGAACAAAAAGTAATATTAAATAATGCATTAAACAAGCAGATATAAATTTACACTATTTTAAGATGAAATGTAGCCTAATTACAAAAAATTCATTACAATTTAAACAGGATATTTGTAAAAATACATAAAATCCACAATGAATTTTTTATATATGATAGAATTTCAAAATAATTTCGAATTAATGCTTAAAAATTATTTATTTAATAATAAAAATAATATATTCCTCGGGTTTTCTGGGGAAACAGCCCGGAACCCCCTCCTACTTTACCTACCCCCACCACCCAGGAGCAACAGCGTCATGGGGGTTAACAACGGCACCCGGGTGCAACAACGGCATCGGGTTGGATCAACTTCCCCGGGGATCAACTTCGCCCAGGGGATCCTTCGTCAGGGGATCAACCCCCCAGGTGGACCCAACGCCATGGTGGACCCAACCCATCAGGTGGATCAACCCACCGGGGTGGATCAACGCCACCCGGGGTGGATCCCCCACCCGGGCCCGGACCCAACCTCACCCGGGTTGGACCCAACCTCACCCGGGGATCAACCTCACCCGGGGCGGATAAACCCCATCCGGCGGTCCCTCATCGGGGATCCCCCCCGGGCATAAAACCACAAACCGCCAACCCCACCAACAGGTGGTAAGTAACAATTCTGCTCTTTCTGTTGAAAATATTGAAATCAATGTTGAAAATATTGATTTTAAACTATCTTTGCAATATTTTATCTATTCCATACTGATTTATTCCATTCTGTATTTTTAGGACCGTTTTTTAGATCCGGACCTGGAAAAGCCCTTGCTATTAAAAATTTTTTTAAAAATTTTTTCAAAAAAAAAGGTTTTGTTTTTAAATTTTGGTTGAAGATATTTAAAAAAAATAAAAAGTAAGGGAATCAAATTTTTTAATTTTTTATATTACTTTTTTTTTAATATGGAGCTATCAAATATTATTTTAAAAATAATTTCACAATATATATATTTATATATTTTTATCTTTGATACTTTTAATTATATTTACTGTATGTGTTGGAATTATAGGATGATTCAGAAAGACGTACACAGTTTCAATGCACTATAAATCAAGAGCAATGTAAAATTTTATATATTACCTGTAAACAGAATCGTATGGGATTATTTTAAGTTTTATTTGAGATACTCACAGATATTCGATATCCTTAGTTCCATGAGTCACATTGAGCCGTTATCCCGTTTTCACCCTAGCGCATGTAAAAGTATATGAAACAAGTCTATAGATAGTGGTTTGATAAGCTATTTCAGCTTCGCTAAATCAACAGAAAGGAGAGGGACGAATAACGTGTTTCTAACGTATCCCAACAGGAAGAAATTACTGAGGTGATAAGTCAGGACTTTTAGGTACCCATTGAATGAGGCATGTTGTAATCCGTGGCTCATCTAATCCATTGGTGAGGGAGATGTTCAACGAGGTAATCCAGCACATGGCCGCCCACTACGTTTAACGTATTGGGAAATTGGATCGCGAAGCGATCCTCCAACCCATATCAGGATGTTTTTTTGGTGCCTGACGAAAGTGGCAGTCCTGTGTTGATAGAAAGCTACCTAATTGGGGGATCAAACGTGGAAAGGTGGAGTGGCTTAGTGTTGCTTGCAGACAGAGTCCAAGTGGTAAAAGTGAGTCCTGAAGTTGAGATGATTGCCTGCTTTGCTATTGGTCGAGAGGGTGAAGTGAGATGGCTCTAGATTGGCTGCCCTGAAGTTATTATAAAAATAAAGTTTGAAAATCTTGCCTGTGTGGGTGCAGAGTAATTTAGAATTTTAGATACTAGTTTTAATATTTAGTTAAAAGGGAAAAAATTATTAATTTAGAAAATTATTTGTCATTATTTGTTGAAGAAATTTAACATTACTAGGGATGTATGTGTCAAGGATGGTTTTTCTAGGACTCTTAGTAGTTCACCCACTATGATGGTGTGCCATCTAGTAGAAAAATGACGTTGTTAAAATTGTTTTGCAACTATGGCATCAGTCAAAAAGAGTATATCTAAAACAGAATGTATTTATCTTGGGGGAATCTTACACATGTTGCACTGCGGCTGTTGTTTCGGGGGTGAGACATAAACTTCAAGGGTATATCTACCTCATGGTTCACTGAGGTATACGTGTCATGAACTGTTACTGGTTTACAGCATCAGAAATGTGTATATCTGTATGAATCACCCTGTATTAATTTAGTAATTTTCCTTTGATTTCTTTTTTTGGAAAATGACAACATTTTCTATCGAGTGAAAAAATTATTTATGTTGAATATTACTAACCTTTTAATAATTGCCTAACTTTATTTTATTTTCAGGTTACGTGATGCTCAGAAACGCCTTCCCACTCCCTAATGGAGATAATTTCATTGGTAATACTTAAAAGACAAATGTATCATATTAAATACTTTTTCCTGATATATATGTATATATAAATTATTTCTATTAGTTGGTTTGGACAGGATAATACCTTCATCTCATTACATTTCAACTATTCTCTCATTTCGGATATAAACAACTGTTTTCGTTTTATACATAATATGTACATATATGCTGTTTTCTTTTTTATACTTAACAATAAATGATTATCCTCATGTATTATGGAAGGGCAGATATTTTATATGATCTGTCCTGATTTATGCATCAGAGACTTGGCCATTGACTGTATGTGATGAAGAAGCATTGGAAATATTCGAAAAAAAGGACTTACACTGCATATTTGGTGGGATACAAGTAAATGGATCATGGAGAAGAAGATCTTACTTAGAACTCTACAAAATTTACAAACAACCTGATACTGTAACATTTGTCAAATTACAGAGACTTAAATGGGCTGGTCATCTGGTTAGAATGAATAAAGATCGTTGCTGCAAGAAAATCCCATGGGAAATAGACTTCGAAGCAGAGACTTGTTAAGAGAGATTGACTGTGTCACAAAAGATCTAAATATTTTAAAGATCAAAACTGGAAAACAGTCGCCAGGAGTAGAGATGCCTGGAGAAAACTTCTGGAGAAGGACCGGACCCAACTAGGCATTGAAGAAGACAGTTTCTAGTTTTATCACAATCAATTGAAAGTTTCTTTTTTTTTTTTAAAGAAAATTTTAAAAACCTTTTTAAATAATTCTCTTAAATTTTATTATGGGTCTTAATAGATGGTAATTTTATGAACTATAGAAATTTAAAATTGCGAGTATTGAATCAAAATCTATCAGAAAATTGATCTCGAGTAATTTCGGAATTTTTCGGTTGTTTGTTAAATGTGTATCATGTGTAGCAGTAATCAACAGGATTTTATACAAAAAGGTATTTAAAGTAATATATAACAAATCTCGTTTGTCATGTTTAAAAAAAAACAATTTCATCGAGATTATAAAATTTCATTAATTTGCTGCCAAGAATTGTTAAAAGCATCATTTATTTAAGGCTTGCGAGTAAAAAACATTTTTAAAAATAGAATTTTTCAAGCTATATTAAAACTTTAAAAAAGACGAATTTTGTTATTTAAAATCTAAAAATGTTTAAATAAATATATTATGGTTTTTTTGTAAGCCTTTTTCATAATCTTTAATGGAATATAATTTTTACTTGCTTTATGCTTTTAATAAAAGCAAATAAAATTTTGTATTAAATCTATCACAGTTCAAACAAAATTAAGGAACACTATATTCAAAGGATCCTCTAGATTATTCAGAAAATACTTTTTTAAAATATCAAGAAATGTGATTAAAAACCGTATCAATTCACTTTGTAGTGGATTCTGGTATGATTTGATACCACTTAAGTTCTGTTCGAAATAAAAACTTTTCCTTGTCATGAACGATGATGTATGGAAATAGGCATTGCTACAAATGTAGAAGTGTAATGAACAAAAAGTATGCTGATAAGAGTACAATAAAAATTTGAAAGCGGGGAAAAATTTTTTCTATAAAACGTGTGATAGAAAAAAGAACCAGTTAAAAGTTCTGAATATCCAAAAGAAATCAAAAGGGGTCATAAAATTTAAATTTTAAAAGACCCAAAATAAGTAAACTATATTCATCTTCATATATCATTCGTAAGATTTGGGTTGGAAAAAAAGCTAAATATATATCAGACCAAAATTTTTATGAACATTTTCACATTTTCAAAATTTCGTCTGGATACGTAGATGCCAGGATTATAATGAATGCTTTTTGCTTTGGGAAGAAAGGGATCATTCTTGAACTTACATTAAGGGGGGGGAAAGACCTGGTCTCACAAATTTTGAAAAGAGGGCAATTTCAAGACCGAAGATCCGGAAAAAACATGTTTAGTGGGTTTTCTGACCTGTTTTTATATTTAGAAAAGTAAAAAAATGGGGGAAACATCAGTAGACATCAATTTTTGGGGCTTTTTTCGTCAAAAAAGAAAAGGACGTGAAGATTGCCCCCTTGGTGAAAAATGGGTACGACAGGGGGGTCTAAAATACAGGCCCAAGTGTAATACGAATTGGGGCAAAGTATGGAAACTTTTTTTTTTTTGAAATACAGTCCTTTGGGAAAATGTGACAATACAGTGAAAGTAAAGGTGTTATTTACATTGTGGAAAAGAATAACTGAAATATCGTAACACACAATTTATTATGATAGTAAAAGGGGGAAATTTGGCCTTCACATGCAAAAGAATGACACAGACAATAAAGTTAAAATGACAAACCGGGCCCAAAAGACCCTTAATGAATCCTAGCTGCTCGATAACGAAGGGCAAGTCGGTCCGCACACTGACCGGTCTCCCGAACCCCGCCTCATCACGGTTGACCCCCGTCCTTGCGAAATTTTCCCCATCCACCGTGCTACTGTACGGACTGTGGTACACCGTGCTACTGTGGGCATTATTCCCAAGGGCTTCCATAATTCATTGGACATTCCATGCATTTTTTCCTCGAGAACATTTTGATGGGCGCGCTGCTTCATCTTGCACGGCACTCCCAACTGACTGATTTCAAGCCCTCACTGAGCTACTACCAGCTATCAAGAGCCATTGATTTCGCATACACTATGCCTGCAGAATTTCCCAAACAACACATAATGTTTCGATCTTTGCATATCTACAAAAAAAAAATAGTTGCCATGACTTATGCCCAACCCCTCGTATTTAAACTGTCAAAACCCTGTTGGATTTTGGGAATGGAAAAAAACCCCCCCTCATGGGCTTTCCTAGGTCAATGAACTACCCTAGAGTGGGTGAAAACATTGGTGACCATAAAAAAGGGGAAAAAAGGTTTCCTTGTTGGATGAATCATGATTTCTCATTCAACACATCGATGGTTGTGTCAGGGTATGCCGTCTTACACAATCGAGCAATTGTTCCCTCTACGTATACAGAATGGTGGTGTCAGTATTTTGCTTTGGAGACGTTCTGATGGAGAACTCTTTGACCCTTAGTTCAGATAGAATGAACCATATTTCGATCAGTCGAAACTTCATGAATCAGGGGTTATCCTTGATGGTTTTCTCAACTGGAAACCCCCCCAGCACCGGACAGTGCCCCATGTCAAAAGGTTAGAATTATGTTAGAAAGGTTCGAAGAGCATAAAGAATTCCAATTAATATCTTAGCTACCTAACTTGGAGGATCCTGATCTGATAGAATACATTTGGATTTTCATAGAAGGGTACCCCAGAGATCATGCATGTTTATGACGAAAATCTCGTTTTTACGTGACTACTATAAGAAAATTGGTACCCCCCCAATCCTCTAACAAGAACTTGTAGCACCCCTCCCAAAGTGAGTTGCTACTTTTTTTAGGCATAAAGGGTGCAATGATTTATTGGTGTTTAAAAGTTTTGATTCTACAGAGTACTTTTTGCTTAGATATTAAATGATCTTTTCAAACAAATATTATTTTATCCCTAATATCTGTTATTAGTTCAAATCTGGTTACATCTAATTTCCTAATTTTTTTTTTCAGAAAATATTAATATTCATGGACCACCAGAATTAGAAGATGCTGGCTGATGATCCCAGGAGTACTTTTTCCTCAAAATATGGGAAAATTTAACTTAAAAAATTAAGCACAAAAATATTTCGAAACATTTAAAAAATTTCGATAAATTTAAAAAGTTAACTTATCTGATTTTTATAAAACCAAAACATTTATTTTTCATAAAATGGATTTTTCTTTAAATTATAAATGAGGGAAAACTTGAAAAAGACTTTTTATTTATTGGGGTAACAAGTTATTGGTTTTTGCTGGGGACATAATTTATTTTTTTTACTCAAAACACTTAATTCGAAATTTTTGATAAAATATTGGTGTTAAACGTAAAAGTAGTGTTATTAGACACGCCACATGCATATGTTTCGAGATTGCAAATATTCATGAGGTATCATTGCATTTGGTTAGTTGTGGGGTTTGGGGAAATGTAAAATTTTACTAAGTAATTAAAAAACCTTTTTGTATCCCATTTTAACTTCTCGGATTTCTTTATGGCAAATTTAAAAAACCAATTTTTTTAAAATCCTTATCACAATAAAAGTAACATAATTTCTTAAAATATAGTGTTCAGGGTAAATAAAATAGTTATAGGGATCCGATACGTCCGGAACCTTTAGCAAAAAACGAAAAGAAAAAAGATATTTAGTGTCACCATATTAGAAAATGTATAAAAACGTTTTTTGAATATATTCAATAAAAATTATTTAATCATATTTTGACAAAAATGAACATAGAATGACCCGTTTTTAAAATATTCTTCTTTTTGAAAAATACTTCTATTTAAAAATATTTTACTTGTATATAGCTCAGACCTTGGGCCAACGGAATTTTTTAAATATATAACTTAGAAGGGGTTTTTATCCGTTTTAAAAACGAGAGGAGAAATTTTAAGAAAAAACGCCGATAATTATTTCAATTGGTTGTAACTTTGAAAATAATGTGAATTTTTTTAAAAAAAGAGTTGAGCCTCTATCCCGAGGTTTGAGCTGTATATAGTCAAAATATTATTTAACAGAAGATTTTTCCGGAAAATTTTGAAATATTTTATTCCAAGTTAATTCTTTGCCGAAATATTGTATTTAAATAATTTTTTTGCAAATAAAAACCTTAAAACAATTTTATAATTTTATTCTAATGTAAGTGACATAAATATCATGAAAAAATCCCTTTATGCCTTTTTTTAAAACACGGTTCCGAACGTATCGGAATTTAAAATTTAATTTTTTTTTTATACTAACGTCTGCATTTAAATAAAAAATTTAATTTGTTGAGTTTATAACAGCCGACATCTGATTCGATACTTTGGGACTTTTAGGGGCCAATATCAAAATTTCACAATATTTAGAAGGGAAAAAACTTGAAATTAATATTTTAAAGCCTTCCAGCTATAGCCCAGTCCGTGGACCTCATGTGGGCCCCCCGGATCTTCCTGATGGCCTAATTTAGACCGTTCACACTAACAAATCAATTATTTAAGGACAATGCATTAAATATTTAGTGAAAATTCTATCAATCAAGCAATGTCAATTTTGCTATCGATGTTGGGCTTCTTCTCGTTACTTAAGGTTATAGGTAACCAAAACAGTGATATGACCAAATTTTTTGGGTTAAACTCATTTTTTAAATTTAAACCCCCATGTCTTCAAGAAAAAAATATCTAAAAAAAAATATGTTTTTTTCAAGACTATTGGGATCTTATTTTTCTTTAAGTAAAACCAAAATGCATTAACAATTGTTTGATTTTTGTGAAAATATTTTATTTAAAAACATAATTTTGCTCGTCACTATACGTAAACCTCTTTCAATGGCTCTTTGCCTTGAGAAAAATTTTCAAGACTAGAAAAAATTGGCTTTTTTAAAAATATCTTTTCAAAGCCAAAAAAGTTTGTCGGTGGGAATGTTGCAAAATGCGAGTAACAAAATCAACCTATAAAATAAGTTAATTTATATAAATTTTATTTATACAACTGAACACCTTTATTTCAAACCCTTACTGCGGTTTTTTAAAACGAACTTTTCGTTATGAAGGGTTTTTTGATTAAAAAGATGTGGGTGTTTGCAAAACTTTTTTTTAAACAAAAGCAAAAAAAATTAACGATTTTGAGTAAAAATTTAAAGGTCTGATGTAATTTGACGCATGGCTTGAAATTCGAAAAAACTTTGTTTAAAATAAAATTTTGTACCAAATTGAAAAAATTTCCCTTAAAATTTAAATTTGAATTAAAATTATTTTCAACATTGAAAAAAAACATTATTTTTCTGAATTTTTTTTTTTTCCCCCCTTCAAATTTTTTTTTTCCCCCTTTTTCATGGGAAAATGTAAAATAAACAATATCAATTTTCAAAAAAGGGTAATAATTTTTTTTACATAAATGTTAAAGAAATTTAAAATTTTTTTATTTGGGTTTTAAAAAAATTAAATAAATTATATAAGTTTTCCATATCGAACCAGATTTGAATTTGTTAAATAATGATTATTTATATATTATATGCATTGAAAATATTAAGGGTTATAGTTCGGAACCCATTTTGCAAAAAGCGATAAATTTAAAATATTTTTTTTGTGTCATTAAATTAAAAAATTTTTTTTAAAAAAAAAACCTTGAAAAAAAACTGAATTTTTAAAATATTTACTTTGTTTAATAATATTTTTAACCCAAAAAATTAAAAAAAAAGATAAAATTTTGGTTTTTTAAAACCGAAAAAAAGTAAAAAAATTTTTTTAAACTCAATTTAGTTTTTTTAAAATCTGGAGCACATTGAAAAAATTATTTGGATTTTAAAAAAAATGAAAATTTTCAAATTAAAATTAAAAAGTTTTTTTTTAAAATTCCTTAAAAAATTTTTAACCCTTTGGGTTTAAAATTTTCATAAATATTTTGAAAAAATAAATTTTTTTTTTAAAAATTTCCTTATTCTTTTTTAAATTTTGTTATTTGTTCAATTTTTTTTTGGTAATATAAAAAAAGGTGGATTAAGTTCGAAAAAAAATGTAAAAATTAAGTCGGGAATTAATTTAAAACAAATAATACGGGATTTCGCCTAAAAATTCAGTGAAAATTTTGCTCCCAAATCTTGCTTTTGATTAATTAATATCTGAAATGAAAATAAGTGGGGGCTTTGTCAATAGAAAAAACCAAATTATAAAAAGCTTTTTTTTTATGTCGGTAGAATCCCCAACAAGGGTCTTTTACCCTTTGATAAAGGGGAAAAAAAAACCCAAAATTTGGGATAAAATATGCTTAAAACCTTTTTTTTGTGAGTTAAATTTTGGATAGAGTTTAATATTTTTTAAAAATAAAATCTAAAACTATAAGTTTTAATATTTGGGATCAGTTTTTGGGAAAAGGGGGCGCGCCCTAGGGGTGCCCTATAACCCAAAAGGGGCCAAAGTTTTTTCAAAAAGTCAAAAAAAAAATGATTTAAGAAATTGTAAATTTTTTGGGAAAGGAAAAAAAACAAAATTCATTCTTGCATAGTAAAAAAAAAAAATACACCTTTCCCTTTTTCGTACACTGTATTTATAAATGTATCAGTAGGCACAATGTATTTATACTAAGTATAAAACTAAGTTAAGAACAATTTTTAATAATTCCCTAGCGACTCCCAGGGTCTTCCCATATGCAAAATTTCATACCTATCTTGATAATTTGAATGGTTTATAATTAAAATATTATTGTACTTTTGGTGTCAAATACATTATTTATTGAATTCAATAAAATTTTTAAATTATATGGAAGGGGCGAAGAAAATTATGATTGAAAATTGGATCACAAGTATTGAAAATTTAAAGAGAAACACTGATTTAGATAAATTTTTTCTTATTTTATATGTACTTGTTCTTATAGCGCCCACCTTCCCAATGAATCCCTCATGTTTCGACTAGCATGAAATAGATGTCATATGAATGTGGCACTCGGAAAAAAAAGTTTTTGCCTATCCCAAATTTTCAGGATGAACCCCCAAATTTTTTTCCCCTGATTACAAATATTGAATGTGTTCAAATTTTTAAAAAATAGATGCAGCGGGACCCCAATTTAACCCCCCCTCCATTTGGGGAAATCTGACTACGTTCGGAACCATGAGTTTAAAAAGTACATAAATGGAAAATTTTTTCATGTTGTTTATGTCATTTAGAATAGAATACATGAAAAAAATTGTTTTAAAACAAATTTTTTGGGAAAAAAAAAATTATTTAAAAAAATTTATTTGGGAAAAAAAATTAACTTAGAAAAACCCTTTTTTAAAAATTTTTTGGAAAAAAATGCTTCAATTATAATTATGTTTTTGCCTGTGTATAGCTCAACCTCTGTGCAGAGGCTCTTTTGATTTTTGGGAAACATTCACATTTTTTTTTCAGAGATACAACCCTTTGGGAAACAATTATCGGCTTTTTTTTCTCAAAATTTCCCCCCCTCTTTTGTCTTTAAAAAGGGAAAAAACCTTTTTTCCCTAAGTTTATTTTTCCCCAAATATTCCAGTTGACCCCCTGTACGGGGGTTTCCGGGAGTATATACATGAAAAAATATTATTATAATAGAAGCTTTTTTCAAAAAGGAGAATATTTTGAAAATGGGTCATTCTATTTTCCCTTTTTTTGTCAAAATATTGAACTTAAATAATTTTTATTGTAATACTATTCTTAAAACAATTTTATATCTTTTTCCTAATCAATTGACACTAAATATCAAAAAATTTTATCCTTTTTCCGCTTTTAAAAATAGGGTTTCCCGAACAAAATGGATACCTTAACAATTTTTTCTCTTTCCCCAAATAAAAAATAAAGGCATAAACGCCTATTTAACGGATAAAAAAACCCCGGTAAATTAACAAAATTATTTCAACAGCTAAAAAGAACTTTTTTAAAAAAGTGTTAGAAAAATTGGTTTTTTAAAAGGAACATCCTTTTTTTTGGGAAAAAAAAGATTTTTCTTTTGAAGTAGAAACCCTTTCAACGGAAAAGGGGGTCCCACAGCGTTATTTTTTTAAAGGGGGTGAAGATGAGTCATGAGTGTAACGTCCGTGTTTAGTTTTTAAGGGGGCCCGGGAAACCCCCTTTCTTACCCTTCATCCCATTTAAAAAAAGCGGGGAAATTTTTTAAAAATTTTTAATGTTACTTTTTGATGACGGATACCTTTTGTGAAATTTAAAAAGCTCAAAAAAGTGTTATTTGTTTGAAAAGTGAATGAATGGTTTTTGATGCAGAAATGGAAAACAAAACTCTTATCCAAATTTTTTTCTTTTTTAAAGGCTTTACATTGTTTGGGGGAAAAACTGGGGCATACCTTTCGGGGGATATAAAACGCAATTTTTTTCTGCTCTGCATAAGGTCGAAAAAGAACTTTTTGAGTCGAGAACCCAAAAATTTTCAAACATCGTCAGTCAGTTTTTTAAAATTTTCCCAAATTTAAACTGGTGCGTAAAAATTTCATTAGCAGCTGTTGAATAAAAAGTGTAAAATTTTTTAACTGTATTTTTTTTTGTGTAGTTGCTTATTGTAGATTTTTAAAAGAAAATGCAAAAAAACTTGTATTTTTTTTTTGGAAACCCCAATATAACGAATTTTCCCCGATTTAAGGAACAAAATGTTCAGTCTTGAGGGAATTTCCCTTTAAAATTTGGGGGGCCGATTTGTATATGTTTTTTTGGGAATATATTGTGGGTAACTTTTATGAATTTTTTTTTATTGAAACCCTTTACCTCAGTAAATTTCAACGTGTGTCCCCCCTTTATAGTTCCCGAGAATGCCTAAAGCGTTTTCCCAAATTTCCCACCCAGGGGTTCTTTTAAATTTCTTAAAAAATTCAAAATAAGCATTTTATGAAGAATTTATACCAAACTTAAAAGGGGCCCCAGGGGAAAAATTTTTCAGGAAACTCTAAAAAAATAAAAAAATTTTTTAAACAGGTATAATTCTTTTTTTGAATTTAAATTAAATAATTCGAATCTTTTTCAAATTATTTATATAGGAATGGGTTTTTAGAAAAGTATAAAATGTTTAAAAAAATATAATCATTTAAATTTTTTTAAAATTTTAAGCATATGAAAAATAAAAAGGGTTTTTTCTGTAGAAAATATTTATTAAGTTTTTTGTCCCCGGGATGCTATTTTATCAAATAGTAACTTTAATTATACCAGCTATAAGTTGATTTATAAAGTTAAATGTATTCTTATTACACTTAGCTATTTTTATATAAATAGAATAATAACTTAAATTTTTTAATAAATAAAAAAAAAATTTTAAAAAATTGCAATATTTTAAAAAAAATTTTGAAATACAAAAAAATAAATAAACTAAAATTAGGTAGCGTTTAAAAAGTATGATACATTTTTTTACTTCTATAAAGTTTTTTTACATCAGAGGCTACTATTTTAAAAATAGCGTGGAAACGCAAAAATACTTAATATTTATTATAGAATAATTTTTATGCTTATGATTTTTTAAAAAATTTTCATTAATTTTTTAAAAATTTTATATTTTTTTGAAGCCCCATTCTTTTTTTAAATAATTTGTAAAAATTCGAATGATTTAACTTTTTAAAATTTTAAAATTTTTTATACCTGTTTGAAAAAATTTTTTATATTTTCACCCCCCGAACAAAAAACAACACTCTTGAGACCCCCTTTTTAAAATTTTTAAAATTCGGGATGACGCTTCACAAGTTTCTTTTTTGTAAGAATCTGTTGGAAAAAGATTGCCAATGCGTTCTATATTTTGGGGCCCCTCACTTTGGGGCCCCTTCTGGAAAATCCTAACGATGATGTTTTTTAAACATTTCATTCCATCACTTTTTTTGATTTGTGAGGGGTATCTTCATTAGCCAGTAACAGCCCCCCGACAAAGGCGGTCCTTTATTTACTCTGCTTCGGGTAAAGAACGTCGCGGGTTCTGTCCTGCGAATACGCACTTCCCACATTGGTGACCTTGGCTTAAAATTAAAAAAAAAGCAAACTTTTAAAAGGGGTTTGCGCCATCTAACCACAACAAAAGCAATAAAAAAAATTAGACCCACTTGAAGCATAAATCAAAGTCGTCAGACCCATTTGATGCATCATCCAAAATTTGTTAGACAATTTGACGCAGTAATCCCGACCCCACTTTGATGCAACACCACCCCTTTTAAAAGCAACAACCCCCCACCCCCTTGCTCACTTGTTCGCTTATCCAACCACTCACTGATGGGGGGTACTTTTTTGGGGTTTTCTAAGCCAGTAACCACCTCCCGGGCAAGGGGGTCACTTTTTCCAAATGGTCATGTTACTTGGCTACAGATCCAGCGTCAGAAGTTTGTCCTGCGGATAAGCACCTCCACAGATTTTTTAATAGGGGTTTAGCTTCTATAACAATTTTCAAAAATTTCCCCTGAGCATTAAAGGCATGTTTGTTTCTTTTTTAAACCCAAAAACCCTGTTTTACTTTTCTTGAATTTTTCCATTTCGGGCAAAAAGATATATTTTTACAAATGTTTCCCTTATCAAATTTTTTAAGAAGCATTTTTGTCTCTACTGAAAAAAAAAAAAAACTAAAAAACCCATCTAAACCAATGGGGAAAAAAATTTAAATTTTTAAAAACTAAACATTATTTTGGGAAAAGTTTTTATAATCAGGGGGATGACTTTTTTGGGTTTAACTGTAGAAGAATCAAACGAAACATATTCCTAGAATAAAAAAACAACAATTAATAAAATATCAATAAAAAGATGAGAAAATCAAAAGAAAACGCTTTTTTCCCTTCGGGTAACACAGAACAAAAACATCTATAAATAAAAAATCTTGGTTTTAAATTTTTTAAATTTCTAAAATTTCATTGGGCATTTTTTTGTGTTTTTAAATCTTCTAAAATTTGCTAAAAGTATGGTTGAAGCCCCTTGAAAGCCCGAATAGATTTTAAAACAGTAAATTTTTTAGTACGAATAATATTTAATTTACCTTTAACTTTTACATTAATTTCTAGAAAGAATTTTAAAAAATTAAAAAAAAAAAAACATAAATCTTTTTTTTGTACCCAAAAAATTTCTTTTTCTATAAAGATTCAATAAGATTTTTTTCGTTTTTGGTAAAAAAAGAACAATCGGGGCACAAAATGTGGGGTATCCTTATTTCCCTTTTTTAAATTCATTATTAACAAAATTTTTTGTGTGGATGGGACTTTAAAAAAATAAATTTAATTGTTTTTTAAAAAAATTTGATTTTGAGTTTTTCAACATTTTTTATATTTTTTCATTTTCTTATTTTTCTTTTCAGCTCCCACAACACCGGGATGATCAACCCGGTATGGATGGTTAATCCTATGTTTTAAAAATATATTTACACAATTGGTTTAAATTTTTTTTTATTTTTACATTTTGTTTAAAAAACTTTCACAGTTAATTTATTTTAAAAGGGTTTTTTCGTATTTCTGTATGTAAAATTGCTTTGTGCATAAAAATATTTTTTTTATATTAATATTTTTTTTTATTAATTTTTAAATCACGGATTTTTTTCTTCAACTGATTGAATGTGAAATCCCATATAATTCAAAAATAAAAACATATTAATTTTAAAAAATTTCATTTAAGTTAACAGTGATACAAAAATTCAAGGGAAAATTTCGGGATCATTCATATGGTTCTAAAAGGATGGATACAGTTAATTTTTATCTGAGTAAAATAATAAAATAACAGTGTTTAATGATTATTGGTAAAATGTTTCAGTTAGTTCAAAATAATTTTAACTCATCTTTGAGATATATTTTAATAAAAATCAGTATCAATTAAAGGCAATAACATTAAAAGTTATTGCTCTCATCAAATTAGAAAAAACACTAACTGTGAATGAATCAGAAACTGTATTTTGCTTAAGGTACCAGCTATTTCGACAACTTTTCTTTAAAAAATGGTGATATGGAATTTTTTGTAGTTTTTGATTCATTTAATACATTTTAAGAAAACAAAATGCTAAAATTATAATTAAGAAAAATTAATTATTATAACTAAAATGGAAAATAATTGGAAAAAATTTATAAAAAATTACATAAACGGGGTCCACTTCCTGCAAAAAGTTTATGAACAAATTCCTGTTTCAATTTTTCGTTTGTTTTATTCATTTTAAAATGACCTTCGATAAAGATTTTTTAAATTTCAAAAATTTAAGCATTTTTTAGCTATTACATGAAATTGCCTAAAAACAGTGATTATTTTCCCAAAGGGATGAAATTTTAATAAAACTGGATTGAAAAATCGAAAGTTAAAACACTTGTCAAGTTAAAATTATGGACATGTAAAAAAATTAGTTAATTATTTTTTAAAATTTTAGATCAGGTTTTTATCTTTTGAAAAAAAAAATTTCGAGGAAACGCATTTAACGTTGACTTTGTATAAAGTTATGGCATCTGCTTTACTAAAAACAGTTGATTTTGTTCCATGAAGACGAAAATATAAAAATAAAATATTGGTATTCTTAAAACTAATAAGACGATCTAATAAATCATAAGAAATCATTTCAAGTAAACACTACGGTAATTCATTACAAAAATTCACGGTTTTAGAGACATTTTGAGCAATCGCTGTTTCCGTTTGAGTTTTTTTTAAAAAAAAAAACACATTTCGAACAAAACGTATTTTAAAGTTGACATCTTGTATAAAGTTATGGCATCTGCGTTTACTAAAACAGTTGTAGTTTTTGTTCTAGAAAACGAAAAATAAAAAAAATATATTGGTATTCTTAAAAAAAACTAATAAGACGATCTATAAAATAAAATCATTAAGAAAATACGGTAATTTTCAAAAAAATTCACGGTTTAGGGGAGTCGAATACCTTAAGAAAAATTGTATAATAGTTAATTTTGTATACTCTACTTGATTTATGAACATCTCAGATTAATAGGAATAATCTCTAAAAGTAATGATAGAATGTGAACACACAAATGCTTAAAGAGTTTTGAGAAAATTAAAACATAGATCAATTAAAATAATAAGAAAATAGATTGGTAATAATGGGACTCAAAATGCTAATAATAAACGAATACAAAATAATATACCGTATGGTTAAGTGCAATAATGTATTTGAAACAACTTAGAAGTTTATTGAAAATTTTTACTGTCATCTTAATTTTAAATAAATCCGGGAGCAGGCGCGCAGGGCACAGAATAATTTCAGGCTCATAAAATCGTTAATTCTAGGAAAACTTTTTATTTGTTACCAATTACCTCTTGACAGTATCCTCCTATATAACAGTCCTAAAATGTATTTGTCACGTATGTCCCTGTCTCATGGAGTGGCAAACATTTTTTTACAATCTTAACACTAGAAAGGTTTAAACTTAGGATATACCTATATTGCTCAAAAGCAGTCAAAATGACTGCTTTGTGAAAGAATGATTAATGTGTAAAGAAATTTGTTTAAAATTAATTTTTAATATTTTTTATATTATTTACAGTTTTATAAAAAGTTATTTTAGTAAATATTAACAATAAAAAAACTACTTCCCTCGGAAAAAAATATATATTTTAAAATATTCTAAGAAATTGTGCATTATATATGTAATTGTTTTTCTAATTGAAATGAAAAAGCAGTCAAAAGGACTTCCTTAGGCAATCTAGAGTTAAGGGGTGCTTGTTTGAACTGAGATCCCCTCGCAGCAACTTTTGTTTCAAAACATTTTCTATGAACATGCTATATTTTCCTCCTGTGAACAACTTAGTGGTTTTGATTGCCGTGTTGTTCGACTTATTATGGTTTGTATATGTAAATGAGCAGAATATAGAAAAAAAGAAATGGGCATCTGTGATATATATTGAAGGAAATTAAAATAAAGCAGGGAGGAACCCCCTGCTGAAATAATGCATAATAATCATGATAGTGTTTGAGCATGAAACATTTGAGTTGATAGGAAAATCTTCAAATGCTACCTAAAGAACCCCACCAAGAAAAAAATGAAGTCATAAGTGTAGCACATGAAATACTTCGCCCTGTTAAAAAGACACAAACAAGAAAAAGTTCAACATGCTATTTGTCGATAATCAATGGACAATAAAACTACAATAAATTGAACAAAATATGACAGTTTTGCTTGCAAATAATATTCCTGTAATGATAGAGAAAAAAATCTGTGATTTGTCCCATTATTAAAGTAACGCATATTTGAAACTTCTTGGTTCAGTTTGATTGATATTTTTTCTCAAATTATCAAAGAAAATTGAAGTCATTAAAAGTATGTAAGTATACTTTCTCTTAGTTAAATTGTTCACTAGAATTACGATTTTTATCGTGTATAATAAAAATAATTATTAAAAAAAAGATTGGAGTGACTTAGTTACCCCGCGCTACCATTAACGTTATAGAGTATCGAGTGCGCGCCTACTCTCGGGTTAAAATACATACTATCTTTTGAATTCTAAACGCATATTTAGTTTGATGCTTAGAATTCCAATACAGTTATAAGTTCTTATAACATTATTTGGAACTAAAATTAATAAAAAGCATTATTTACAAAAAATGTTCAGATTACAATATTTCTTTAAAAACATCTTAGGGGCTTTAAGAAACTGTGCTTTAACTGTAGAAATAATAAGTTAAGAATTTTTGTTTATAGTTATACAGAAACAACAAATTTTCATTTTATGTAATGAAGAACTGAAAAAATAATTTTTTTGTGTTAAATAAATATATTCTAAAATCCCAGAAAAAATTGTTTACGTATGCATACTGCTTTCTTTACTTTCAAATTGAGGAATCATTTCAAAATAATAGTTTTGTTAATCTTTATCCAATCTTTATTCTTAATCTTTTTTGCAGGTGGTTCAACATCGACGTAAGAACGAAACAATTTGATTGCGCATCCATACTGACTTTAGATAAAAATTCCTACAGAATGGCAGCAAGGGAGCTAAAGAAATAAGCTTTTATGCATTCTTTAATTTATGTGATTTAACTAATTTATCTAAAAAGTTATATTGATTTAGTATTGCTTCATGAGGCCTGCTTGTATTTTACTAAATGTATAAAGTACGTATTAGGAACGCATATTTGTCTTGGTTTGTTACTGTGTATTTATTGTTTTCAAGATATAAACAAATATTTTTTCAAATGTTAAAAACATCTTATTATTTTAGGAATAGGGAATATAAAACTTTTTTTTTCATATTTAGTGCCATAAGTGTATTACGAATTTAGCATTTACACTACTAACAATGTAGTGTTTGTAAATAAAAATGATGCAGCCCAATGTTTTTTATTTTAAATAAATACAAAAGTATATATTGCTTAAATTTCATTTCAGCAAAATTTATAATTTAAATATAATCTTAAACAATATCTAGTACCTTTACATACTAATCCTATGTTACTTCTTTACGTCTAAACATTTTTTTTTGTAAACAAAATATAACTTTCTGAAGATTTTTTTTTTGTTCTGAATTTTGGAATTACGAGTGATAAAGCTGAAATAAATATAGTAAAATTCAAATTAAAAAAATGTATAATGGAATTATTGTTTTAAATCTAAGAAACACTATAATAAATTTCAAAAACAAAAGTTTAATTATATAAACATTTGAAACACATGGCATAAGATTAATAATACACATAGTAACTAGATATAAAGAAAAGAATGAAAACACTTTTGATTCTTATTGTCGAAAACTTTATTTAGATGGCTAGCTATAATAGATTTTGCTGCAGGCATATAAACAATTTCACAGAAAAACACATTTATAATGAAAGATATTTCATTTAAATAGTAATAAAATAATTATGTAATAAATATTAATAGTGTAGTTTAATTAAATTAGAAGTATTTTACATCATAATTATCTCGTAATATACGTCAAAGTATAATCTATTTTGTATTGATAGTTGAAATGAATGTAAACGTTAATGTGCATATGTGAGTATAACTAACATTAAATAAACATAAATATTTATTTATTTAACAAAATATGGTTGCATTACGTTAAATAGGTTTCAGAAGCATTTTATTAACAGTCAAAATTACGGATTCACCTTGAATTTTATGTACTTTTAATACAAATGTGTACAAAACATATAAACAAACTGGTGTCTTAATTTAAAATTACAACTTTAAAAAAAAAGAAGAGAGATTTCAAAAATAAATAAATAAATAAATAAATGGTTAAATGCTGAGGAATTTTGTATATTAATACCTTATGATGTATGACAGAAAATGGAAACAAAAAAATGCACAGCAATTCAGTGTTGGTTGACATGCAAATGAGGGCGATATTGGTCAAATAAGTATATGTTAAAGTTTAGTATTACTCATCTAATAAGTATTGTGAAAACCTTGTCCAGCTATACAAGCTTCATAATGTGCACTCATATTGTTAATGAGGCTATTGATGAATGATTATGGTATTATTTCCCCCTTTTTTAATTCCAACACACATTATTAGCTCACACTCTCTATATATTTATTTATTTATCTTCGTGGAATTTTTAATCATTAATAAAACACATTTTAAAGCGCTCCATTGAGCTGAAATTTTACATACATGATTATTTTGGATGATAATACAGTAATTTAATTATAATTAATTAAAATTAATTGACTGAAACTAATTATTTAAAGAATTACAAATACAGATAATTTGGTTTCATTTTTAGCGACTTGGGTCAAAACTTTAAGAGATTTTTTTCTTCACGTTTTAAAACATTCAGTTGAACTTAAATTTTATATGCAAGATTGTTTTATACAATACATATTTTAATGAAAATTAATAAAAACTATACATTAATGTTATGATTCTGTCATATATATATACATATTTATATTAATTGTAACTATTTAATAAAAAGTAGCTGAAATAAAATTTTGCTTGGTTGATCTAAGTAGGAATTGACTTAATTTTATATATATATATATATATATTACTTGTTTCAATAGAGCCAGTTTCTTGTTTAGCTGAATGATTTGAAGAATTTTTCAAAGATCCCGTTTGAAAAAATATGGATTTCCGAAAAGTATTTTTGAAGTAAAACTTCTTTACGCATGCTTGGCGGGGAGTTAGCTGGTGAATGTGGGATAGGCGAAAAGTGTGACTGAGGGGAAAACAGAAGGAGGGGGAATATAAGTGTTAATGAAGATAGAAAGACAGAGAGTTACGTTTCGTATATTACTGTAGGGGCAAGAGAGAGCACACACAGTAGGTCTGTACCACACTGTAGGAACAAAAGAGAGCAGTGCGAGGGCACATTTTCTTTCTCTCTTCCTCTCTCTCTCTCACACACACACACATATATATATATGTCTGATGAATTCCAATTTTTTCCTGCTTTAGCACTGGGTTCTAGTACTTTTCCTTTTATTTTTTTTACTATATATATATATATGTATATATATATATATATATATATAAATTTTTATATATATATTATATATATATATATATATAAAATATTATATATATATATATATAATATATATATATATATATATATATATATATATATATATATATATATATCAATCAGTAGTTGTTTGATTTGCTAGGTTAGTGAACGGTGATTTCTTGATTGTTGAGGAAAAACTTCTTTAAGCACGCTTGACTTCCGGAATTTTAATTGTATTGCGAAATTTAAGTGAAAAAATGTTAGATCGGCAAAAGTGGCAATTTATGAAAAAAAAAAATCCCCAATATGGTAACTTCGAACAGGGACATTTTTATTACGATATTTTCGTTAAACATATTGGTCAATCATCAATTGGTTATATATCTGCTGCTCACTGTTTTTTTTGGACGATGGAACAAAATCTAGTGGTAGTTGTTTACATTTCCCCCAATAAACAGTTAACAATATTAAAAGTTTTTTTTAAAAAAAAAGACTTAGATTTTGGCGTAGATTTGAGAATGGGAAAAAAACTATAATGCATTGCCACTAATTTTAGCAGGAGATTTCAATGTTAATTTAGCCCCGAAGATGGAAATCTTGTTAAACTTTCTAAAAGGTAAATTAGAACTACAAATGAATAAATGAAAATAACGAAATGGTCCAAAAAGACATGGAACAACAATTGAGGGGTTTTCCCCAGATATCTTTAATTTCCATTCAAAAACATATGCATCTTATTTCTCATACCACAAACCTATTGTCTCGGTCTTGCAATCAACCACAGTAATTACTGTTGTATCCGCGATAATGAATAAAAATAAAAATCTATCATTCCAAATACATATAATATATATTCTTCAATTAAAAATATACATTCTATATATTCTTCAATTCAAAATTTACCATTCTATATTCAAAATATTTTCATTTATCTATGAAAACCCATAAGTTTAAATATTTGTAGAAAATTAATATATGTATATGAATATACATGTATATATTATACATATATACATATATAAACATACATATATATACATACATATAGATGGAGCTAAAGGAGTGAGACCCCCGTTTCCAACCCCCGGGACCGGTCCGCGGATTTTTCTTGGGTTTGGGTTACTTTTTATGAAAATGACATTATATTCATTTTTGTGGTGTAGCTATATTTTATTCTGAAGACATATTTATAAATACAATTAAAATAAAATTATTAAATTAAAACAATCTAAAATATAAACAATCAATGTCCTTCCTTTCAGCGGGCTGCTATAAAATTATCCAACGTTGACCGGCCCTCGGCGATAAAAACTTTGGGGAATACTGGTCAAAAGCCCACTCGTTTTTATTTTTTTTAAAGGACACCACTGCTCATGCTAAAGATTTTGCCTTTTATTCTCATTAAAATATACAGATTCCATCTTCATTATGAAAAAATGATAAAATTTAAATAGAAAATGAATTATTTTTTATGCTTCAATTTTTATGGCGATCATTTGTATAACTATTAAAAGACCTTAAATGACACTTTTAAAAAATTGTTAATGTTTTAAAATTTAATTTTTTGTTGTTAATTTTATTTTTAAAAATGAATTTTTTCCCCCGGGAAAAAAAAACCTTTGTATAAAATATTTAAATTCAAATTTTAATTTTAAAAAAAATTTCATCTTTGACAACAAAAAAAAAATTAAGGGTTTTTAAAATTTAATATTAAAAATATATATTTTTTAAATAAGAACTCTTGTTAAATTTTTAAAAAATCTAATAATTTTCCAATATAAAATTTATTTCTATAATTTTAAGAAATTTGCAAGTTCAAAAGTAATCATTGATCTTTTTTGTTATAATTTTTTTTTATAATTATATAGGTTTCTAAAAAAACCTTATTATTAATAAAAAAGAAAATAATATCCCCTTTTGAAAATAAAAAAAAAATTTTTACATAGAAATATTAAATTTTATATAAAGTTAATTATTGAAAATGACCATTAAATTTTTTTAAAAAGTTTGTATATACATTTTTTTTATTTATCTTTTCAAATTCAAATAGATAGCATAATTCATCTCGCTTCAAACATACTTTTCTCAAAAATACATGGTAAAATTGTAAATGCAAAAATTTCTGTTTTTGTGTTTGTTTAAAAAATTTTAGATCAAAACCTTTTGCCGTGGTCAATTTAAAAATTGTGTTTAAACAAAAGTTTTGAACATTTCTGAAAATATATAGAGGTTGTAATTTCCCGTTTACAATATTTAATTTGGTTTTTTTTGCATTCATAGTATTTGGAATACTGAAATTAAAACATTCACTTTTTTGCCTTTTTTACATATCAAATTTTCTTAAGTACTTATTAAAATAAGGGGGGAAGTACAATAAATAAATTGATTGTTAACACGCACTTAAAATAAACACGAGGGTTTTGGGGGAATTTTGAGCCACCACTGAAGGAAAATGACAAAACCTAAGGTGGCACCCCAAATTTCAAATTTCCATACCACCCAACTGAAGCTTTGAGTCTCAAAATAGAAAGTGAATTGTCATCTTTAACCGAGTCTTCATGGTACCTGAAGCAAAGTGACTGAGAATATAAGGTTTTTTTCGATTAATGTAAAAAAAAAAGTTTTAAAATGTAATTTAATGAAGGAGATGAAAATTTTTGCATGTTTTGGGAAAAAAACTATTCTAAATGATATTGAGTACAGTAGCACTCACATATATTTTTCAAGGGTTGGGGTCCAGGATTGAAAGTCCACCATTCTCGTATCACACCCCAATAAGCCACCAATTATAGTCGTTCGATTTTTTCGATTATCGGAAACAAAAAAAATATTGGATTAATTATTACCATTTATTAATAAAATAATTTTTTAGTGGCAAATACTTAACGTACGTACTATATACAAAAAATTTAATCAAACGAAAAAATAAAGAGGGATGGAGAGTCAGATCGTGACCCCCCTTCTCCCCCATCCCTTGTGACTGACCACTGATTGGGAATCAAGTCTGATTTAAACATTCTACTGTTAATAAAAGTTATAATTAAGGCTAAATTAATTCAACTATTATTTATTGCTGTTTTACCCGAACATAGTAGGAACAAAATACAAATTTTTGTCTAATTAGCAATATAAAACAAATATATATTTTAATTAATAATATCAAATGCACAGATATTCCTGTTGTTTGTGTTTTCATGATTTTTTCTAGTCAGTAACAGAGAAATCAGATTTAAATAGCAATATATTTACTCTTTTACTCCACCATGCACGCTTACACAACTCTTAATATTAAAAGTAAATCTTCCTTAAAAGAAAATTGAAGGCATAAATGTGTTACAACAGCGTTTCTCAAACTGCGGGGCGTGCCTCCCTACAGGGGCGCGATAACTCTACGAAAGAGGGCGAGAGAATATTAAAAAGTCGAACACAATTTTTTTTAAAGGAATTTATTAAGTTTCTGAATGTGTAAGCAAACAAAATACACTGACATAATAAAAAATAAAACACACGTTCACACTGATATAATACACTTTTAAATGTATCAGTACTACACAATGTACACCTTAAGAACAATTTTAATAATTACTAGTGATCCCATGGACTTGTCATATATAAAATTATATACAAAAATTAACATTTATTTTAAGAATTTGCGTTTCTCAAACTGTGGGGCGCACCCCTAGGTGGCGTGATAACTGTACGAGGGGGGCGCGAACATATTCAAAAATCGAAAACAAAATATTATTAAAGAAAATTATTAATTTATGGAAAGTAAACAAACAAAATACATTCTGACATAATAAAAAGTAAAATATATATTTACACTGATATAATACACTTATAAATGTATCAGTACGGCACCAGTATTATGTAATTTTAATTTAACAGTACTAAGTTAAGAACAAGATTTAAAATTACTAGTGTGTTATACAAAAAATTTATATTTATCTTGATAGTTTATACGGTTTATAATTAATCCCTTAACTGCCGGTAAAAAGTTTCACAAATCCTTCCCCAATGCCACCGTTTTCCACGTAGGTGCGCGTATTTGATATATCGGGAAAGAGGGAGGAGAAATAAATAAGCAAATCCTATGAAATAAGTAAATCCTTCACAAACACCGTTAAGTTCACATTTATTGCTTTCCAAAGCCTTCGGAATAATTCTATAGATATCAGCGTAGAGAAAAGATCGTGCTTCAGAAAGACGTATATATACGTCCGGGGTAATTATCGTTTTGGTTGAGAGAGGCGTTTATATACGTCGGTGTTTATATACGTCGTGTTTCAGAATTAGAGTCAAAGTATTGTGTTATTGAATTCAATATATTGTTATTGTATGGAAGGGGGACGCGATGAAAATTGTGATTGAATATTGGGTCGCAAATAGTGAAAGTTTGAGAAGCACTGCAGTCAAGCCTAACCTTCAAACCGGTTTAGACATTCTTTGTTATCCTTTCTTTATTCGACAGTAAGAGACATTTGTGAGAAACATTGCTCACTAAACCAGCTAAAAGTATGGGATTAGAGTAGAACAGATTATCCTAGCACCGCTCGGGAAAATCAGGGATGTGTTGGTCCAAGTACCCGAGCGATGTTCAGGCAAAACTGGGAAGTGCTTAAGCTTGGGTGAAACTTCACTATCAATACTAAGACGCGTAACTTAAAAGTTCAATAGTTTGTTAAGCAACACCTCCTTTTCTGCGAGAATAAATTTTAAATAGAATCAGAAAATTCTCACTCTTTGTACAAAAATCTCTAAGAATGTTACCGATACTGTAATAACTATCAGGGTGTACAACCTTACTCCCTTGACCTGGGCGCAATTCTAAGGTGGCATATGGATCGAATCAGGAAAAAATTTTGATAAAGATTTGATATATTTTCTGAAATATTATTGGGTGTGTTTGGTGTTTCATTTAACGTACTCTGTATGTTTAATGTCAGTTTTCTTTATGTTGAAACTCAAGAGCATATGTTAAATCATAAATTTATTTTTACACATCTTTCACAAGTAACCTTCTCCCAAACCTGGGGTATAACACAACGACATTCCTTTCCCCAATACAACCCGGTTTCCCCTATCCAAAAGGGACAGGAGTAATAAAAGGTTTTTGTAGATAGTCACAGGAATATGCTTTTATTTTAGTTTTGTCTATAGGTACTTTAAATTAAAAAAAATTTTGATTCATCATTAGTAATTTTCAGAAAATTTGCTTCCTAAATGGGTGTTCCTTTTTTAAAACATTTACTCGTTTGAAATAAAAAGGAATTATGTCCTTAATTTAGAACTATTTCGTATTTGACTCAAAATAACATATATATATATATATATATATATATATATATATATAACAATTCCCTCTAGTATCTTTTTTATTAACTCTTTGTACTAATATTTAAAAAAACTCGAATTCTTTGGTCTAAAAATAACATTGTAATCTTAATCGTGATTGGTTAGTCCGAAATCCTAGTCCTGCTCATTCTATCCAATCAGAACTACTATTACGTAATAATCAAGCGCTTGCACTGCTGGTATAAAAGCAAAAATCTTGTGTAATCGCCCTCTTTGTCTGCTTACCTTCATCATGTAAGAATGTAAATAACTGCGTCTCTTTGTCTTAGTGTCCTCCAACAGCCGCGTTATTCAATGTGAAAATGTATCTTGGGTTTTAATCTGTTGATGTGTGCTTCATAATAAAGGACGTAAAGTTATTCGGGAAAATTCTTAACAAACGATATACAACAACCAACACCGGGCCCAAAGCTACGCAATATTTGTATTATATATATATATATATATATATATATATATATATATATATATATATATATATATTAAACTTTTAAAGACCAGTAACGCAGCTATGGACTTTAAAATTTTTATTAGTGTCAGGGCCTTATTGGGAAAACACTGAAGCCACGTTTACAAATCTTTTTTCAAGCAAAAACCCCCCCTTGGGAACAAAAATTTTTATATGGGGAAAATCAAAATAGCGAAAGTGAAATTCCCCAAAAGACATGCTTTTTGGGGCTCTAGGAGTCTATTGGTTCTATCCCCCAGACAGAGGTGGGATCAAGCCCATAGGAAGGTTAGTGTCTGGGGGGAAAAGCTGACGACATATTTTGGC